>PTEX01000282.1:405316-438562 GCA_003342815.1 Eudromia elegans
GGAGCGGGGGTGGCTCCTCGGGGGCCCGCGCCACGGCGCGCACCGCAGCGACCTGCGCAGCCATTTCACGGGCTCCCTCACACACATTTAAATGGCCCGAGCGCCAGGCGGCCGCGCGCAGGCGCCGCGCGRCGCCTCCTGGGAGCTGTAGTCCGCCGCGGCTCCCTGGGAAGCGTAGTCCCGCGGCGGGCGCATGCGCGGGCGCGCTAACGGCCGCGCGCGGGTCACGCGCCGCCGCCCCGGCGAACGAGGCCGCGGCTGCTCGCGAGGGGGAGCGCGGGAGYCGC
Source organism: Eudromia elegans (assembly GCA_003342815.1). Lineage (NCBI taxonomy): Eukaryota > Metazoa > Chordata > Aves > Tinamiformes > Tinamidae > Eudromia > Eudromia elegans. The sequence goes on from PTEX01000282.1 coordinate 405,604, forward strand.
CGCTCGTGCGGGCTCGGCCCGCSACAGCACCGACCACCCCCCGTGCCRGCMCCGGCCCCTGCGTTCGCCAGGCCCTTCASTGTCACACGTGCCACTAGCGTGCTAGGAATTCCCTTATCCGCGCTGGCCACATCAGTAAATCCAAGCACCTGAGCCAGGTAAACTTTTTTATTTTATTTTATTATTTTTACAGCTTTTCTGAAAGCGGTCATTAAATACTTCACACATGCTGTAAAAGACTATAAATAAAAAGGTCTGTCAGTTTTACCCCTTCCGACTGGTGTCAGAAGTCTTCGCTGCTAATCAAGGCTACCCTGAGGGCGGCTCTGGCCCTACAAGACAGGGCCCAAACCGGCCTCACACGGACCTGCCCCGTCCCCTTGTGCCCGTGCAGAGCCACCAGGGCCACGCCAGGCCCAGGTTTGTTACTCTGGTCTAGCAAAGAAATGCCTGCCCATGGCGTGCAGATTAGAGAAGGTCTTTTCTCACTTCCGGGCATTGTGAAAAACAGGTGAATTTGGGGAAAAAACAGCTGTGTTCGCTCCAAGAAAATGAGCTTTTTATCATTCTTTTATTCCAGTAGTCATCAATAGATTCTCTAGACCATGCTACAGTCCAAGCCCTAGAAATAATTTGCAAAAGATCTTTCCAAGTTCCCCTTTTTAAAATTTCTCCCGCAGGAAAACAAGCATAAGCAGCAGCTTTCGACATCTTTGCTTCTCCTCACCTCAGATGTAAGTAGCAAGAAGACATTGCAGAGCGGGTAATGAGTGTCAGTCTCAAACTCTGTGTACCAAGTTATCTGCCTGAAACAGTGTGAGGCTGTTCTGAAGCTTCAAAAATCCCTAAAAAAGTGCATTGCCTTTGAAATACATTTCTATTTCACTTGTACTTTTTTCAGATGGCGAGGACTATCAGGCCAGCTAATTATGCAGTCATTACATTTTTAGTTTCTGTATGAACAATCAAACATCTCAAGTCTTACAGACTAAAAACCTAGAAAAAAAATCTGACTCACTCAGATGAGAAAATGGAATTAATTTACAAAAGAAAAAAAAGAAAAGTCTTCCTAAAATCTGAGGTGTAAATTCTCTTTTAGTGCTAGTACTGTAAACATATAATGAAATACAGATCTTTGATTAATGTAACTATACATGTAAGTGAAGCTATACAGATGCCACATTTGCAGCACCCAGATTCRTGTTTTGCTTTGGTCCAGTCCTTTGCTGTCATGTCATTTCACTGTCTTCACTGGAACCAACTCCCAGTTAACACTGCATGTTTTGAAGACTCAAGTCCACCATTTTGAAGTCAGTTCATCCCAAAACAAGACAAAAATGTCACTTAGTACAATGAAATATCTATTTTTTTTTTCAGATTCCATCCCATTGGAAGTTAACTAAAAGTGCCAAGCTGCTGATACTTGTATATTATTCTTTAAGACTTCAGTTGATAATGAATGTGCAAGTAGTGCCTCAGCTGCAAATATTGTGCAACACACTGATTTGATTATTCTGGTGAAAATTCTTACTTGAAAGAGCACTCGAGGCATGCCAGAAGGACACTTCTCAAATCTGTAACAGAATCCATACAGTTTATCTAAAGATTCCACGTTGTTGGTGGATTTCTCGGTCCTTTAGGTTTTGAAAATCGAGTTGCAAAGCCTAGGAACAAAACTTTTTTTTAATGCAACAAATTCAGTATGGAATTAGAGATGTTGAGCATGTCATTACTTAAGATAATATATTTTTAAAAAGCTTTCAATTTCAGTTATCTCCTGAACTTTAAGATGTGCTTAACTTAACATCCTATAGTTGAAAGTCAATGGCTACATTCTCTTTATATAGCCTATGAATGTATCTATCAACAAATACTTTTATTATAACATTAATAGCAAGAATATAACAAGATTTTATGCCCAATCTAATAAGTTACTAATGATTTTAATGGAAGATTCTTCAGGAAAACATAGTGACTCTCCTATATTATACAGTATGAGGCAGCAGTCTAATGGAAATGTAACAGTTTTATGTTTATCTTTTGCTCTCTCTGTTACCACATCAAGGTTAAGTGTTTCAGATACAGAAAAACCAAAYACACGTTTTTCACACACTTTACACACCGAGAAATATTTGTCAGAACAGGTTTCAGGATTTGTTGTTAACCTTCCCCATTCTTTAAACAGTTCATGTATAATCTTGTAAATGTGTAAAAATAGTAAATATTACTTCTAATTTTGCAATAAAAGCTCAATGTACTTTTACACATACCCAAAGGCCTAATTCTTGTGCATGTATAAGGACCATAAAATCAGASAGAATACCAGATAATTGCCACAATACCAGATTAAAAGTGTTCAGAAATACAGACAAAATTCTGTCGCATTAAATTATGTAGACAAGGAATTGCCTGGTCCTACTTTCAGGCATTAACTCACTTGAAGAAATTAGAATTCAACCTGATGCCTGCATTTAGACTTTTAAATAAAACTTATTATATCAGAAAGCAAACATAATAAGAACATACCAAAATTAAGRAAAGAGCTTGAAAGGTTTGATGGGGCAGATTCTGGTGGTTTTGTCTTTGAAGATGGGCTACAGATACCTAGAAATACAGTATTAAACTCAGAGAGTTAGTGAACATCTTAGTTTCCTGAAAAGCTGGATTCATGCATACCTATGGGAAAACACATCCTGCCACATGCTCAGTAAGGTTAGACACAGATGCTATTCCAGCACAGATGGAATTGAGAATTTTCCATACTATCTGAGCTTGAATGCCACATAGTTTTAAATGCATTATTTGCTCATAAGAGGGAGTGAATGCATTACTGCAGCACATCCTGCCATGAAGATGTTTGCTCAGAAATGCTTGACCGTTTTCTTATTTTCAAGATTATTTTCAAGTCTTATTTTCAAGATATGCATTTTCGTTTTATATCAAAGGTAACGTAACAAGAATTTTCACATTTATGCTCTAAATGGACAGAAAAGAATCCAAGACTGGACTCAAGTTAATCATGAGCCCTATAGCCTTCCCTTCCCTCATTTTTGAGCATTTGTTCCGCCATAAAGGTTTGAATGACCTGAATAATTCTGGAATTTGGATACACTGAATTTGGTCTGTCAGGTGCCCAATGGGAGGCAGAAGGTTCCACAGCATCCTCATGGTATTTCACAAACTGCTGCTCCCAACATGACATGGTACTCAGCTAGCCAGCAGAGTGACTACTCTGCCTACTCCAAAGTAAGCAGTTATGGAAGGAGTTTCACACTAGACACAAGTTTTGGTTTTTTTTTTTTTTTTTTTAGGAATTTCAGGTATTTCTATATATACTTGGTTAAAGCCATCAGGAAGATACACATTAGTTTGAGAAACTTACTTTTTCTCACATTTTTCAGTATTTTCAAGCTCTGTAAAAAATGTAAAGAAAATGAGRGCTTATTGAAAAAAAGTAGCAAGCATTAAATCAGCAAATATGATAAAARGAATACACTCATCAACATACATGTATTACAGCTCATAAAAACTATTGTATAGCATGAGACAAGAATGCAGATTTCTTCCATTTGCATCATCTCTGACTTATTTATAGCTAACACTGAAGCATCCCAGTGATTAGCAATTGTATTATTCTTCCCATWTTCCTCAAAAACTGTCTCCTAACATTCCAAAGTACCATAGCCTATGAGGGTAGTTATCTAAGACAGCAAAGAGAGAAAACTGCTAAAGAGTAGAACCTGTCCTACTTGGGAATCAAGACTCCCCTTGGGCAACTTTTCAAAGAGGAATTGGCAGTTCAAGGGGGAAACAGAGGACTGAGGGATAACCATTCACACAGGTACCACTATGCTACTCTGTTCCTATTGCCGCCTGGGGTTTTGTTTGCAGTTTTACAACAAAATACAAAAGCATCTCAAAAGCAAGCCGCTATTCTGCTATCATTTTCAGACTTTTTTCAATAAGAAAGCAACAGTATCCATAGCTAGAAAGATTCCTCCTTCTCACCCTCTCTTTTTTCAATAGCTTTTGKTTTTTATTCCTTTGTACCTTGCTTCTCCTGAAACACGCCGTAGGCTCTTTTGATGGTATTTCAGAAGCTTTATTGCCCAACTCCCAAGGGGTACTTGTGGAATTCCTTGCAGCAGGCTGCAGACCTGAGAACATTCACCAAAGCATTTTTAGTGGTCATTCATGAATCTTCCTGTTTTGCTTTTAAATACTTTGCTACTGTTTTTCATTTCCTCTAAAGCCTCAGTTCCAGACGGGAAGTGATTGTAATCTTTCCAGCAAGTCTCCTGGTTTCATTTACTTCCTTTATATCTGCTAAACTCTCCGGCAGTTAAGTCTTGAAGCACTACCATCAGTAATGTTTTGAACAAGTGGGCCATAATCTCCTCAGCTAAGAACAGATATAGATGAAGTATAAAATCTCAGTTACATATAGAGAAAATAAATTGTCACTTACTTCCATCATCAGCAAGAACAAATGACTCCGGGGTTCTTTCAGGCAGTGGAGGAGGGGAGTTAGAGCGATCCCTGTTTATCTCTAAGATTGCAAAGATTAAAATTTAGTTATCTGGTTATTAAAAAAAGGCAGTTCAATGACAGTGCCACAATGATGTAACATACATTTATCTCAATCCTTTCAAAGGAAACACATGACATGCAGTCAGAGATGCAACTCCTTTTAGCCTGAGGAGACTGGAAGGAGCATCCCAATAAAGAAGGAAGGGACAACACAGTGGCTGATTAAGAAATATTAAACTACCAGTTAATTTGGTTGCTGAACTATTTAGACAGTGAACACAAAACGTGTTGCACTGAGTACTGATTCTATAAACGTTTACTAAGTCTGTTACCATTAGTAGGAACTGGACCAAAAAAAGTTATACCTGATTGGCAGTTCTGGACCTTCACACTCTAGAAATGAAAAACAAAGGAAGCATTTGAAATTCCTACAGTTAAATGTGATTCTCTTACATTCTTGCAAGCCAGGGAAGAAGAAATGATGTTATATGCAAACACCCTCCCACACACACCTCCATGCTCCTGTAATGGAAGACAGGATTACACTTTATTGTTTCACTTTACGAAGCCGTAATTAATCTACAAGATGATCAAAATATGCTTTTTTTTTTTTTTCTTGGTTATCACTAATCTAACATTTGTTCCTAACATCTAACAGCTCCTTTCTGTTCCACAGGATGAAGTGAACTCCAACAGGCCTCCAACAGGTCTTAGTCATCCGTTTCTAAAYGGTATTGATACTGTTTAGCATGGGGTTTTGTACGAGAAATTAATGTCTGGAATGAACTAAATATTGATAAGGAGGAGCTTGACAGAGACTGTTTTTTTTTATTCCTATCCTGAATCCTGAAATAATTTATGGAAAGTACACACTGCCCAAAGTAGGATTTTTCTCACAGAAACACAGGAAATATAATAAATAAATTGGCATAGCAGTAGTGACAGAGAAAATATAAAATGCTCTTTATTCACCTTACACGGTCTCAGTCTCACTGAGTCACTAGAAACCTCTGAGCAAGACATACCACTCCACTCCAGTGAGGTTCTGATATTTTTATTTCTAGTTGGAGGCTGAAAAACAGAAGCTGCCAAAGCAAATTCACCTGGAAATCATGAAACATAAGAGACGTCATTTCTCAGCCCAGGTAGCCAGAGTAAGGCACTGCTGGATGCTAGAGTATTAAACAAGGAGAGTGACAATCACTGCTCTATTAAATGCACTTACCTGATTCACTGGCCACAATAAAGGACTCTGGGGTTCGTTCAGGCAAGGGCGGAGGATCATCATCATCCTCCAGCTGTGGCAAGAAGGCTGATCGAGGAGAAATGGATAGATTACATGCACTGCACCATGTGGCCAGAGAACCACGAGACCTTTACAGAGGCCCTGATGACTGGCTGTTGTTACCCAACCAGGCATTGGAGATTGTGATTAAACACATCTAAAACTCTACTTAAAAATTCAAGCAGTCCTCAGTACCAATTCACTTGCTGTTAAATTATTGCCCCCGAGGACTACACAGGAGAAAATTACAAGCCTTCCCTCACCTACATAATCTTATAGCTGGTGGTGCTGTGGTTCCAAAAATATCTAGCATTTGGATAACAAGAGAATATTTGCTACACTGAATCCAGAAGGGTCAGAGTAGGACAACTCAGCAATGTTAAAGCTGCACAAAAAGGTTCTGGTCAGGGCTCATTACTAAAGGAATTCTACTATCTGTATCATAGAACCATAGAATACTTAGGGTTGGAAGGGACCTCTACAGGTCATCTAGTTGAACCCCCCTACACATGCAGGGTCACATAGAGCACGTGGCGCAGGGTGGCATCCAAGTGGGAGAAGGAAACTCCACAGCCTCTCTTGGCAACCTGTTCTAGGGCTCCGTCACCCTCACTATTAAGAATTTTTTCCTTAAGTTCCTGTGGAACTTTTGATGCTTCAGTTTGTGGCCGTTTCCTGTAGTCCTATTGCTGGTCACCACTGAAAAGAGGCCAGCACCATCCTCCTCACTCCCTCCCTTATAGGGCGGGAGATAGTTGCATGTTTCTCAGAGTACCCTGCTTTAAGAACTTAGCCGCACCAATCCTTTTCTTCCTATGACAGCTGTATAACTTACTTAGAACTTACTAGCTTAGGTGACATGGTAATCCTGAGTTGCATATGAAGTGAAACCCAACTCATGCTGTCCTAAAGATGCTGTTTATTTTTATGGGAGGGAGGGGGAAAAGAGGCAGGATGGAACAAGGTGAGGCCTTTTTTTCTTTCCTCAGCTCCCACTGCAACTGAAACCCATTTAAGTTGTTCTGCAGCTATCAAGAATGCAATACGCTTGCACTCTTGAGGAGCTACAGCCCTTTGTGGATATTAAAACACAACACTCTCCATTCCCTCCAGCCCAGTGAAATCCAGAATGAACAAGCCCATCTTGCAGCAGTGCTGCACCGCTTACCAAGTGAAGACATCCTTTCATGGTTCCATGAGGGAACATGCTGGGACACAGGCCTGGCTGATGGAGAACTGGTCAAGGCAGGCTGTGCTAGGGCTGTCACAGCACAAGAAGGAAAAATTGCATCACGTGCCTCTGCAAAGCACTCAGTAAACCCTGGGGATGTGACATCATCTGAAGGTGATGAGAAGTAAGGGTCTTCTGCTGAACAAGGGTAAGGGTGGGAGCATTGCTTACTGTTCTTGTGTCTTGGGGGGTAGTCTGCTGCTCTGCTGGAGTGGTTCATCTCAACAAAGGAAAACCTATCCTGCTTCTTTACCTGYGAGCCTGTATAACAGGCATTTGGCAACTGTGAACTCAAAATAGGCTTTACAGCCCGTCCATCCCATTCCTGGGCTTCTCTCTGCTGTGCAAGCACAAAAGGGGTAGAGTGAGTCCGTGTCAGCGGTGCTCTGTCATGAGGCCATCTCCTGCCCATTCCCTTAGCTTTCAGGTTGAGAAACAGCTGCTCAGAAGAGATGCTGTTGAACTCCACACTATGGTGTTTCTGAAGAGCTTCCCCCGGGTCCCACTTTTCAGTAGAAACTGCCTTCCCACTGTCACTGAAGTTCAAACTCCCGAAGGAAATGGCTGGTCTAATGTGAGGGACTCCATGCCCAAAGCTCTCATGCAATCCTGTGGCAGACAATGATATCATGGATGCTTCACTTTGCGCTATAGGAGGATGATATTGATGTACAYCCTGCTCCTCTTGCCCTGAGCTGCAATAAAGCACAATAGCATAAAGTCAGAGCCATCTAATACTTAGAAATCTGTTTTTGTAACATCAATAAAAGATGTAGGAATTATTTTAAGAGTGAATCTAATCAAAGTAGGACTCAAAGGAGTTTACAAATCCTGCTCTCAGCTGGACTGCAACTTAACTGAACTGCAAGATTCAAACTAAATTCTCTCATGGAAAACACACACCTATAGCAGAATACATAAGATCATCTTTGTGAACTCATATGCATAACTGGAAATACTAACCCACATGATACTTGTGCAATGGCCTTACCTGTTTGGTAACCTCTGAGAATAAATTTCTTCCACTGGAGTCAGAGGTGGCTTTTCTATAAGATGTTTGGTTTGAATCTAGTGAAGCAAAAAGATTTGAATACAGGACGGTGAGGAAAAAGAATGCAAAGAACACAAGCATGCTATTTCAGGAGATAAAATTTGCGCCCACTGGTTTTCATTATTAATGCAGTTTGGAAATGACAAACACCAACTTGGAGCTGAAAATAGAGGACAGATCCTCCTGAACAGCTTCTCCTATCAGTACCTTTTTGAAATGACAGCACAAAGGGCCATATAACAATTCAGCCATTTCAAACACCTTTAAGAAAGCTTGAGCAGACAACTCTGCCATTACACCTTCACAGGGCCATTTGGTCTGGCTATATAAGGTTTCATTTACGACACTTCTGCACATGACCATCCCCCATGCTCTACAAAGTGCTTTCAGAGGGCAGGGAGGTTTCCACAGGCGAGAAATTTGGCCAGGAGCTATAGAACCACATCCGGACTTTAATATTTTTCTGTATTTTATGTCAAACGAGTCACCTATCTTCTTTGCTTACAGACTATCCACAGCACATGAGTAAAAAGGTTCTTGCCAGTATTTTCTCTCTCAGCTCTGTCTTGGAACAAATACCATGTGATTACTGTATCAAGACTGAGGTGCAGATCTCATTGCAGGATCCTGTTCCCAACTCTTTAGACAAAAGGTTCAGACAAAGAAACTTTTCAGCCTTTGCCTAAGAACAGCAATGCATTTATTTCAACAAGATTGCAAAGAAGTACACAGACAAAGTAAAATTCATGCCAGTAATCACAGAAGAGAAGAACAAAGAAAAGCCTAGCCATGGATTGTTGATGCTCGTGTTTGGGCAAATTCTTATGAACATTTACTCTTCCAGTTATGAATAAATAGGACAAAGASGGTAGAAAACAAGGCCCTTTCTACCAGGTCTGCAGAGAAGAGCTTTGCAGGAGGAATCTAGGTCAGAGCTTGCTTGCTTGAGACTGCAAAAGGCAGTACGTTTATCTTGGGGAATTTTACCTGTGAAGCAGCAGAATACTCCTGGTCATCAAATGCTTTAATCTGCCTTTTCAGGAGTTCAATCACAGCGTCATAAACCAGCTCATACTGCTCCTGCATTCCCAACAAATAAAACAGTCATGAAAGCCAAAACAATCAGTACTTTTAAATGGTCCTACTTTATTTTTTGTACAGTCGCTTTTTTTCACAATATAAGTATTCAATACATGCAGTTGAAAACACTAAGCTATTCCAGCTGTCTACAAGGAAACGGTCAGCTACTAAATTCATTTCTACTAAATCATTCTTCTGTTCAGAAAAGGAACTTGCAAAAACATTAGCAAATCCAAATTCTCAGCAGTGCAACAATTTTGTGTTTCATTCTTGCAAACCCTCCTAGATAGAAGTTGAGGTGTCGGTATTGAGACTATACCAGTTGACAAAATTTCATGCATGTACCTTGGTTTGCACAATTGAAGGCCTTTGCGTGCGCATTTCCTGAATCAGACTGAAAATACTGAAGTTCACTGGAACAATCTTGCGAGAAAAGATAATAATAATAATAATAATAATAATACAGATGTAATTCCAAGCAGCATAATGCAGTTTAGACCAGAGTCAGAAAGACTGACACTTACTCCATCCTTCAGCAGCTTTTGGGTGTAGTCAATAGCACAGATGACCCCTGTTCTCCCACAACCAGCACTGCAATGGAATTCACAGCCAAATTGCTAGCAATGGCCATTTTGAAAATATCCACAGTCCCCTGAGAAATCTCCATCCCACACTGAGGACAATGCAGACCAACAATTCTGCTCCTGGTGGCAGCTATACCTGATCTCATGTAAAACTATACCATTTTCTTCCACCTGAGGACAACTCTGCTGCAGGGAAGAAAGCTCATCTCATATCCCTCTGAATAATTCTTTAGTCTTCCTGTGGGGACCAACCTATACATTCTTGTTCTCTTAACTGTATTGTCCCTGGCCTGTCATTACCTTTTTTTTTTTTTCTTTTTTTCCCCTGCTATCCAGCCTTAATAGTTGCTCAAAGGACACTTTTGTCCTTAGAACTTGCTGAGAGGAACTTGGCTCAAATCTKGTGAAGAAATAGATGTATGACAAAGGACCCTGGCCATCCACCYGTACAGACTCTCACAAAGCAAATGAGAAAGAAACATGTACCATGTCGKTACATGAAACACCCACCTGCAGTGGATGCAGAGAGGAACGTTGTCATCTGGCTGATAGCAACGAATCTCACAAACGAGCTCCAAAAGGGGATCAATGGAAGAGGGAACATCATGGTCTGGCCAGTTTTTATAGTGGAAATGATAGATGGTGCGGATTTCCTACAAAAGGAGAGGAAGAGCGCCCTTTATTTTAATATTTATATAACAAAGCTACCAAGCAGCATTTCCTGCCCCCTTTCCTACTTACTTCATTCAGGGCCACCTTTAAAGTCCTAATCACATATTCATTTTTCTTTTCTTCAGCTTCCTGTAGAACAGTAAGTTAGAGTCACATTCGCTTCAGATGACATWAGTTTCCAGTGCACATGATGTGATATGGCATTAAGAGGCAGATGTACTCACACARGCAATGGAGAATGGACCACACTGCAGGGAACAGTCACCCACCTCTGCCCAGTACCGTTCACATTTTTTCTGTTGCAAGAAGCAGGAAGTCTGTGGTTATTCACCTGTTATTACCTCCTGTTTTACCCTGCCTGACAAAACTCATGCTAAGAACCTTTTTGCTGCTGACCAGTCTCTAGTCTCCCCCTTCCACAGAGTCATTAGGACAGGCATGAGACCTTTGACAATTTCATGTGTAGATTTTCTGTACTCATTCCTGACTGCCAGAACCACAGTTCTGTGTACAGGAACACAAAGGGGTTTTGTGGGAGGAGAGGAAGAAGGGTGTAGGGGTGTTCGGATCTTGCTTGTTTTWGATTTTTTGGAGAATAGTTACACTCCCGGAGGCGATTTAAGAATCTCCAGTAGTCAAGGATTAGTGTGTATCAAAGAGAAACTTGGTGACCTTAGTAAGATTTTATAGAAATCTATATCCCTACTCCCTGTCCTGATGGCAGAGGTCATCTCTGATACRTTACTCACCTTTCCCATCTCAAACTCCATACAAGCCATGACCACAATCTGGAGAAAGAAAGTTTTCAGAAAAATCTGAACAAAAGTTTCCAATTCAGGCAAAAAATTATACTCATCATCTGGGGGCATTTATCAGCTATGAGGAAGTTACCTGGATTCTCTTTCTYATGGTCCCAGGAATATCACACCAGGACAGGACATCATCCAGTGCATGGGCACTCAGGCCCCCCCCATGCAAGGGCAACCATGAGGCCAGGCCTCAGCATGGGGGTTACAAAGGTTCACAGCAAAGATGCAGGACAGAAGGGATATCTGGGCACTCCCACCATGACACTGTCACTATCCAGTGCATCACAGAGGAAGAGAGGTTTCTTTATACATAATCTTAAATATATATGTATGTATATGTAAATATATACGTATAAAATTTGCACCTTACCAGGACTTCATACTCCCAAATCATCCTCCAGAAGTCAATGACAGTAGTGGAGAGAGGGCCCTGGGTTGCAATATATGCTCTTGGCCCATAGACACCCTAAAATTGCATTTGTATTAGATAAAAAGAAATATTTGCATATTTTGCCACAAGAAACTAGTATCATTCCTCCCGGSTGAATCCTACTTCTTTCCAATAGCAAAAGCCCATTAAAGACTTAGAAAGGCTTTTATACAATTAAATTTTAGACATCTAAATGAAATTAATCAACTTGTGAAATGTTCCCAAAGGCAGAATCCAAGACAGGGAGATGGGCTTGAGGTGAGAGCTATGCCCGAAGAACACAGTTTCTTTTGGTGCATCTGTGGGAACCAGGAGGCCAAGGTCCCGCCAACAGCAGGTCCAACCCTGTCACGCTTGTGACTGCTGCCTGAAGAGAGATGCCTGGTCCGTTCATGAAGAACGTAGAACCACCGTTCTGTGGTTCTACAACAGGTCACACAGAGCCCTCAGTCACGATGGCATGGACGGACGCACGCCTATCTGTGCCTGCTACAGAGGGGTCCTGAGCCCGGGATAGACTCAACGCACACGGAGCACTAGATGAACCCGGCCAGGTCCGGCGTGCTCCGTTCCCTGCCCGCAGCCCTGCTGTTTGCTGTTGTGCAAAACTTCCTCCCTGAGCCTGGGTTCCGGGCAGGGCCACTCTGACTGCGGGCTTTATTGCACTCTCATCCACCAAAGGCAGTAATGCTGATAAGGATGTCCGGGCTTTGAGCCACAAACTGTTTCACCAAACAGCACACATCCCTTCCCTATAGCTCGATGCCTCTGTGCTGCAAGGAGCATTTCTGACAGGCTCACTGATTATATATATTCTCCAGAGTAAGGCACAATTCTCGACATACTCCCTATTCTGAATTGTCCTGGTACACAGCACAGAAACTATGTTCTGGTTCTCTCTACTTAGCACCACTACAGGACAAAACTAAACTAGGCAACAGAGGGCTACTACAAACACCTTTCAGCTGCAAAACACCATGAAACCAAGGCAATACCTTGATGAAGCTAGCATTGATGTAATGAGAATCTGCATCTGATGTGATCAGAGACAGCTCCACTCTGCTGTGGTCAACTGCAGGCAAAAAGAAAAAAGAAGAAACAGCAACATTATTAGTGCTTGTTTACCACAGTAGCACTGTGGGGCTCCTCAGGCTGCAGCTTGAGGTGCTTCGGAGGAGCCCATAAKCCAAGAGCAGACAAGAAAAGACAAGAAATCTCTGGGTTCTCTGTGCCAAAATCTTTCAGAGCATATTGTAACAGAGACAAGGATGGAGTCTTAAATCTGAGTAACAAAACTGAAGGTAAATTGACAGGCAGTAATACTCGTATATGCACGCAATCATACAGGCAGATACTCGAGGGAGCAGAACTGGGCTAGCAAAAAATGAAAGGCTGAATAGGAAAACTTGCTATTTCCAACCTACAGGGTAATATGTCCTTGTATCTGTTTTTCTTGATGTTTTCTGGTTGCTCAGATGCTGCTGTAGGGTAGATTTTATCCAATCTGTACTTTGTTGACTGCTGTTTCAGCTTCTGTGATGAAAGAATAGAATAAATTAGAACAAATGTGCTACATACAACATGCTACTAGAGACCTTGTGTACAGGTTTCTGGGCGTCAGGGTCACCACCACAAAGCAAGRTCTGGACGTATAACTCCTTCCTGAAGGAGTTCTCAAGGTACTCAGAGCAAGAATAGACACACAGAAGTCACCTGAGAGACCCAGCAAAGTTGAAGAATGGAAAGTGTGTGCTGAGGCAGCAGCCACAAGGCGCTCAGGCCCATAGGCATCCAAAGTGAAGTGATGCCTTTACACAGAACACAGGGCAACTCCCTCACAAACAGTGAGATGTGGAAGACTCACTCTGGGTACAAAATAACAATATTATTGATTTCAAACAAGAAAACATTTCTCTTGTAAGTCTCCCTGTGGTTTGACACCTTGAAGAGCAGCTCTCACTTTTGCACCACCCTGAGGCCAATCTTTCACATTACTGCTGGGGTTCAGCRAACCAGGCTGAAAAGTGGAAAAAAAGAGAAACATGTGCAGGTGCAAAAAGCCAAGAGAAAGCACAGGCACACCCGAGGCACCAGGAGGTGACAAGGTTGTCATGCCTTGTCTGTGCTCCTGTTAGTAGCTGGGGTGCTGACAGGAAGTGGAAATAATGGCTCAGTTGCTCATACAGCAAAGGAAAAACAGAGTCTACTGGTCTCAGGGTTGCTGGACCAAAATAGCACAGTGGTCAAAGGTGTTTAGAGCAGAAGAGGGGGCAYTTCCTTCCTGCTGGGATGGACAAACTTCAGTCTGTTCGACAGTTTGGAGCTGCGAGCTCTGACATGATTACATGTGAACTAGCGTTCCGCAAGAGCCTCATCATTTCAGGGCTTCTGAGCACRTGACATGGATCGCCTTGCAGACAACATCACTGACCTTGCCAGTGGAGCTCACAAGCATGTTCTGCACTCCCCCAAACCTCCTGCCAGGTTAGAGAATCACGGCCTCTGTCCTTAGGGGCTTTAAGACCTGACACTCCAGCAGCTGCAAAATCCCCTCAACTGCAGCCTGCCTTGGACCAGCACCCGCTGGAACATGACACTGCTCAGGGCTCATATGCACAAAATCACAGAATGATGATACTGGCAAAAGGCCACAGCAACCAGAAGATGGAGGGCAYGGCAACTCATATATGTTTGATTAAGCCAAGCAATCCCTCAGCAGTACTGCAGATAAAAGGCATATACAGTAAAATACATCTAACCCACAGCATTTCTGTGCATGGAAATTCAGATCTAAGTCAGAGTTGCTGTTTTTTAACACCAAACTGCAGCTTCTTACACACGAAATTGTGATGCTTCCCAGATAAAACACTGCAAGAGCAGCATTTCACTGACCTGGAGGGAATGAGTCAGGGAGAGGGTATAGGAGGCCCATGTGTCCAGTCTCCACTAGTCAAGAACATGAGGACACTACAGTGAGACAGAGCTTGCRGAAATAGGTGAGCAGCAGGATGTTTTCACAGCCAACACACCCATGTCACCTCTCAACTTCTTGTGCTGTTTAGATGCCTCCCCCTCCCCACCTCCTTCCAATGGAAAATCAGTCTCCAGGGTGAGCTTTCAGGGAAGGGGGCTTGACTCGGTTAGCACGGAGACCAGCCTTCTCCAAGCAAAGGCTCTCACTTCTCTGTCCCTGCAGAATCTGATGTAGAGCATGTCTGCGGAAATGGCTGCGTGTGAAAAAGTAGGTGAAAGCAGCAAGAATCAAACTCTGGCTTTGAGATGCACAAAAAGTAAATAGGGACTTACCCAAAATAAACAAAAACAAACCCCAAAAAMCTGTCATTTACAGTGGCAGAGTTTACACGTACAAATATGCTTGTTCATATAAAAAGAAATAGGATGGAGAAGATTGTACATTTCTACCAAGTTTGGAAATGTGGGCTGTCACAGTTCTCTGTTAAGGTTTAAATGTTTTGCACTTGCAAAAATAGCAGGAAACTCTGGCAGCCTTTGGGCAAATCTCTTCCCAGTACAAGAGGAAATACAGCCCTCACCACTTCTACCCACCGTCTTTGCTAGAACATTATCTGTGTACTTGGCTGCTGGAACTAGCATATGCACCTAGATTCAACACCCCTGCAGCCTCCCACTGCGCGGCACAACCTCAGCATGGCAGYGAGATGGGGAAATTCAGCAGCCCGTGACAGTGCTTTGTTCCATGGAACAACAGGACTGTTAATGCAGGCTCAGATTAATCACTTCCCTCTGACCCAGACACCTCAAAATCAAGCACTAAACTTTTCCCAGACAAGTCTTCACTGGTAGGACAAAGCAAAGTCTGGATTGCAAGGASACTCCTGATACAATCCTGAACTGCCTGGCTCCAGCTCCAGAGATCCAAAATGCATTTCCTGCAAGTTTCTAGAGCTACCGGCTCTAAACGTAGACCGTGAGTTGCAGCCTAATTGTCATCCCTGCCACGTAAACAAATAGGTAGCCGGGAGAGGGTTTTCAGATGGGGGCACTGCACAGGKCTCAGCCAACGAGGCAATGTGGAGCACAGTTAAATACAACAACTAGGACACAGAACTGCCCAGACCACAAGAATACCTGCTCCTTACTCCACGGGGTGTGTGTGTGTTGTGGGACTTTCTAGTGAAACAAACTAACTAATTAACCCTCTCAAGTGGTGACTAGAGATTCCCGACAGAAACAGATATACCACAAATACAACAGACCACAATGGGAAGACAAGGCAGGGGCTCTACGTTCCTTGCTACACCCTCAGTTGTATTAGCAGCACAAAGTGAAAGGGTGTCTTGACAAGCRTATTCACAAAGGAGGAAACAGGAAGCATTCTGAAAATGATTTAAAAAGCATTTTTRCCTTAAATACAAACTATTAAGTTGCTCTTCTGTATTTACATTCTTTTTGTTCTAGCTAGCTCCCGCATCTCCTTCTGCTCTAAAATTTATAATGAAATCTTACTGTCATGTGCAAATCTCATCCGCATTTGGGGAGAAGTGACTGAGAGGTTCCCTTTAAAACGAACTGATACATAGAAATATGCTTTAAGCAAACTTACCAAAAACTCATCTACAAATGCTTCTTGGTTGAGCTTCTTGCTTTGGGTCCTTTCCAGGTTTTGCAGCAGAATTTCCCTTTGGTCCATATTGCAAGAGACAGAGCACGACTGGTCTGTCAAACCTGGGAACGGACATGTCAAATGTGTGTCACAGCGGAAAGCACCAGTCTGGAGAGCACTTGCTTCAGGCTGTGGTTTACTGACTTCATCACAAGTCTAAAAGGAAATTAGTGCGTAACAGATACCACAGTCAAATAAAAAAACCAAAACAGAACCTGGGGCCCTGGCACCTCCTTTTTAAACCACGTGCACCTCACTCGTACCCCCACAGAGAGTAAGCAGCACTAAGTCAGGCTCTTCAGCCTCTTCTGCCACATACTCCTCTCACTAGCAAATCTCACTCACAGTTCAGAGCCATATGTCRCAGACACGACAGGTCTGCCAAATATTTGACTCCAGACTCCCTGTTAAGAAAAAATGAAAAAGATACAGAAACAGGCAAAAGGTTTGAGAGCATGATGCCCTTTTAAAAGAGTAAAACAGGCTAGACGAGAGATGCAGGAATACCGAGTAGTGTGCGCATGATCTGAAAGGCACCGTTTGAAATGTGATGCTACTTCTGTAACAGAAAATATGGACTTATATCAGCAGGAACTTCTAAATTATGAAATTGTGGAAGATTCTCCTAGAAAGCATGATCAAACCAAAATAAAAAGTGTGCTCTAATATCTTTTAGTTCCATTTCCAGTCATCGTCAGCAATATGGCACTGCCTTTGCACAGCAAAGAAGGGTAAATACATCTGGCAATTGCTGTCAGGGGAATATCTGAACACACTGGGTTCACAGGAGGCTGCGCTGCACTGAAAGCAGCCAGAACAGAGGGTTTCAAATTCAGAACTATCTTGTGACTAGAAGAGTCCCTAAAAACAGTATGCAAAATTCACAGTTCCCCTTCACATTTGTAACTTTGTCTATTTTCCACATTAACTGTAATGTTATTACAGAACTCTTAAGACAGATGATGAGCACGTGAATCCACTCTGCACATTTTATTTCTTTGAACAGCACAACAGTTTGCAAACAAAAAAGTAATTCCCATTAGCATACTTCAGTTCAATTCTTCAGCAGTTGCTCTAATGAAATAAGTGAAAATTTCAGATTCTTTTTTTTTTTAAAGTAGCGTAGTCCTCTCCCTCTCAATTGTCCAAATTCTCCTGAAAATAAAAAAGGGTATTTATTTTAGAGAAATAATTCAAGGAAAGAAGATGCAGCATAGAGAGAAAAGCTTTCTACACTCCTTCTACAACCTTCCTAGACYGGTATCAGCTTTCCCCTCATTAAAAGTACTAAGTGGTACACTAAGTAAAAATTTACAGTGACACAACTGTAAAGCTATGCGTGCAGAAATGTGCTTTTGTATGGCTGATCCTTAATTATTTTGATTCTCATCTAACGTTGTGAGCTTAATTCAATACTGTGGTAAGTAATTAAATCCTGACACCATGAAGTACAYGAGAAATTTGAGGTTGACTTAATACTCATGAAGACATTAAGATCAATGCGTTTAGCAAAGCTGTGTTTCCACAACTATTAGCGGAATTAGTTGATATACAGGAGTAGAGGGTAGGCTGTCCTGTRCAGTTGGATATCAGGGGCTGGCAAAGCAAGGCGGAAGGCACAACGGCATTTGGAAAGTTAACAGGATCCAAGAATTCTAAGGCAAACAACACAGCAAATTTTGCATGCTCACCCATCCTCCAGAGGACTCAATGTAGCTTCTCACTTGGGAATTTCCATTAATCAGTTCTACGAGTTGAATGTGATGGAGCATAGTTGGGAYTTTCTTTGCAATATACATTGCCAATTTCACAGAAATGGCGAGAAAAGCTCTCTCATAGCAAAACTCAGGATTCTGGTTACTCCAGCTCCTGCTAAGAGAATCCACTGCAGCCCCAAACTTCTCTGCCTGCAAAGGCCAAAAGGATGGTTTGAGCATTCTCTTTTTAAACATCTGCATTGTAAAAAAGTCTTAGCATAAAATCCTACAAACACCTACATTTTCTTGTTCTACTCATGAATAAAGCAGGTGACACCTTGAAGGTTCCTGGTGATAGCCTGCAATGTAGGGCATTCTAGGCAGGGCTCTCCTGTACGGCTGTCTATATTACTATGGCTTGTACAAACTACAGCAACAGGCAAGCACGGTCGAGGACCAGGAAGGAGAGCTGACAGTCTAAGCAAAGCTGCAAAGAACCTTAACTTAGAACTACATCTAGCAGTTGCACCAAACCTGCACTTGCACTGCCACAGACTGGAGCATCTGGTCTCCTCCCCTCTTCCTTCATATCTCTTGTGCACACAAGCTCTCCTCAACTCCAAACTATAAATTATCTCCCGCAATGACAGATCAGCTCAAGAAGTTCCAGGACTTCTCAGATGACTAAAAGCAGCTCCTCTGGAAAGGAACAAGCAGAGTTATTAAGAATGTTATGTTAACAAGCAGAGTTATGTTTAGACTCTGTTCTGGTGGCTCATGCACTGCCCCTTATACAGAAAGAAAAGGAAGAAGGCTTCTCTGGCAGTAAATCCCCCTTCCTCAAACATCTCTGACTCCTACAGCATAAGTTGTGCTCTTCCCTAGGCTTTTGTTGTTCTCCAACAAAATAAGATCAGAGATTCATCTACAAAGAGCAGGTCCAGGGCTAGTCAGAAAGAGATGTGCATTACCTTTCCCTCGAGTACTTCAGCAACAACATGTGAGGAATTTTCAAAATCTACGTTGCACTGGTCCCCTATGCTTCGCAAACGGCTGGCAATAATAACTGGGTCAAAATTACTTGGAGTTTCCTCTGCATACTGCTCTGATTCTAAAACAACGAACAGAGGTAACAGGATAAGGGATTATGGCATAATACATTAAAAGACAGAGGAAGAGAGAGAATAAAGCTAAAAAAGTTGGCAACTTTAGACATCACTTCCCGATCCAGCTGCTCCTTTGCATGTCTGATTGACATGCCTGTACTTCAGCACTAGCAGCTCTTTGCAGAAGCCTCTCTCTACATCAGGGATTCCAGAAAGATTCACCTGACATGCAGGTGCTTCACTGAACGGAGCTTTCACAGGCAAGCAGGCAGTTTCCACTGTGGTCGAGACAGTGAAAGCAGATGTATGCACGTCTAATCCATACTAGAGAAACAAGGAATAAGCTGACTTTTCTTTATGGAAAACTACATACATGCTTCCATAAACCTTTTGAGGAATCAAAACTCATAACAGACGTGTGTTTGCATATTTCTAAACCATTTTTCCACCATGGGAAGGCAGTCTTCCAGCACCCTAGCTCTCAGAAACGGAGCTATATAACACCTTATAAAGTACACGTAGACATATGCAATGTATAGCAGCAGGGAGCACCTTCCCTATTAGCCTTGCTGGATAACAACGAATGCAATYAGAAGATGTGGAGAACACAATATACAATCCTTCCTCCACGACCTCTCCATTTCCTCAACTCCTCTCCAACTTAAGCAGATTGCAACTGTGGTGTTTCCATGATTCAAACAACTAAGTTGTTCTCGTTTCCCCAAAAACAGAGATAACCCATAAGTCATCACAATCTACATTTTAAGGAACGCAACCCCAAGCTGCAATCCTCCTTCCTTTAAATTTTCAGAACTCCTCTCTATAGTCTTCAGCAAACACAAAAATTTTTCTCTCCTTTCCTACCAGACTGCAGTCCTTACCTCCTGAATCGTTCTCCAAGCATCGGAAAACACATTCCTCTTCGTTTAAGAGATCGGAGAATAAGGCTTTTACAATGTATTCTGTCTGTTTCTCAAAAGTGCTCATTGTAGTAGATATCTCAAACTATCTGATGTTAAAAGGAGTCAAAAATACACCTGCAGCTACTTTTCTTTCCAGGTGAGTTGCACTTGAGAATTTTAGTTTCCTTTTCATACCAGAGGTCCTTCCTTCGGGGAAAGGCAGCTCAGCAAGACTCCTCCCCAGGACAATTTCAGATATATACTCTCTTATTGTCATCATCAAGCGATAGGCGTGGTTTAGTTTCATAACAAGCTGTACAGTTCAACTGAAATACAGAAGTCAAAGACTGCTGGCATGATCATTCACCTAGAAACAGATCCCTGGATAGGAGGCCAAGAAATAGATCATATCCTAGACTAGGCTTAGAATCAGTCTAGCTACACTTGGGTGAATGCAAAATTGCTGACAAGCTAAATTTTTTTTTTTTTTGAAAACTGCATAATACGTGTGTTCTAGTATACCTCTCCATAAGCACGAGAATCCAGCATAGACTTAACAGCACTAGAAACTGTTCACTGAAATCCTGTCACAGTGAAGTACACTTGAATTTACTTGCAGTTAGCATGCTTATCATTACAATTTAACATATGAGACTGAAAAAAAAAAGATGCATACAATTTCGTTCAAAAGTAAGCTTCAGGGGGAGCTGATAAAGAAACCCTGTGCAAAACAAAGGAAGGAGCCGGACTCCTCAGTCAGGAATTTTCAGGATCCACAACAGAGATCAGATATTAATTCCATCCTAGCAGACATSAGAGTCAAGAGTTAATTAAAAAATYCTCYATAATGCAGCTAAGTCAGATTYGTATTTGTAAGGAAACTCAGAAATAAAATCTAAAATTTGATGCAACTGTAGTATTCCAGTGAAGTRTCTGGAAAGCATACAATAGTTTAAAGACACAATATAGAGTCATAAAAATAAATAAATAAATAATTACAGAATGGTCTTAATGAAGACATTTCCTTACTGTATTGTAAAGCCACTACAGTAGCCAGTATATTTGAATCTWAAGCCAAGGAGCATTCTTTAGGATTTTGTCCCTCGATAAACATGGACTTTGTATCTGTATTTGTACTTTGTATCTGTAATGGATTTGTATCTGCAGAGGTGGATTAAGAGTTTTTGGTTCTGATCAAAACCTACCAAAGTGACAAAAGCAAAGGTTTCACCATCAGAGGGGGTTCCCATGGGCTGTAGCAAGGAAGATTTCACAATACTACAAAGTCCAAATTTCTATAACTTTCAATGCAGAAGTGCTGTCCTTGTGATACCAGTCCTGAGATTCACAAGGGTATTTTTCAATTTCTTCCTACATGAGGAAGCCAGGCTCCTGAACAGATTACGGAATCCTTAAGTCAAAAAAGTCTGTTCCCCTCCTCCCAGATAGTATTTCCCAATTACTCTTTTTTTTGGATAACAGAAACATCAATCTAAGTAATATTGTTTTTGGCAAAATCACAATAGCTAATTAAAGCAGTCAAGCTATTACATTTTATTCCCAAAGAACTCCCCCACATGCTTGCCAAAAAGAAAATAAATGAGAGAAAATGGGAAAGGATTCTGGGACAAAGGAAGTGAGTCCCTTCTCCAGACACTGGCAATCCATCAGCCAGCTTCACAGTCCTTGTCACAGTGCCTTGYGATAAGCACTGGAGATGCTGCTACTTTTATGACATGCTAGTAGTAGTAGGCTAACGAATGCATTGTCTTGTCCTTTCATCAGCCCAGAGGAGTATCATTTAATCACTGACCACTTAGAGTAATGCAGAATCTATCATCTCACCTCATGCATGTGGTTGCTAGGTATAGCTGTCCCCACTGGATAGAAGGGAAGGGCTGCTAAGGCTCTTGAGGTCTCTAAGTATGAAACCAGCAACAGTTTTTGGCAAATGAAGCCACAGGGAAAAAAAAAAAAAAAAAAGCTTCCTGTGATCTGAGTAAGCATCCAACTGGGGGCAGAGGTCAATCAGGATTTCAGCCCAGCAACTGTCCCCATTACAGTCTCTAAAACAGAAATAAAGGTTTTTAATGCCTCAGGCTTTGCCTCACTCTGCTTTACTGAAACCTGCATCTCTGAATCCTCTGTCTCAAGCAATAGCTCTGTTAAGAAGAGGCAACCAGTGTCATCCTGAGCACTGAGATAAGCTTTCCAAGGCTGGACTCCAGCTTTGCTCATAGCAATAGTCTGAATGTGGACAACACGAAGAGCAGTCTGTATGGTATCTGAGTGAGCTGTTCCACGCCAGGGTAGAGACTGCTGGCAGCTAATGTCCAGACTCAGCCAGGTCTTCTCAAATTGTTCTGCAGTCAGATACATGTCAGGAACTAAGACCAGGCTGCTTGTATCAGGATGAACCTGGAAGACTTCTTTATTTCCTCCAGAAATTAGTGACTCTGAAATGAAATCAGAAATGTGAGATACAGCATCATCTGATGTTGCCCCCAATTTCACCAAGAACATCTAATATGATTATCAAATGAATACATCTAGGATCATGAGACCTTCAGCAGCACCTCCCTAAAGAGATAGGGATCAGCCAGGCACAGAAAAGAACACTAAAGCAATGCTATCAAGCCACTGTGACCTTTCTCCAAATGATCCAAGATGAGGACAAGGCTGCTTACCTGTCCTGTCCTTGGGGTCAGTCAAAGAAGAACAAGCATAAGAGGATTCCATAGGCTGCTGAGCAGTGACAAGCGCCCAGGATGCTCTGCCATAAACACATGCGAGGGTATTAAACTCTGAAGCCCACGTATTCACAGGTCGTTCAGCTGGATCTTCTAGGAGCCCCAGAGAGGGGTCAGACTTGGGGCCGCAGAGGATCCTTTTCACTTCCTCCACACCAGATTGCAGAAGGCGATAGTAGAACAATCCACGGTCACGTACTGCCATATCTATCTCTTCCTCTGGAAATTAGAGGGACAAATTTTTGCAGAATTCCACCATCCACTTCCCCTAAGCAATAACCTTTAATTATTAAAAATAGATAGGTTCCTGGGGGTACAATTTAAGCCCGTTACACACACCAACCAGGCAGCTTAGGACCAAGTTACAGTCTAAGGCATAAAGTCACCTTACTTGGCTGCCCTGGATGGTCTCCTCTTAGATACAGGCAGTGCTCAACACATGGCACCAATGCACTGGGTACACAGAGAAACCAGGTCCTCAAAAATCAGCACTATTACTGCAGATAAAGAGATCACTCAGCAAAGGGAACTCACCTATACAAAAATGAAGTAGCCGTCCTAGCATGTCCTGACACTCAGCAGGACGAGAGAGGAAAAGTCGCACTAATGCTGTCAGAAGCTCCATCTTCACTGCTGGAGACGTCTCTGATTTCACATGYTCCACAAAGTCCTCTAAAATATAGGGAGCATTTTGTACTTTCTCACCATGTGTCCCCAAGAGCCAAATCAATGCTTGTTTGCCCTGAAGGAACCAAAAAACAGATAGTAAATTGTCTCTGCTTATCAGAGAGGGTTAACATGAAATAAATTGACACAAGAGAACACGGATTTATTGCGGATTTCTTCCTCTGGCCAGTCACGGGCCAAAGGAAAGGGAATTAGATTCTACTTATCTCCAAAGCTGTTACCTTAAGGGCCAAAAAACATCTTACCTCACTGTCCTGGATGATCTCTTCACAGCTCGGCAGTGCCTGACACACTGCATCTGTGCACTGGGGACATAGCCAAATCAGATCCCGAAAAGTCTGCACTACCGCTGCAAAGAAAGACAACACTCAGCATACCCCAAGAACTCTAAAAGCCCAGTGCCCTTCAGAATCTCATTTTCTGGCACCACAATCCCCAACAAGGCAAYTTCTTGAAAGCACAAACCAAGCCAACAACCTGCAGATGATTACCTGAAGTTATATGTTCCTGTTGAAGCCCTAAAAGCTCTGTCAAAATCGTCACACACTGTTCTGTGTATGTCCTCGCAATATTGCCTGCAACAATACCRAAGGACATAAAAGGCAACCTTTTATCGCAGTACAATAAAACCCGTCGACTTAACTGTTCAACATAAGCTAAATTTAAAGAAACTGTCATTCTGCCCTAAAAAGGCAGTCAAAWTACCTAGCTATCCATAGAAAGGACATGGTGCTTTTCCTGCAGCCATATACTATTTGCATATACCTTTACACCATTTACAATCACTTACTTCAACAGAAGAAGGCATACCTTAAAGACTGAAGATTGCAGCTGCTTCTGAAGGAAAACAAATCTCTTACCTATGGCAAAGATGGCCTTTTGGGCAAGCTCTACTGATACATCTGTGCAATAGTCCTTCAGCTCCTCCAGMACTTGTTGCACATTTTCATCATTCACCAGCTCACACAATATTTCCATCTTTTGGCATTTGATGTAGTGGGGCTCTGAATACAAGCAGAAGAACTTCTTGTAATGGCTGCTAAAGTGGCCTGGAAGGCTACCAAGGATCTGGCGCACATGACACAGAGCTGTAAAGCAGAGTTCCCTGCTCTCAGAAGTGCAGGCAGAGAGCAGTGGTCCCTTCACTCTCACCAGAACATCTGTCTGCACATGTGGGTACTCCTTGGCCAGCACTAGGAAAAGCTTGGTGGCTGCCATTACAACACTGATGCTGCTGTTCTTGAGATATTCGTCTAGTAAATTGAGTATGTCAAAAAGTTCCTCCTCACTGCGGGGCTTGTAGCGCAGAAGGAAGGTAAGTACCTCACTCTGTCCCCATTGATCTAGGTCAGCCATTCTGCCAAGAAAAAGAACACAAACAGTTTTCAGGAGTCAAGAAGTACACACAGATCCGTGCTTTGCAGAGTAGTCTTTGAGTTTGCTGGTTGCAACCTAATCCTTATTTTAGATGTAGATGCCACAACTTTATCTCAAGAGAATTATCAATTTACACATACAGGTATATCAGTCACATGCACCTCCCTCTGTACTCTAAGCCAGAGAGAAAACTTGGCACGATCCCTGAGCAGAACAATAAAAAAATGCCTTTTTTTTTGCTCTATCGTGTAGCATCTTCTACAGAAGACTTAATTTCTTCAAACAATGAATAGGCTATTATTCTTACAGTTGTTTGAAAAAGACATGCTAGAAAAAAGTCACCCCACATATATATCATCTGCACTCTCCGGACGGGGGGGGAAAAATAGACAGCCACGTTAATATAACTCATAATTCTAAACACACTAGCTGAGCCAGCTGAGTCTCCCCAGAAAAGCAGGATATCTGAGATTTCTCTTAAGACCTTAGCATAAAAGTAATCTAGTTTCTTTTAGGATGAGCATCTCCATCTTGGATGCCTGACTGTTCAATCTCTGAAAGGTTCAATCACTGAGGAGCCCCAAAAGAGCTGAAATACATGAAATACAAGGATTAGAATTATGTTTCCAGCACCAAAGYAATCTTGAAGAAAGCAAACCTGTTGAGGAGATGATGAGCGATGGGTTTGTTGATGACAACTCCTCCCTCCTTCTTCAAAATCTCCTCTAAAGCCCTCAGACAATTCACTACTACAATAGGATCCTGGTCACGAAGCATACTATATAACTCATTCACCAATGCACCATCTGCAAAGAAACAGACACCACTATATCAAATTTTGTTGATACGTTGCAATTTAATCATTATCCATAAGCACATACTACAATTGGAAAATAAGGTTTAAATAAGGAGAAATGCTCAAAATACCTTCCAGCTTTACAAGATCTGCCTTTCATGGAACTTTTCACTTAAAATCTGTACATGCTAGAATAGTAATCAGCTAACCAGACGCTAGAAAAAAGGGCCAGATAACAGAGCTGGCAGCATAAAAGCTCACATGAAATGTAGAAACTCGCAGCGCCTAACATCCCCTGAATGGTTTGACACGCATCAGCAGCTTACTTCTCTCTTTCCCTCTCTGTTTCACCCCCAAAGCAAYCAAGAGACAGTCCAGTGAACCCAGGACAGGCTACAGACCTTAACAGGTTTTTGTGAGCAATATCTAACTCTCGAGYATTACCATCTTCTCCCCAGGGAGCAGTCTGACAAAACACAAGTCTGAGCACTCTAGCGCAAAGTCAGCTTACCCACTTCAGAGTCCCCTTGGAGTTTCTGCATCTTTGCACAGCCCAGGACCGCYGCTCTCCTCACATAGGAGGCTTTGTCTCGCAAGCCATTTAGAACAGGCTGTTGGATGTACTCCTGGATACCRGGCAACCTGCAAAGAAGCACACGAGCATCACGGCAAAGGCCTCGGGCATTCCAAGACGTCAGCCCCTCGGCCCAAAGATCGTCCCCCCGCAGGTCCTCCCCACGCGGCGCCACCGGGCCCACCTGAGGCTGCACATGCTGCGCAGGGCGAGCCCGCGCACCATGGGGTTGGGGTCCGCGCAGTCCTTGCAGAGCGTGTTGATGGCGAGCAGGGCGAGGTGGGGCTGCCGCGGCGCGTAGTTGCACATGTACAGGTACACGAGCTTCTTCTGCACCACGTCGGCCACCGCGCTCGCCTTCACCATCTCCGTGAAGAGCCCCGACACGTCCGTGCCCTGCGTCATGAGCCTGTGGGGCACACAGCGCCACGGCGCCCTCGTGTCACGACGCAGCACYGCACGGGCAGCCACGCCAGCGCCACGCGGAAAGAGGCGCCCGCGTCCCGCGCGACGCGGCCCGGCCCGGCCCGGCCCGTACCGGATGACGCGCAGCACGACGCCGCGGTAGCGCAGCCGGTCTGCCTGCACGTGCGGGTTGCCCAGGGCCCGCCGCAGGTCGCGCAGCGCCTCCTCGCCGCCCAGGTACGGCATGGCGGCGGCGCGAGGACCGCGAGGACGGCGAGGACCGCGAGCGGCCTCACGACGCCTCAGAGCGGCGAAGCCCCAGACCCGCCGCCGGAACCCGCCCCCTCCCCGCCGCCGCTGCCGCCGTGCGCAGGCGCCGCCTCGCCTCGCCCCACCCCCTGCACCTCCCGCGCCTGCGCGGCACCGCCCGCCAGATTGGGCGGGAAGCGGCGGCGCGGGAGCGGCGGGTGCCGCGCGCGGGCCCCCTGCCGGCCGGCCGGCGGGCGGGGCGGCGCCGCCGCCGCCATCGCCATGAACGGCACCGTGATCCCCGGCACGCCGATCGCCGTGGACTTCTGGAGCGTGCGGCGCGCGGGCGGCGCGCGCCTCTTCTTCCTCTCGCACTTGCACTCGGACCACACGGTGGGGCTGTCGAGCACCTGGAGCCGGCCGCTGTTCTGCTCGCCGCTCACCGCGCGCCTCCTGCGCCGCCGCCTCCAGGTAGGTCCCGCGGCCGCCCGCGGCGCCGCCGCTCCCTGCCCCGCTGACGCCCGGCCCGCAGGTGCCCGCGCGCTGGATCCGGCCGCTGGAGGTGGGACAGAGCCACGTGCTGGGCGACGGGGACACCGTGACCGTGACGCTGCTCGACTCCAACCACTGCCCCGGCTCTGTCATGTTCCTCTTCGAGGGCGCCTTCGGCACCATCCTCTACACGGGTACGGGGCGGGTGCCGCGGGCGGCAGCGCCGGCGCCGCCGTCACCTCACCCTGATGCCCGCTCCTCGCAGGTGACTTCCGCTACAGCAGCGCCATGCGTCGGGAGCCGGCGCTGAGCGGCCGCCGCCTCGACCGCCTCTACCTGGACAACACGCACTGCGAGCCGGGCCGCCCGCTGCCCTCGCGCCGCTGCGCCGCCCGCCTGGCCGCGCGCCTCATCCGCGAGCACCCGCAGCACCGCGTCGTCGTGGGTGGGTGAGCCCCCCGCCGCGCGCGCCCATGCGCCGCCCCGCGCGCCCCCGCGCCCCGCTCACGCCTCCCCCCGCAGGCGTCTACAGCCTGGGCAAGGAGGAGCTGCTGGTGGAGCTGGCGCTCGAGTTCGGCACCTGGGTCGTGGTGAGTCCCCAGCGCCTGGAGCAGATGCGGCTGCTGGAGCTGCCCGACGTCTTCACCGCTGAGGAGGGGGCCGGCTGGATCCGTGCTGTGGACGTGGCCGAGATCCGCTGGGACGCCCTCGTCCGCTGGAACCTGCAGCACCCCACCATCGCCATCCTCCCCACCGGCAGGCCCGTGAAGGTCACCCACCCCAAAATCTACCCCGTCCCCTACTCCGACCATTCATCCTTTGAAGAGCTGTGCGAGTTTGTGGAGTGGTTGAAACCCTGCTCGGTCATCCCAATTGTGCGGGACACCAGGTGCCAATTTTACTTTGAAAAATATCTCTGCACCGACCACCAGACTTTTCCTGACTTCGAAATCCCCGAGCCTGTGCAAGAGTTTGCACAGCCAAAAAGCAAAGAGAAAGGACAGGAAGCTTTGCATCCACTGAAAAGAACTGTCCAGCGTTCTGTGCCTCAAGGAGTTGTTTTTGAGTCCCCAGAGAAATACACTGACAAGCATGAAGAGTTTGGAGGTTTTGAGGCTCCTCAGCAGGACTGTGAGTCAGGTTTTTGCTCCAAAGAATGCTGTGCTTGTCCTCRCTTGTGCCAGGAGGAAAGGGAGGAAACCAACAGCCACAATCCCCAGAGCCAGCGTACGCCAGCTCAGCTGAAGGGAGGACGGGTAGCAGCAATATCAGCTAGCCCTCATAGCCAGGCTTCTGAAGAGGACGTGCCAAGTGGGCTGGCAGAGCAGTATTTACTTACACCTTTAAATATCCTRAAGCAGAGTTCCTTGGAGAAATTTGACAAGCTAGTAGAAGAATTCTTAAAGAGGGARGAAGCATCTTGAAATTTGTGACGCTCGTAAAGGCGGCTGATAACAATGATTCTAGCAGTCTTACTATTGCATTCCATTCTTGGCATTTCCCATAACAAGAATGCTTAACTATGAGGCTGTATTCTATTTTATTAGCAGAGAAGGCAGAAACTTGAACTCATTTGCACATGTTAGGATTTTTCTTTATTTATTTTGTCCTTTGTTCACATCCCTCAGGACTTCAGATTACACTCAGGCAGTGCAGTCCTACTATGAGCATGCCCTATACTTACTTTTCAGGTTTTTGTTGCAAAGCTATTATTGGATTGATTCAAATKGAACAGTAGAGGGCGTGAGCTATCTGCAGCTGAACTAATGGGTTTGAATGTTATGTGAGAAGCAAAAGGGAATCTGAGAGCCGGATATTCCTCTTTCTGTACTTTTATAACGGTTTGTTGACAACGAGCAGTTCATTCCAAGATGCAGATCATTCCAA
Organism: Eudromia elegans; assembly: GCA_003342815.1. Lineage (NCBI taxonomy): Eukaryota > Metazoa > Chordata > Aves > Tinamiformes > Tinamidae > Eudromia > Eudromia elegans. Next base: position 434,843 of record PTEX01000282.1, read on the forward strand.
GATGCATTACAAATATTATGCATGAAACTATGTTTCAAAAACGTCCTTAAAAAATCTATAAAAAGAAGTGCCTTTAAATCTACTAATAAATTATTTAATATCTCCAAACACAGTAGTGCTTTTGCTTCTTGCCAACTGCAGCTGATTGCAGCTATGCTCTTCTGAAAACATCGTCTTAATGTTTACTATAAGTGCACTTTCAAGTCACAGGCTGGGAAAGTAAGAATTACGGATTTCTAGGTTTTGGACCTTTCAGAATGGCTTACTATATCCTCTGCAGCCTCTGCGCTCAAGTCTGTATGTTTGAATCTTTTTGTGGGACTACAAAATGCTTCTGGTAACTGTAAGCATTCTGACAGGGGCTTTATTTCCCATGGAGTGCCTGTACTTTCCAGCCAATTGCAAATGGAATAGGAGCCAGTGAAGCATCTACTTACTGTTGCAAAGTGTGAAGTTTTTGGGACATTGTTTCAAAGTGTTGGAATACTGGGGCTAAGTGGCAAAACTGACTCTTAGTTGGAAGGTCAAGCCCTTCCCTGCTGCAGGTCAGCTGCAGAGAGCCACAGCCTGCCTGTCCTAAAKGGGAAGTGCCAGCATGTGACTAGGYGGTGAAAACACTGTAATTATTCTTGCCMAACTGCATTGGCAATKGRTCACAAACTGGTTCTCCACAGGGTCGCAACAGCAGCACTAGAGTGGGAACATTCCTGGGCTCTTTCCTGGAGCACCAAGCCAGCTTGTTACTCAACTTTTCTAACCTTTGTGCCACTACGTTTTCCTTGCTGAATGTTTCACGTGCTGCTGGTCAAGATTCACATCTCTCCTGCATGTAGTGCCATGCAAGGTCTCTGCAAAGCCAGTCAGCTAGATAAACAGAACTCCCTGAATCAAACCAGGTTAGGAAGTGTTTGCTCTTTAAGTAAAGCATGAAAAACAGAGGTGCCTGTAGATGCAGTAGCCACACCTGTTGAAAACAAGGCTGTACTGAACTATAATCATGACAGCCCGTGTGGGTATGTTTGGAAAGCTGCCTGGTAAACATGAGTCCTAGGTCCCAGCCCTGTGCCTTCCTGGGCACTGCAGCATTATCACCCTAACATGAGCAATGCCTTTTAATGAGAATGCTGATTGTTGTCTGCCAAGAGATACCGGAAAGGCTGGAGCAGTGGTCTGCATTTCACCTTAGAAATACACAGCTTCAGCCTTTTGCCATGGTCTTTACATCCTGTTCTATGGAGACTTGTGTGGACTGTTTGCCAGTCCAAATTAAAGTGCAGAGCCCCATCATCTTGATATGAGAAGAGACACCTGCATCTTTGGTAACACCTGAGACTGCCAGCAGGATCACTGCCCTGCACTGGCAATATTCTGTCTGCTGTTGGCAGCTTTGGAGGTGCTGGCTGTATTTTAACACTGTTGAAAGTTAAGTGACCCATTTGACAGGTGGGTGAGTGAAACAGAGTTTGAACTCCCAGATTCCAAGACCTGCTCTTGGCTTGCAGGCCCAGAGTGAATGCTTGTGTTCTGAGTCACTGCTCCAGTTAGGCATGTTGCTAATGATGTTTTGTGGCATTCAGACTTTTCTGTTCTCATCTTCCCTAAATGAAGTAGACAATTTCCAGGTGAACYTCTGAGCAAAATGACATAGTAAGAGTTCTAATGCTCTGCAGAAGCCTGAAAAGAGTTTTTTTTTTCAGATCATACAAACAGAACTGGAAACTGTGAAGACTTCAAAGGCTGTGAATTTGCTCCTTGTGTCTGAACACCAAGTTGAAACTGCAGAAGAAATGCTGGATTCTGGTGCTGGAGCATAAAARATAATTCCTGCCATTTCAGAAGGAAATTATCAAATCATGTAGAATCAGGGACTAGCGAAAGTTCTCCATAGATTTAAGAGAAAATAAAAGCGGGAGAGTCTTCCAGCAGTCAAACTGGAGAGCCTTGTTTCAGCACAGCTGGTGTGTGAGGCATTAGAGTGCCAAACATATTTATTCTTTGTGTTAAGATATAAATACTTCAAGTATGTATTATTCTAAAACACTGGCAAAAAAAAAAAAGAAAAAAGTGACCTATGGCAGAGCTCTAAGATTTCTGGGAATCCTTCAGCTACCTTTGGAGGCTCCTGGTGATACAGAGCTGGCCACTTACGGGCCTTGCTGTCCCTCATGCTTGCTTCCACAACTTCCCTCTGTGCCTGCCGCCAGCCTAGCTTACAGGGCAGTGTTACTGCAGTCCCAGAGCTGCAAGGCCGTGTACACCAGGTCTGAACATGCTGCTTTTTGCTCTGCTGCTTGAAGGTCTGTCAACATTGCTACCACGGGTGTGTTTTATTCACAGCAGGGACAATGAGAAGCTGTAGCCAAGTGTTGCTTAGTCATGGAGTATCTAGCACTATGTGCATAGAAACTGTTAGAATCATCTCTGTAAGAAGGAGGGGGGGAAAAAAAAAAAGGTGTTCTGACCAAAGCCCTTCTAAAATCTAAATACACAGCTTGAGCTTCTTATCTGTGCTCCCCAGCTGGATAAGCCCCAGTGCGACGAAGCACCTTGCCCGAGGTCTCACAGAATCCGCAGAGGAGCCAGATGGAGGTCCTTTTGGCAAGTGCTTTAATGACAAGGCTGCCTTATTCAGCTTTCCAGCCCTACTTTAACAAGCTGTGATCAGACACTAGCCTGTCATGAGGGTAGGGCAGGCTTAGGGTGCTGGAATCGGGAGCTGTCTGCTCCTTCCACGTACTTGCCAGGCCAGTCAGTACCCTGTAAAACAGCTCAAGCGCTCTAGCTGCTTTATGACTGGGTAGGAAACCACCAAGGAGTGCCCTAGCTCTCCCCGAAACACTTACGAATTGAGGTCCCCAGCAGGGACAGAGGTAGCACTTACATAGCTTGCGTGCTCCACAGYAAGCAGTCATCATGTAGCTTCGTAGGTAACGCCCCGGAGCTCTCTGCTCCGTAGTGTTTAGAGCACTGCTTCCCACACTGCCAGGCTAAGGTGCTCATTACCTCCCTTCTGTCCTTTGTGCTGCAGACTTGTTGCCCATTTCTATACCAGAGTTTTTCCTGTTACTGCTTTCTAACGATTGTGTAACAGGGAAATTGTCCTTTTCTTGCTCACCAATAAAATTTATTCGGAGAATTTACGTGGTTTCCTGTGCAACGTGTCACTGCTTTACATGCAGCAAAATTAATTTCAAACCTCGGTTGTCTGGTTTTGTGCCCTTTTGGACTAGTCCAAAGAAGGAGATCGAATGTATAGAAAAAGCAGAGCCACCCCAACGTCCCCCGAGGTGCAGCCTTCGCAGGAGCTGCTCTCCGGCTGTTGCCCCTTTTGCGCACATTGGCTCTTCCTTCTCCCAGAGGTGGGATGCCTTCGCCTAGGTTGCTACAGAGCCTGTATTTTCACCCACAGCCCCACACCAGCTCCAGCACGAGTAGCCACGAGTTTGCAGTAACTTGTTTGGGACCCATCTTGCTCGAGAGCAACCCCGTTGGCCCCGACTCGGGGAGCTTGGGGCTCTGTGCGCAGGTGCCCAACAAGATAAGGGGAACGTTTTTATCTCGGGCTCCCCGCGCGCCAGGTGCGCAGCCGCGGAGCCGGCCCCATGCCCGTTTCCGAGGCCCGGCCGCCAGTAACGCCGTGGGCGAGAGGGTTCGGCCACCTCAACTCGCACCCATTCCCCCAGCACGGAGGAGCCGCGGGAGCTGCGGCCCCCCCCGCCC
>PTEX01000282.1:439122-462076 GCA_003342815.1 Eudromia elegans
CTGGCCCGCGCTGCGCTCCGGCGCCGTCGGCTCCGTCGGGGCGGCTGGGCCTGCCCGCGGGCCCTACCCGGCAGCCTCGGCTGCCAGTGCCTGAAGCAGCTGGTGCTCGTGCCGGGGGCACCCACGGGCCGTGCGCTGCGGCCGCCCCTCTGMGTGGCTGTCGCGGACGTTAACCGTGGGGCCGGGCGGCAGCTCTCCCTGCAGGGTGCGGGCTGGAGGCCCAGGAAGCAGCGGCCGCTCTGGCCCTCGTGCAGACAGAGGATCCCGCTGTGCCGCCGCGGATGGTGACGAGCCTTGCTCTCCCGTTGCAGGTATGGCCTCACAGCTGCAGGTGTTCTCCCCTCCGTCAGTATCCTCGAGTGCCTTCTGCAGTGCCAAGAAACTGAAAGTGGAGCCCTCTGCCTGGGATGTGTCAGGACAGAGCAGCAGTGACAAGTATTATACCCACAGCAAAAACCTCCCGGCYGCTCAAGGGCAGGCGAGCTCCTCTCATCAGGTAGCCAATTTCAGCATCCCCGCTTACGATCAGAACCTGCTTCTCCCCGCTTCTTCAGTCGAGCACATTGTGGTCACAGCAGCAGACAGCACCGGCAGCAGTGCGACGGTGTCCTTCCAGAACAGCCAAACCCTAGCACATAGGAGTAACGTTTCTTTACTGGAACCGTTCCAAAAATGTGGATTAAAAAGGAAAAGTGAAGAGGTTGACAGCAACGGTAGCGTGCAGATAATTGAGGAACATCCACCTCTCATGCTGCAAAACAGACCTGCGGTGGGTGCTGCGGCCACGACCACCACGGTAACCACTAAGAGCAGCAGTTCCAGTGGTGAAGGAGATTATCAGCTGGTCCAGCATGAGATCCTGTGCTCTATGACAAACAGCTATGAAGTCTTGGAATTCCTGGGCCGAGGGACATTTGGGCAGGTTGCAAAATGCTGGAAGCGTAGCACAAAGGAGATTGTAGCCATCAAAATATTGAAAAACCATCCTTCCTATGCTAGACAGGGCCAGATAGAAGTGAGCATCCTTTCTCGCTTGAGCAGTGAGAATGCTGATGAATATAACTTTGTTCGCTCCTATGAATGCTTTCAACACAAGAATCATACATGCCTTGTCTTTGAGATGCTAGAACAGAATTTATACGATTTCTTAAAGCAAAATAAATTTAGCCCTTTGCCTCTGAAATACATCCGGCCAATTCTGCAGCAAGTGGCTACTGCCTTGATGAAGCTAAAGAGCTTAGGTCTGATACATGCTGACTTGAAACCGGAAAACATCATGTTGGTGGATCCTGCCCGCCAGCCCTACAGAGTGAAGGTGATAGACTTTGGTTCGGCCAGCCACGTATCGAAAGCGGTGTGCTCCACGTACCTGCAGTCCCGCTATTACAGGTAAGTGCTCACACAAGGCTGTCTTTTATGCGCTGCACTGTCAGAGCTGTTTTGGTGGGATGCCAGGGATYACACGTACAAATACAGCACGACTCTTTTGCTTTAAAATCTAATTCCARTCAGGGGTGTAGAGGGGAAGAAGTGACCAGCCCACCCCATATCCCACATGGTTCCTCTTCACAGGGAGCTTTTTTTCTGAAGCTTATATGTAAATAAATAGRATTGCTACTTTGCAGCTGTGTCATAATACCCAGTTCAATACCTTCCTCTCTCTCTAGGTCAGTGCAGTAAATTAATTTACCTGCCTAGTGTTCATGTTGAAGTGAACCAGGAAAGTAGTATGTTACTGGTACGTGGTAAATGTTGTCTTGTTTGTCAAAGTCTGAAGCTACACCTTTAGTCATAGTCCTTTAGAAAGAATAGAAGTCAAAGGGAGGCCGGTGTTCTTTTTTCCTTTTTATTCTCGCTGCATCTAGTAAAGAGTACCTTGATCTGAGCCTGCTTGACAAACACAAGAACTTCCTCTATCAGTACTTGATAAATCGTGTTTTCCTGAGACCAGTAGTTTTAAGATGGTTATGAGTTGGATCTGTGCTGCTTTAGCAAAAGGTGTAAATGGCTTCAGCCCTACTCTAGTCTTCGCAGAATTAAAAATAAAAATGTCCCTTATTATGGGCAAACTGTTGCTAATACTCGGACTGTACAGGGAAAGAAAGCTGTGCTTTTTCTTTCAATTATTTCTCCAACGTGGTTCTGTTAACAGTATGTGTCAGAGGGACTTGAACAGGCCCGTGCAGTGTTTTGGGGGTTGCTTTCAGTGGAATGTGAGTTCACCCGACACAAAACTTAGCTAGTATCTAGCCCTTCCAGCTGGGATGAGGGAGAGGGCTCCAGATGCTCAACCCCACCCTGTGTCTGTGCCCTGCTTGATTTTTTTCCCTTCCTCCTAGCCTTGTTTTGAAGGCCTGGCTTGTTGCAGGCTTGTTCTGTTTGTTCTTCATGCTCTCTATATCCTTGCTCTTTGTTTTGCTTTTTTTTTTTCTGCTCTCTCTAACACTTTAGTACCAGGTTACCATGTAGCTTCTTCTGTGTGTTATGCCCTTTTCTTATTGCATTCCTAATGATCCTCTCCCAGCTGGTGAGGACTGATCTTTTCCAGTCTAAACTTTTTTAATTACTATTGTCTTTTATGCATCATGGCTCTGTTCAAATGTTTGCTGTCTAAATGCATTAGCAATGTTGTTGTTATTTTTACATTGAAAGAGATGAGCGGAGATCAAGCATTTCATCTATGGGATATGCAGCAGATGCATGSGCAAAGCAGTCTGGGGAGGCATATAGTGCCTGATTTGGCTGATGTGAAGGTAGTGAGAGATGATAAGTATCTTACAGGGCTATAGGGAAGGAAGCTGCCTCCTTCAGCCGCGCGTGCTGAGCTGAGCTCAAAGCCACTTCCGCCTCCCTGGCAAGGGGTAGCCAACCCTGCAAGAAAGACAAATAACCTAAGATTAGATGGTGTTTAAGACTGCCTGCTCAACTGAAGGTGAGGAATGCTGTGATGAGGAAATATACTATTTGGAGTGTTATGAATTTTAGTAATCACCACCATTAAAACTAATTACCTATTTCAGAAATGGTGGMGAAACGGACGAATTGTGGGAGACCTTGACTGCTTTTAAGCATATTCGCATGAACTTATTTTTCAGATGTGATCTAATGATGAAATTGTTTCAACACTGTGTTTAATAAAACAATATAGACCAATCCTTGATTTCATTCACTATCAGCTGTTAAAAATAAACTTCCTTTTTTCTGTTCTGATGCCTTTTTGGTATGAAAACCCTATTAGAGACACTTGTGTAACCTCTGTCTCCAGCTATGTCCCATGTAGTGAGATCTAAACCAGCCAAACTCAGATGCTATAAGATGTGTTTTCTGATATTTGTACCCTGGAGGAATAAACAGTCCTTTGCTAATTATGGTAAGTGCTCTAGATCACCTGAACATTCTTGGTCTTAAAGACTAAAGGTAGCCGTCCCTCTATGGGGTGAGTAGTTTTTCTTGCAGTGCTGCCATCTGCCAGTGGCAATTCTTGACTCAAAATGTAGAATACATTCCTGCTGCCCATGTGCAGAAGGGTATGGATGCTTTAGCTTTGCCCAGTGCAGACAAAAAACAGAAGGAAGAGGATATCTTCCACACTTCTTGTGGAAGAAGTGAAATTCCCCAGGAAGCCTGTGGGCTTTGTTTGTGCCCTGTGCTGTGTGCCAGTGCATCCATCCATCCCACCAACCTTACTCAGATCCCCATCTCCTGGTGTTTCCTGYGGCTCAGCCCAGAGGTGCCGTCAACTGAGGGTCCTGAGCTCAGGACTGAACCATTTGGGCCATGAGGAGGTGGTGTTGGGTGTCGAGGGAGCTTGCTGTGTGCYATGGGATCTCTTCCTGACTTCTCCTTTTGGCCGTGCGCTCTATTTCTGTCGCAGTTGTGCTGGCCTGGGAAGCCGCAGTGCCTGCTGCCAAATCGAACTTTCTGTACTTCCTAATCCAGCTTCAAGCAGGGATTGCGAATTATTCGCTGTGTTGCTGGCTGCTGTTGTGCAAGCCTCATATTGCTATCATTCTTCAAAGGGAGGAGGGCTAGATCCATACACAAATGTAGTATGTTCTGAAGGTTATAAGTAAGCTTCTTTTTTTTTTCTGCTACTGCTGTGCATCCACTCTCCCTTGAGAGGGCTGGGCATGCTTGCTAACCTTGGAAGTTGGAATTTGACAGGCTTGTATGCAAAGGAAGAATGTTGTTGATTTCTATTTCAAAGAGCTTGAGATAGTGAAGATCACTTTAATCTTTGACAGTCCAGCTATGAAAGTGACATCAGTCTCTTGTCCCATTTCAACTACCACCTCCTAAGACCACTAATGATAGCAGGGTAAAACACGAGATGAGAGAGGTACTAATTTACCAGCCCTGTCTTGGAATCCAAATTAAGTCAGGTGGCTTGCAGAGAAGTTCATTTATTTAGTTTAAGCTCCAGGGAATACAATGTGCAGAATTCAAATTACTATCATTTTGATATTGAGGTTTCAGAGTACATGCATCTGTTTGAGTATGTAGTTAAAGACTAATGAGCTGTCACCTCCAGCTTCACTTGACACTGACCTCTTTCCATTTGTGTCATTGGGACTTTTTCCATGCAGTCATGAAGGACTGGTATGTTTTGCTCATTCCACGAGTCAGTTTAAACTTACCAGTTTAAACTTAACAGCCAGTCTAAAAGGAGAAAATTTGTGCACGTGGCATAGATCCATATGATGGGTTTGGGCAATATCTGGCCTGGAAACTCCATAATGTATAGGATAAGCAAGAGGATCAATGTAATTCATTAATGATATGACTTTGGGTGGTCATGGGGGAAATCTTGCATGTTCTCAGACCATGGACAGCTGGGACAAGTATGTTTGTTCTGGGGACTGGCTAACTGTGGTAGCGCACGGTCACCTAAAACAAAAGCTGTGTGTGTTCCCACAGCACAAAGGGGGATCAATAGGAGTCATGTCTTGCTGTGATATGTTCAGGTTGAATAGTAGGTGAAAGTGCATATGGTCTATCGATACCTGTATAATATGCAAGTCCTGTTTTCAATATTCTGTAGAAAAATGAGAACTGGTTTCAGATCCTTTTTGACAATGGAGGTGCATACGGTGTGACATGACAAATGGCATGTAGGCCTTGGGACATCTACCCAAATCATGTCCAGAAATAAGATGGCCCAGAGTTAGGACATTTTATTGGTTTTTGCATAGGTGTTGCTCGGAGAAAAGCATGAAGAAAACCAAAGTTTTATGTTTCCTGTACTTTCCAGAGTAAACTCCCATATCAGCTCACATCATTCTTGCTGTGCTTGAGTTTTGTGCTGTATGCAAATGTACGGGTAGAAATTACCCAACTGAACTGCATCAGTTCGTGTTGGATCTGTGRTGTGTGAGGGGAGGAGTTGCACTAAAACATCCTTTTGTGTTATGAGTCAAAACCAAACAGAAATTCCCCTACAATTTCAAACTCTTGTAGAAGTAAATCCATCCTGAAGGTGGAGGGTTTTTCTTTTCCTGTCAGGCTCTGCTGAGGGCCAGGCCAAACAGGTAGATTTTGCATTAGGTGTGGCTGAGTGCCCAGAAACCTGTAGCACAGCCTTGCAAAGCAGTCACCCTCTCCAGCTGTGCTCCCTTCATCTGTTTTAAGCACAAAACTCTCCAAACAAACCCTGTGTAAAAAAAAAAARAGAAAAAGTTGATAGGAACTGAGCAGCTCTCTAAAGAGCTGCTTTTTCTGGCTTTGCATATGCAGTTCTTTTCCATGTGAAACCAGGCAGCCTTCTGTAGCTGGTACCTGTGCTAATAAGGCATTCTGTCAGGAACGCTCAGACCTCTGTCTGAAGAGCTTTTCTTCCCAATTCTGTTAGGGTAGGTTGTGTGCTGTCTCAGGGGAGCCTAGAGACATAAATACTCTGTCCTGTGTAATTAAACCAGCTAGTAATCTTATATCACAGTTACATAAAGGCTAGCTTGGACTCGTTCCCACCTGAGAGTTGGAGGCTACTGTGGCCATAAAGCGAAAACAACCCATGCTGTTAAGTGCAAAAAAGGTTGGGATTTGTCAGGACACCCAAGGAAATGTCTTTGAAGTCACTTAGTTTTACACAAATTTACTTGTGCTTGGATGAAAGAAGGAAGAGCATTATCTAGAGTAATTTATAACAACGAGCTACATGATTTCTGATCGAAAGATTTCTTTTCTTTTCTTTTTTTTTTTTCTTTTAACAGAGCTCCTGAGATCATCCTGGGTTTGCCGTTCTGTGAAGCTATTGACATGTGGTCCCTAGGCTGTGTGATAGCTGAGCTGTTTCTAGGCTGGCCTCTGTACCCAGGAGCATCCGAGTACGATCAGGTGAGAGGGCGTGCTGGATGCAGGGATGTGCTGGTGGAACCACGGTAATCTGTGTCCAGACCCCCTGAACCAAACCGTCCTGCTTCAAGTTTTATCAGATACTGATCTCTGTTGTCCTTTAACTTAAACTCATTTTCACTCTGTAATTTTCCTGTTACCTTTTTTTTTCCCCTGTCCTTATGCAGGAGAGCACAGCGTTCTTCATGTTTTTTACCTGAATGTAATGTACTCATGTAATATATAGGTAATTTACAGTTAATCCTCCTGCCTCCCAAGCCTAAAAAGCTGTTGAAATGCCTTTCTGTCAAAACAGAAGTGAGGTGTGTGTCCTGGCTTGAAATACCCTCTGTAATTTCACCACAAGGGCAGTTTTTCCACATGGAGACAAAGCAGGCCTGTCATTCCTATGTTGTTAATAGCTGCCATTGCCCTCATTTTTATGCAAAGTGTGGGCCCCAAGCTGTCTCTGAAATACAGGAACAAGCTTCTGAAAAGTCATATTTAATTTTTTTTTTCCTACCATGCCTGCTTAGCTTTATTCCCTGGACTAGTCAGTTGCCTATAAAAAGACAAAAATCTATATAAGGTGGGGTTTTTTGAGAGAAACTTTTTCATTTCAGTTTTTATGGTGATGCCTTGTGACAATGCATGGTATACCTTTTTTTATGTGATAAAGTGACCTTTCTCGATTCTTTTTTCTTTTTTTTTGTGAAAAACTTCAGTTGTATCTTCCCAGCACTATAAATTTCCAAACGAAAACCACTGGTACACTGGTACCTCGATGAGCAAAATGAGTTAGAAAAAAGCTGAGGTTCAGTCTGGTGGTTTCCTTGCACAGTAAGTTTTGTGTAATTCTGAGAACTTTATCTGGGCGTGTAGGTGGGTAGGGAGGAGGCATTTTTTTCCATTGCTTAATATGCAGGATTTTGCAGTCCTTTGAGGTTGCAGGAGGTATGACTTCATGTGGCTGATTTCGATATCAGAATTGCCCCTGAAAAACAAGGGTGACTTGCTTRTTTTTTGAGATTCTACAGCAGCAAATGAAAACTTAGGCAGAACTTTTGAAGACATCTCCCCAGCAATGCAATTCATGCGTGAGGATGGTCCTGTGTTGTTTTTTTTAATCAACCTTTGCCCATAAAGCGTGAGTCAAAAAAGCAAAAGAACTCCCAATTGAACTGATGTATAACTAGGAAAAATACTAACCTAAAACACTTACGATTTGGTGACATAAATGCAAACAGAACCAAGAAATATAAGTGGATCACAAGCTATACCTAACAGCTTAGTGCCTTGCAGTGTTCAATTGCTTGAGAACAGTGGAAGAGGAAGAAATGAGTTACCTGAAAGGAACTATATGTGATAATGTGGACCCAACATAGTTACTTTCACCCTGTTTCCGATCCTCATGTTTGTAAGAGGATTGTTACCTTTTGTTTTCTTAAACTCCTGAATAAACTTCGGAAGAGGGATGTTCATACCAAAAACAATGTCACATTTCTCTCTATACATCTTAAGAAGAAATAGTATTAACAATAYAGGCAACATTTGGAATATTTGAAAAAGCTTATTGTTGATTTTTTTTTCTTATCTTGCAATTTTCTTTCYCTTTAAGGAGTCATTTTTACTGCTGCTTCTTTTTAGCTGTTGGCTCTTTACCAGTGTATTATTGATCCCMTTTCTGCTACTTGGGTGCATTTTCAATAACCCTTTTGTTGTGTTTGCTGATACTTGTAAAATAAAGTATATTATTGCTTTTATTTATTTTTTTAAATTGTTTTATTATTTATATTTATTTATGCAGTATTTTCYCTCAAGCTGTATACTCTTTGAATTGCTGATATGATACACCACTGGTTTTATCCAGTGCCTTACCCAGTCTGTTCACATATGTTTAGGCAAGAAAAAAACCCAAACCATAAGGCAGAATGATTAAATACCTAAAATTTCTGCAGATAACAGGACAGAAAGGGTTAAGTGTCTTTGAAAATACTTGGAGTAGTCTCCTTAAATTTTATGGTTTCAGCTCTCTGGGCATTCTGTTTTACAGACTATTTCCTGTTTATTGCAAACAAACCTGGCTGATAACTGTTCCATTAACTACCAGCCCAATGTCTTAGGAGCCTTTATACTTTTCTTTTTCTTTCCTAGATTCGTTATATTTCACAAACTCAAGGCCTTCCAGCAGAGTATCTTCTCAGTGCAGGAACAAAAACAAGCAGGTTTTTTAACAGAGACCCCAATTTGGGATACCCACTGTGGAGGCTAAAGGTTTGTATGTCTTTTTCRCTCTTAACTGTTTTGTTCTTCGAGRGCTTGATGTAAAGTCATACCTATTTTTAGTGTATTCTGGAAAAAAATTCAATTAAAGATTGGCTTCTAATGCTGTTTAAATATAGCTGATTTCTGTATTTCCCTTCAGAAACTGTACAGACCTCCTAGTGCTTCTCTAGCAATAGCAGTTGTGAGTGATAGCAGCAGCCAGGAGTGGGTGTTAAAGTARTTGAGATAATGGTTACTTATTGTGACCTACCCTGTCTTGGTGAAGTATGTCATGTTGTCATCTCCGGACAACGAGAAGTGTAAAATAGAAAGTATTTCATGATGATGGTTGTTAATTTAACAGAACTGTGTTTGTATACTGGCAGAAGACAGGAAAGAGTTGGTCAGATGTGCTTTTTTGTTTGTTTTTCTTTAAAGCAAACCTACAAAATGAAGGTAATTTTGCCTTTGTAAAAGAAGACTTCAAAACGTATTTAAAGCTCTTCCTCTTCCAAAATCAAAACCATTTTACATTTGACTGCTCAGATACTCCATTAATATAATGTTAATTCAGCTTTGATAGTTTCTCAATTTGCAGCGAATAATCTTTCCAGATTCAGAAATGAGAACTCGTGGCTGTTTTGTTCTGTCTCACTAGCAAATTATTTGTTTTAAAGCAACCAAAAAAATACGTGGTTCGGCTTTTCTTTTTCCTCTTTCTTTATCCTTATTCCAATACAAGATGTTTCATTARCAAATGCTTTATTTTGTAGACTCCAGAGGAACATGAATTGGAGACGGGTATAAAATCAAAAGAAGCTCGGAAATATATATTCAATTGTTTGGATGATATGGCGCAGGTATGTGGAAAAATCTTAACATACATGTACCTGTCATTTTAAGTACAMACAACAATTCTGGAGCCTCTGAAAAGGTGACCCTTGTGAATTCCATGTATAAGCTTCGCTTCCTTGTATCAAACATGGGCAAGGAAGAAGTTGTGTGAGGTATCATTGTAGTACTTAAATTAAATTGGGGAAGAGCAAAAATAAAGGGTTTTTTTTGTGATATGAAATTATGCCATTTGTAGTTGTAACGTAGTAACATAGTAATGGTTTTGATATTTTCATTAATTGTTACTTTTTTGTTTTCAAGGTGAATATGTCTACAGACTTGGAAGGGACAGACATGTTGGCAGAGAAGGCAGACCGAAGGGAATATATTGATTTGTTGAAGAAAATGTTGACAATTGATGCAGATAAGAGAATTACTCCGCTGAAGACTTTGAACCATCCGTTTGTTACAATGACACATCTRCTGGATTTCCCACACAGCAATCAGTAAGTTTTCTCAAGTTTTTTTTCTGGAAGGTTTATTAGAAACATGAAATAGCACATTTCTGCCTTCTGCCCATGCAGTTTTCTGCAGTTTCTGGCTAATATGAAAATTGCAAAGGCATATATAAGGAAACAACTGTTTGTAAGCTTCTTTGTCATGTTTTCTCAATTTATGAGAGTCAGCAGGGTATTTAACCAGGACTTACTTCACAAAAATGTGCACTTTTACTGCTAGTTATAGGATATTGTTTTGAGGTGGTTGGTGGGGAAACCCTAAGGGAACGGAACATGCATAGTTAGAAACCTCATGTCTCTGTTGAGGTACACTATGTGAAATGTTCAGCTATTCTCCTTTTATCATTCTGTTTCAGTGTGAAATCCTGCTTTCAAAATATGGAGATCTGCAAACGAAGAGTTAATATGTATGATACAGTGAATCAGATTAAGAGCCCGTTCACAACACATGTTGCTCCTAACACAAGCACAAATCTGACAATGAGTTTTAACAACCAGCTCAGTACAGTACACAATCAGGTAGGTATATCATCCTCTAGCTGTACTATAGCAATTTAAGAAATGAAGTATCCAAATTTAAGCCTTCAGATCACATTTGGTTCAGTAGAATAGCTCGGGCAAAATCAGTTATTTTACCTTGAGGCTTAGACAGTTGAACAAAGTTTGACCCTATTGTAATTGCTTATACKATACTATATACTGATATGTAGTTTATTCTATATGCTGATAGAATCATGTTGGTGCGGCCTGGCTGGCCAGGTATTATCACTACATGAAGGATGTTTTTGTTCAACTCTACAAAAGCTGTGATGGCTTTTACAATTTTCATTTAACAACTGTGTTTAATGTAGTTGGTGCAATTCACGTATTTTCTCCCAACTTGTCTTTTGTTTTTTATCTTCAACCTTTTCTTGATGCTTAGTTCACAGTATAATCATAATGGTTTCTGCTGTTTGATTTGTAACAAGTATGAGGGTCACACCCGAGGCTAAATCTGTGTATTTCTTTTTTTCTCTAGGCGAGTGTGTTGGCCTCCAATTCTACTGCTGCTGCTGCTACTCTTTCCCTGGCAAACTCGGATGTCTCGCTGCTGAACTATCAGTCTGCTCTGTATCCGTCATCTGCAGCACCAGTTGCAGGAGTGGCACAACAGAGTGTTTCCTTGCAACCTGGAACCACCCAGATCTGCACCCAGACCGACCCATTCCAGCAAACATTCATCGTGTGTCCTCCTGCTTTTCAAAGTAAGTAGAAGAAAAAACTCTTGGAAGCGTAGTTTCAAACTGATAAAAAGGAGATGCTGTGATCTAAACTGAGTACTACAACAGACCACCCTCTGTGTGTTATGCTGTAGTCTTGCAGGAGGTGTGAGTACAAAATCAGGTCGGATGTGCGTAGGCAATTTAGTTCTCTTCCACATCATGCTTGAACAGGTGACAGTATCTTGCTCTCCTAGGCTGCAGTGTTCATGCAGTTGCTCAACCAGTTTTTCCCTCCAAACTGAACACAACAGCATTCCTCAGAAAGCAATGAACAGAAGTGAGACCTATCTAAACAAGAAAGTGTGTGCTGTATTTTGAACGTAAAGAGTGAATGTCTCTTCTTCAAGTGTCAGTTCACAAGCAGTAGTTTTYGAGCAAGCAGTAAACAATCCCAGATTGCATCTAATAAATACAATGTGAGCATACCTGTGTTAATCCAAGAAGTTGTTTACATATTTATCTGGATTGTTTTACTATGGGCAAATTTCTGTGAAACAGGAACTGATAGTGTAAGGTTTGTACTTAGCCTCAAGCAACGTAGTGTTAGATGTCTGAATGTGAGCGGCTTCTATCTGGGAAAAAGACTGCAGACCTGAACACAGGCAGGTGTTGAGGGGCTGATGGTCCATCATTGCACTTTGGCATTTGGGGATTGCAGATAYATTTACTCCAGCTGGTGTTTTATTACGGGCTTTTGTCAAAGAGACCTTAGTATCTGACCACATCTTCCATCCTTCCTGAGTACCTGGTAGGAATTTGGAGTGAGGAGAAAGTAGAAGCTGGAGAGAGGAAGAATAAAGCATCTTAACTGYAATTTGTTCTTGCCCCTAACAGCTGGACTTCAGGCAACTACAAAGCACTCTGGATTCCCAGTAAGGATGGAGAATGCTGTCCCAATTGTACCACAAGCACCTGCAGCACAACCACTGCAGATCCAGTCTGGAGTTCTTACACAGGTAAAGAAAAAAAAGGAGGAGGGCAGCAATAATCAAACAAACAAACAAAACCACCCATGGTGTTAACTGCAGTCCCTACCACCATCCTGGAGACTCTGACTCCTACTGTGGTGCTGGGGGTGAGTGCAGAGTGGTTCTTAGAACACTGTCAAAGGTGTGCAGGTGTATATTGCCTTAGAGGTGACAGTGTTCATTTTTGCCTACCTTTTAAGAATTAAAAAAAAAAAAAAAAAAAAAAAAGAAATTACTTCAGTTCTTTAAGAAGTGACCTCAGTAAACAGAAGGGACCATATAGATTACTCATGTTATAATCTCATCTGTGCAGACTGTACATTAAGAATCTATTTTTTAATTTGACATTTGATGGATTAATACATGTCTTGGTAATTTCATCACATATAACTGTGCTCTTTAATATTACAAAAGACCTGTGGTGCCTTGTGTTAAATTCCTTATTTTRTCTTTTTCCAAGAGTACTGTACCCGATTTCGAGGTACAATATTGAATGCTGTGTCCTGCTAAGGGTGAAGGTTGTGTTACGGCTTTGTGCAGCATATATAAGAGATAGTGTAACTTCCTTTCTGGAACTCATTCTGAGCAAAGTACCGTAATACTTGAACACTGGCTTGTTTTCTTTTTTTTTTTTTTTAACTGTACCATTGGAAAGACCATGTTCCCAAATCCCGTTTCCTGGGTTCCCCTCAAGGATATGTGATTTCTTAGAGGAACATGCCCAGAGGGCCAGAGTATTGGTTTCATTGCATCCATTACAATACTGGAATCTGCTCAAGCACCCTAAAATCCCGGTGTGGTGAAACCCTTTCTGGCCCTATTGCTGAATCCCCTTACCTGCTTCGGTACATTTGTTTCACTCACTGCCTGATCTACATTTCAGGGAAGCTGTACACCACTAATGGTAGCAACTCTTCATCCTCAAGTAGCCACCATCACGCCGCAGTATGCGGTGCCCTTTACTCTGAACTGCGCAGCCGGCCGGCCAGCGCTAGTAGAACAGACGGCTGCAGTACTGGTAATTGCCTCCTTGATTGTGTTCACTAACTGAGTTTTTGTTTTAACTTAGACTTGCAGAGGGCATGGAAGCATGTGCCATCTTGTGGCTGTGTTCTTGCTACATCTTAATGTCTTGTTGTTTTCCTCCCCAACATTGCTGAAGCACTGTCTGACTCTGATGTTTAGTGTGGCTCTGTAAAGAATCCAGATCCATTGACTATTATATTTACTAGCCTAGTATTATAAAGCTCTTCTAAGCTAGACTGTAGAAGAGTTATAATTGTTCTTGTTCTTCGCTTACTATCCCATCTTTGCCTTTTGGTCATTGAATACAGAGGAATCGGCCTCTAGCTTGACTCTGCTACAGGTACCTGGATGGCCAGAATTTGTACTGCTTGGCAAGTTAGCTACATATTTTGTTTTAAACACARATCTTCTTTGCATGTAGAAACATTYCAGGTCGTTAAGCACAGGCTAAATCTCTAATAATAGCGATTTTTTAGTTTATTGKTTTAGCARTCAATTTCTCTTAGCCTCTGTTGACACAGACAGTRTTTTTTTGGCCTTTGTACTCAATCACAGGTAGTTTTGCTTCATCCGGATAAAGATATTGTTCTTCACAGATGCTTTCAGTTCTTACTGTATTTCTTGGTTGAAATTAAAGGTGAGCTCTAGTTTCTAGAATAGCTAGTTAACCTTCAAACAATTAAAAGGATGGGGAATGGGAATAAACACATCTTTTAATAAAAGGGTATGTTTTCAAAATTGTCCTCTTCTCTATTCATCTGGCACCTGCCTCAGAACAGCTTTGCAAGTGCCACAAAGAAATCATTGTAAAACTCCAGAATCAGATCAGTGAAGCTTATGAAAACGTTGCAGGGCCCTTAAGTGCTGGTATCCTCACGTGTCTTTCAAAGCACATTCCATTTCTTATGTGAACCATTTTGTTTCTTGTGGCTTTAAAGTGGTAGTTTGAGTGTCATTTTCTTCCAAGATGGAAACCTCTTCTGAAGTGGAATTTGCTCCAGCCATACCAGATGAGGATGGGATTAAAACCCACTCATTTGAGTTGTGTTGAACCAAGTTAACCTCTCCCTGTTTCTGAGGYCAGGAGAATGGGTTCTCCTCAGTCACAACTCCAAGCTAAAAAGACCCTGGGATGTATCTTCTTTCCTCTTTGTGAATTTGGATTGCTGAAAGGCTGGAGTTTAGGCTCTGAGAAAGGCAAGGGTGACTGTAGCAGAGCTTGGGACACAAGTGAGTTATTAGTGATGTTTTGAAAAGTGTATTTGATTAGATCTGTTCTCCTGTGCATGTGCAGCGGGTCTGACATTCGGCTCCCTTGTGCAGCAGCGGGAGATCAGAGCCAGCTCTCTCTAAACGATGTGCCTGGATTCTGAGTTTATATAACAGCATTTTGTTCTATGGAGAACTTACTATTTCTGTTTGGATTCTGGGAGCCTTTGGCGTGAATTTGCTCACCTTTAGTGCTTCCARCACTTCTCCCCTGCTGCTTCCCCTGAGTTTGCATTAGCCATTTGCTAAGCTTGGCGTATTTTTGTCCTTCCTCTGTCAAAACAGTTCGTCGCTTGGAAGGCCCGGTTTCTGACTTTCGTTGGGAATTTAGATCTTGCTGTATTAAACTCTCTGCTTTGTCTTGTGCAGGTGTTGGCTTTTGGAAAGACGCATGGTGTGACTTTTAACATATTTCTCTTTTTTTATTTGTTTATTATTATTATTATTCTGCTTATGTTGGCAGAGGTTTTAGCAGTTCTCTGCTTTGAAGGCCTCTTGTTTTGGAACCAATCTTTGTAGTAAGTAGATCTGTTACTTGCAGAAATATTTTAAGGCAGTGGATGTTTATGGTTTTGCAACTTAAACTTCAAGAAAGAGTCTTATGTGTTCAAAATCATAGAAATATTGTACTGCAGAACTTTTTTTTTTCCCAGAAAATGTTGCATTTCATTAATTTGTAGAGGAAAGTTAGTTACCTTGATTAACTGAAACTAGTTTTATGCATCCGTTGGGTAACCAAACAGGTCTCTTGATGCACCTTTTCTTAATATACTGATTACTTTTTCTCCCTCAGTGATTTAACTGAACTTGAGTGAATTTTTGTGTTAATAACACTGTCTCAGCTATCTTGAACCGAATCCTATAAGCCAGAAAAGGAGAAATAGCTAAAGCGGACTCATATTCTGGAATGCTTCAGCAAGGCAGKGTGCATAAAGTTACATGAAAAACATTCCTGAACACTCTAGTGTGCCTTGCACGTAGGCTAATCTTGTCTCCTCTTTTTCAGGCACTCTTTCTGCAGTACAATATTACCACCACCCTCTTCCCTGGGTGACATCTGTGACACAAAAAGTTAGCAAAGCGCTAGGGGAAGCTTCTTTCTCTGGTTTTCCTGTTCTCTTGCTGCGCTGAGGCTGTTTGAGGAAGTGCCGTGATGCATCTTTATCTCTGCAAGTTAACAATCTATACAAGTCAATTTATTGCTTGGAACGAGTCTCTTTTCTCCCCATCTGTAGGAACTGGAATCTAGTGAATCTGTTTTTCTCTTTGCTCTTTTGCAGCAGGCCTGGCCTGGGGGAACCCAGCAGATCCTGCTTCCTTCGACTTGGCAGCAGCTCCCGGGGGTTGCTCTGCACAACTCCGTTCAGCCAGCGGCTGTGATTCCCGAGCCGATCGGCGGCAGCCAGCAGTTAGCCGACTGGAGGTAGGGATTGCTCTGGGGTGGTGGGTTCTGTGTCCCATACGAATGTGAGCAGTGCAGTGCACAGGATTTTTCTCTCCCCTTCACCTTTGTGCAGTTGGGTGCAGCTTGCAGTGCCTGCAGTGTAGTCACAGGGTCTAGGTCTCTCTCTCTCTTTTTTTTTTTTTCCCTTTTTCCCCCTTCCCGCCCTAGGAACGCACATTCCCATGGAAATCAGTACAGCGCGCTCATGCAACAGCCATCGCTGCTGACCAACCATGTGACTTTAGCTACAACGCAGCCCCTGAATGTTGGAGTTGCTCATGTTGTGAGGCAGCAGCAAAACAGCAATGTTCCAGCAAAGAAGAACAAACAGCCAGCACCAAGCTCAACCAAGTAAGCAAGCTGAATCAGGAGTGTGACTGATCGAGTGTTTTATTGGTCGCAGGGAGATTTTACACTTTCAGGGCCTGTTGGTGCTGTAGCAGTGCAAGTTACAGAGCTGAAATGTGACTAACAGGGTGGCAGATTTCTCTCAGTGCAGATGAATCAGTTCTGCTTAGAGCATCACTGGCTGCATGGATCCTGTCTGGGATGTGTAAGAATTGAGTTCCATGAAGGAGTCTGCGCAGAAGTTCTCACTGTGTGTTTCAAGGTGTTTCCTTTTGTCTGTGTGCTCTGGAGCCTGGCTGTTTGTAATGCTGCTGATGCTGTGTCCCATACGGCTGACCTCCAGCTGAACACTGCCTTTGTTTTCTCCAGGCCCAGCTCGACTCTAGAGACTGTGCCCTCCCAAGTTTACTCGCTCATTGGAAGCAGTCCTCTGCGCTCCACCTCCTCTTCCTCCAACGTCCTTGTCCCAGTRCAGGAGCAGCACCAGCCCATTATTATCCCAGACACTCCAAGCCCTCCTGTCAGTGTCATCACCATTCGCAGTGACACTGATGAAGAGGAAGACAGCAAATACAAACCTGCCAGGTAGGAAGTTCATTTAGGAGGCCTGTATTGGTTTGTCTTGAGCTCAGCGCAGCCACCCAGGAGATTGGAGAACACAGTRTACAGAGCCCTGGCTACACTAAGAAACACTGCATAAGACGGGGAATTCTCTATCCTGTCCTCTGTGGGGTTTTTCTATTAGCTAGAATCTCATCTGTAAAGTAGGAGGGTGTGAGATACCACAGGGCAATCTCCATATGTCTTGTGAGAAAAGCTAAAATGTTTATGTGCGTTTGTTGTTTTTTTTCCTGCAGTTTGGGCATGAAGCAGAGATCCAATGTCATCAGCTACGTTACTGTTAATGACTCCCCTGATTCTGACTCCTCCTTGAGCAGCCCCTATGCCACAGACCCACTTTCCTCTCTCAGGAGTACCAGTGGTGTGCTGGAGCTGCCTAGCAGAGGAGCAGCTGATAGCTCCAGCTCTCGGACCATCATTGTGCCACCGTTGAAAACACAGATTAATGACTGCGTTGTAGCTACTCAGGCTTCAGGTAGGTTCTRTTCTCACAGGTTGCTCTGTAATGTTTGCCACAGGTGCTGTCTTATCCCRGACAGTTTTGGACGATTTGCATTGGGTTTTCAGCAACTTGAGGTTTCATAGCTGATGTTCTGAGATCATGAACTTTGGTGTTTTCAGATTCTCTGGTACATTACCTGTCATGTATGTGTTAGGCTGTATTTACAAATAAATTCCCACTGMAAAAATGCCCGTTGATTTCTTCTTCAATCAGATTTTAAATTGTAGCCAAAGAACAGCTCTGCCATAGAAATAGCTCCTGTGAATTCTTGAGTTACCTAAGCTGGTTATCACTGTGCATAGGGTGTGAGAGGGAAGAACAGGCTAATCTGTTGAAATCTTTCAGGCATCCTGAGCAGTACCAGTAAGACCAAGCCAGTGGCCTCTGTGAGTGGGCARTCGTCAGGTTGCTGTATAACACCTACTGGGTACCGACCACACCGCGTGGTGACAAGTGGCGTGCAGCCTCTCAATCTCAGTCAGGTAAGTGTTGTGTTCAGGACCTACCTGTGTACTCTCGAACCCCAGGTGTAGCCCATCAGGAGGGAGATGACTCAGTGTAACTACAGTTAACCCTTCTTGAATTCACTTGAGGGTGTCACAGAGCTGCGGGTGTCTTGACTTCATGGAAGGGAGGATCTGACAGAAGTGCCAATCAGTCCTGCAACTAGAATACAGGTGTTGATCGGGAGGCTCTGGCTGAACCCTTCCACACTCTACTCCTCTCCACTGGGCTTTATGCTGAGGATACCTGCTAACTTTCTTTACTTCTTTGCAGAACCAGCAAACAACAGTGCTGGCCTCGCAGGAGAGAAGTGGAAATGCAGTCCCACGTAGGCAGCAGGCTTATGTGGCACCCCTCACATCAACTATTTCTCAGGCTCCCTACACGTTTCAGCACAGCAGCCCGGTGCATCCCCATTTGGCAGCAGCGACGGCCAACGCGCATCTGTCCAGCCAGCCACATATGTACACTTATGCTCCAAGCACTGCTGCAACGCTGGGCTCCACCACGTCCATCGCGCATCTCTTCTCCCCTCAGGGCTCTTCACGACACACCACGTACGCTGCCCATCCCAGCACCCTCGTCCATCAGGTCCCTGTGAGCGTCGGGCCAAGTCTGCTGACCTCCGCAAACGTCCCACCTGCCCAGTACCAACACCAGTTTGCTCCCCAGTCCTATATTGGTGCTTCCAGAGGATCTGCTATTTACACTGGATACCCGCTGAGCCCTACGAAGATCAACCAGTACTCTTACTTGTAGATTACAGTAGGTTACTGTCCTGCAGTAGGCCAGAGAGTTTGGAAAAGGATTTCAGGTGAACCTTTACCTGGTGACGACTGCCTGGTGTTTGTTTCTCCCTGATCTGGTTGTGTGTCGTTCCGAAGTGTCTCATGAGCTCAGTCGCTGCCTGGGCAGCATGCTTTGTTACCAGTATGGGGGTTGCTAATTAAGTTTTTAAGATTTTACTTACCTTTTATAGATGCTTTTAAAAAAAAAAATTAATGTTCCCATTTATTTAAAATTGTTCTGTTATGCTAATCAAAAGAGGAAAGAGAAATCAGTGTCTGGAAATATTCTGATGATTTTTTTTTAATTAGTTTAATTTAAACAAAAAAGCTAGCAGGTTTTATTTTAGCAGCTTGCACAAATCCATATTGCCACTAAAAGTATAACGCGTATTTTTCTCAGAACATTGCTAGGACAGTTTTAAAATCAAGTTTAATACTTTAACATTCGTTCTCTTTTCACTTCCTCTCTAACAAATTGCTGGTTCTGCAAAAGGCATCACATCTTTTTATACGTTACTGTCAAGATTTTTGTTTACTTCTCTGCTTTGTTTAAGGACTGTTTAAGGACTGATAGAGGCAGCTGCCTTGTGCTAGTAACAAATCTTCAGGGGTCCGTGTAAACCCTGAAATCTGTTTTGTTTTCTTGAACGTTGAGTGTTTCTACCCAACGGCTGAATTCTAGTCTTTGCATCTTTGAAGCTTTTCAAACTCTATCCAAGGTCTCACTGTGTAACAGGTCTCAGCAGCTTTGCGRGGACGCTGCACTCCTCATTGAGGGTGAGAGGCTGCATTGCACTGAAATGTGGTTTCTGCAGTGTATTAGATGCTGGCCTGTAATGGAGCTGGATTCCTTCATGAAAGCACAGGGCTTTCCTTTGGTGGTGTTGGGTTTTTTTTTTTTCCCTTAATATTTTTTTCCTCATATAATTAATTTAGGAGGGAGTCGAGCAATTGAAATACAATGAAACATCACTGTATTGATGTGTACAGCTTTTTATACTCCTGTGAGCGTATCCTCCTGGATATGTCAACAGCTTCTTTAAAGCGCTCTTATTAAGACTTGTATACAGTACATGCATGTAGGAATTGCAAAAAAAAAAAAAAGAAAAAAAGAAAAAAAAAATCCAGATTTTAAAGTTTATTACTGAATTTAAAACTATTTTAGAAGTTTTGTATTGGTGGTGTTTTAATATTTTACATAAAATGAAATATGTACATATTGATTAGAAAATATAACAGGCGAAACTTCCTGCTAACCCCCAAATGTTCTGTCTTTGTAATCAAAATGTGTAGTGATTATACTTGAACTCTGTACTTAGTGTTTGTCTAATTCTGAAACGTTCCTGGGGATGGAAGTGATGTGTTCTTTGTATTTAAAACCAAAATGAATTGATCCATGTTGGAATGTATGTGATATAATGCAATGGTTAGAGCTCATCACTGTAGCACTGGGAGAGGAGTAGAGCTTCGGGAGAGGAAAGGATACCTTCTGATTTGTTTTGCACAGGTATGTGTGATGAAGACTTGTTTGGTGTGTCCCCTTATTGTAGTGCCTTAAATGATAATGTAGTGTGAATAGAGTTTACAGTGAGCTTGCCTTAGGAGGGACCAGCAAGCCCCCATCCGATTGAAGCAATTCACTAAGCTTATCACAGCAAGAGCAGCAGTATGTTGCATAGGTGCGTTGTTCTCAGTTTTAATGCTGTCATTAGCAAAAAAAAAAAAGCTACATTTTTGTTTGGAGTGAAGCAATGTTCCCTTAAAAGCTTTTCCTTGAAATGGCTCATGTACTGTTAGATGTCTGTCGGTGCATTTCGAATAGGGTAGTGCTGGGAATGCATTGGAATGTTTAGTCTAATATTGCAGAAGTGATTAAATACGTGCAATCACTTTTTACTAGATGAGTGTGGTGTTATCTTCCCCCGTGTTAATAGCAGACATTTCTTGTAAAATATTTCTAGCTCGGTGATAGAATATTTATACCAAAGAGAGCCTGCTGTGAAGCACATGGTACCGTTTAAAAGGTTCTGTAATGCAGCTGCCCATGTGGAGTTGTTGGGAAGGTTTGTCAGCTGTAGCACTAGTTAGTGTTCAGAGGAAATAAGCAGTTTGGGTCCTCAGTGCAGGTTTTAAACTGAACTTTGTTTTCTTGGTCCCCTGTACTATGTCAGTATGTGGGTGAGTATCTTGTCCAAAAGGATAATCAACTGTCTCGAGCAGTAACGTACTGCAGCAATAAGAAGTTTTGGTAACCTTGACACCCGGTTTACGCTCCATCCGAGTGGGAAAAGGCCGTTTCTCTGACTGGTGTCTCTGGAGAGGTGCAAACTCCTGCTCTGAAATTCCACATTATTGATAGGAGAAAGTCTGGACGGAAGCAGAAACGGAGGAACTGCTAAAGCTTTGYGTCTCTTTCATTAGAGGGAGCGAGGACTTTGGAGCTGGGCGGTAGTGCTTGTGACATGGTGTTCGGTGTATTCTTAGAGCATTTCTGTCAACGTGAGGGTATCTAGCTAATCTCGGTATTTCACGTCACTGGTGTAAGCGCCGCTGTCGGTTACTGTAGGCACTTCCCTGCTTTTCTCCATCCTACGTTGCTTGTGTTCAGTACTTTACCTTGAGATACCTCTTGGGTACAGAGTTGTGCCTTTCCATCAAAAGGCAAAAAAGTTGCAATTCCTGGGTTTCAGAAGCAAAACATGCTAATAGGTTGGAGAAAAACTCCGTTCCACTCTCCGAAAGCAGGGGAAGACTAAAATGCCTCTGTCTTTAGACTCCCTGCAACCTGTAAACCAGCCGAGCCCATTTGCAAAACCTGCCGTCATGCCCTCTTCTGTCCAGGTTTCCAAAACCTATTGGAACAGGACGGAAATGATACAGATGAAACCCTCCATTTGAAAAGTCTTTGGTTGCCCTGACCTTCCTCTGTGATCCACAGCCTAAAACAAGCCAACCAAAGCCCACCCATCAGGGCCAGGTTCCCGTCGCCGTCGTGGTGGATCCGAGCCCAGCCCCGTGCACGTTGCGTGGTTTAGGTGATCCCGGCCTGCTCTCGGGAGATACGCCCCTTCTCCCCGTGCATCCCCGGGCTCTTTCCGCACCGGTTAAAGATCAGGCGTCGTCGGAGCCGTCGCATGGATTTTGTTCAGCAGCTTGCTATCTCCGGGTAGCAGCTCAAGTCCTCTTGGCCTCCTCTCGTTTTCCCCGCGTTGTCCCCCATAGGCGCAGCGTGGGGCTCSCTCCTTGGCTTCCCGGGACCGTGCTCCCATCTAGACTCGTACGCCGGTTGTGCGCTGTTAAACCGGAGCCGTTCCGGCCTCCCGAGCTGCAGCAGCCCCTGC
Organism: Eudromia elegans; assembly: GCA_003342815.1. Taxonomy (NCBI): domain Eukaryota; kingdom Metazoa; phylum Chordata; class Aves; order Tinamiformes; family Tinamidae; genus Eudromia; species Eudromia elegans. The sequence goes on from PTEX01000282.1 coordinate 461,143, forward strand.
GGAGGCCGCGTCCCAAAGCTGCCCTGGGCACCCGGGTTGATGGGATGCAGCCGCCTCCTTTGGGACGCGARTCTAAATTGCTTCCAAATCCCAGGATTGGCACAGCCCTGCTTTTCTTCTTTTTTTAATTTAATCTTCGGAATGGTGCCGCATGTCCACATGGTTGTTTGTTGCTAAACTTTATATAAATGTGTGATTTCAGATTCGGCTTGGAATATATCTGTCTCACTACATGTAGCAGTACATTATATGTAATGTTAGTATTTCTGCTTGAATCCTTGATATTGCAATGGAATTCCTACTTTATTAAATGTATTTGATATGCTAGTTACTGTGTAAAATTTGACTTTCTTTTATGGTTGTGCTCTTCCTTTTTACAGGCCGCTAGATACAGGTAGTTTCTGACAATTACTGATCTATGTTTGTATTGCTGATGTACTTAGGGGGTATGTAAAAATCATTTTAACAAAAGAAATAGATATTTAAAATTTAATACTAACTATATGGGAAAAGGGTCCATCGTGAAAACATAGTTTATCTTTGGATTCAATGTTTGTCTTTGGTTTTACAAAGTAGCTTGTATTTTAAGTATTTTCTACATAATATGGTAAAAATGTAGAACAATTGCAATGCATCAATAAAAAGGGTTAATTTTCTGTACTCTATTCATTGGGTCACTTGGTCTGTTAAAGGGGGTGGGAGAAGAGTTTGGGGCTTATCTGGGATGGGATGCGGGCGCCGGCCGCTGCTTTGTGCCGCTCGGGGTCTGCGCGGGCCCTTCAAGTGCCTCCACCGCGGCGGGGCTGGCAGTTCGGATGGTGAACAGGCCTTTGGGCTGTCACCGGTTCGGAAACATGAGAGTTTCTTGACCAGCTTTGGGCATGTCCATAAGCCTCTGTGTGTCTGCTCCCCAACGTGGGTGCTTCGAGCCCCG
>PTEX01000282.1:462584-484386 GCA_003342815.1 Eudromia elegans
CAAGGCTGTCGTGGGAAGCGTTTCAGGTGGGTCAGGACTCCTGGGCGTTTCAGGTGGGTCAGGACTCCTGGCACAGCCCTGCGCTTCCTTCGCCATGCCCTTTGCAGCCTCTCCAGCCCTAGCGAACATGCAGCTGCGCACCTACCACCACCCACCGCTAGACATGTGGCACCCACAAGGGTGCCCAGTGCCCAGGCAGCAGTTTGAACACGCTCCCTTCGCCGGGCCCTTCGCATCCCCCCTCTCGCAGGGCTCCATCGCCATCCTAGCAGCACGGCCACTCAAACACACACACTATTCCCTCCATTCCTGCTCCCAGCCTAAAGGATGGCGCACAAGGAGTCTTGGCGGATCCTTGCCCTTCCCTTGGCGTGCCCTTYGCAGCCCCGCTACAAGTGGCGCTCTGCGCTTCATCCCTCTCCTAACTCCAACCTAGCACTTCCCCTAAAGCACCACGGTAAGAAAATGCCCCCCACCACCAACCCTCTTTCCGACCCCAACAAGGCACAAAGTCAATGACGAGTTTGGGCACAGCCCCACGCTTCCCTTTGCTGTAGCCGGCATCGGACGACGGATCGGTTTCCTGAGGCTGTCAAGCAGATCCGCGGGGAAGACCGTGGGTAGGCCTTACTCATGAAATCTGTTGGAAAGGAGCAGTTCCGATGGAAAGGACCACTAGGGAACACTCATATCCGATGGAAAGGACTAGGTCTGATGTAAAGGACCCCTAGCTAGCACTTATTTCTGCTGGAAAGAAGCCCTAGGTAACACTCATGTCCAGTGCAAAGGATTAGGTCCGATGGAAAGGAAATCCAGGTACCACTAAASTCCAATGGAAAGGGTTAGGTCCGATGGAATGGACCCCTAGGTAGTACCAATGGSAAGGACTCCTAGTTAGCKCAAAAAMCGGACGGAAAGGGTGAGTTCTGATGGAAAGGACCCCCTAGATAGTGCTAAAGTCCGATGGAAAGGGTGAGGTCCAATGGCAAGGAACACCAGGTAYTGCWGAATCCAGTGGAAAAGACTACCAGATCTGATGGAGACTGAAGACTCACTGGTGAGTACTATGGGGCAATGAGGGGGAAAAAGGGTTCGTCATGAACCCTTCATCATGCAAGGGTTCATCATGAAAACATCGGTTGGATGTTTCAGCTGCAGATTAGCCATTGCTGCTGCAAGCTGCGGAGCAGAGGGCTCTGCACGGGTGTAAGCTTGCCCCGCCGCAGGAAAGGCAGCCCACGGGGCTGGGAAAGGAGCTGGTTCTCCCCTAAGGACARTCCATCCTCAGCGCTAACGCTCCTTTGGCTGCTGTTCTCTGGTGTCCTGGAGGCTCCCAGGTGCCCTCCAGGAAGAATCTGCTCTCGTGGTGTATCTGTGACATCAGCGTGTCCCAGGAGGAAGCTGCAGGAATGCTGAGAGCAGGGAGGGGGTGCTGAAAGGTTGTGTGGGCAGCACAAAACAGGAGGCCTCTGGGTGCTTAGTGAGGAGGAGAGCGGGGAGACCTCCCTCCGGTGCCCAGGGAAGGGTGACAAGGTTGGAGGTCTGCGCGYTTGAAACGGCACCGTGCAGAGCTCAGGCAAGGGAGGCATTACCTTGTATATTTTATTACCTTCTTACCTTGTATATTTTCCTCGCAAAGTGTTTCCTAACTTGTCTCTGAACGTTTCTCCTTGTACAGTCCTGCCCGCCCCTGGGGAGCAAATGCCCCAGAGCAGCTTTCTCACCGAGTTCCTCCTCCCGCCTGCRGATACGCTGCAGACCGCTCCAGTCTGGGCGACCTGGGTGGCACAGAGCTGCGTCCTTGAGGAGGAGAACGTTCCTGTAACAGCGGCGGGAAAACGAGATGTGGAACTTCACAGCTGAGGAGAAAACAGGAATGTGGTCCGAGATTTGAGGAGCAGGTGTGAGGAGCAATCGAGGAGGATATAGAACGTGTGAGCAAATATACCAGCTAATGAGAGATGAGGCGTGGTTATAAAAGAACAAAGATTACTTTAACAAACAGCTTCTGCTTCTACTTTGCTTTGCTGATTCCTCCTTGTCTTGTGCAATTTTGTCCCCTGGAACAACGACACCTGCCATGTGCAGACACGTGGGAGCTGCAGCCYTTGCACTTCTCGCTCCTCTTGGCCATTTACCTGGCTGCCCTCCTGACCAACGGCCTCATCATCACAGTCACATGCACTTGCTCCTCCTCGGTCTCTCCATCCTCGACCTTGGTTTCGTCTCCACCAYGGTCCCCATGCACTTGCACTAACGTTCGCTTGCACAGCCGCTGCTCYGCACATATGTTATTCCCTCGGGAGCACTGGGGAGCGCGTGTGTGTCCTTTGCTGGATACGGAGACCATAATAAGGCAATCACCTTGTTTGCTAGCGGGATTGATAGAAAGAACAACTTATTAAGATTGGATAAAAGGCGAATTTTGGCTGAAAGCAAAGAGCCGTTATCAAAACGTCAATATAGCCAGGGTTATCTGCAGGTCCCCACAGGGACTGCGGCTTGCCAAAAGRCAAAGGAATAAGGTGCCCTCTRCAGCACACAGAAACAAGGCTCCTTTTGCTGCTGTTTGACCCCCAAAATWAAAAARTAYGTGTRTGTTGAGCCATTCAGTTTAAAGGGRAATCARGGWTTTACAGTTGCTGACATCAAAAATCGTGCAGGCTTGAGCAGAGCAGGACTCCAACAACTTATTCCTCCCCGCAGCTCCAGGCCCCTTGGAGCAACACGCACCCAAGCCGATGTCTAACGCAAGACTTTTCCCCTGGGCCAAATTCTCCTCTCTTTACTTACAGAGTTTTTCCTGGGTCTTAATGCTCTCGTCTCGCATGTGAACACGCTGCAGCCCAAGGAGTCGCGTTGCCTCTGCTCCCAGGTGACACAAGATCCTTTGTACATCCCCTGCCAGAGACCTCCATCTCTCCTGGGACACTGGAGCTGTGTAAAAGGAGCAAAGGAGATGATTTGTAGCGGGTTTCCTTGACGTCTTGAGGGCTCGAACCATTGACTTTCAACACAAACCAAGAAATCCCGTTAAACAGACCAAAAAGCCATGGAAGAGGCAGATATTCTACAAAATTACCATCTTCCCAGACACACTACCTCTGACAGAGCATTTCAGAGGATTAGGGATGGAATCTAAAGGAAAATAGGGTATTCAGCCCTCCTTCTCCTGCCTCAAGACACCACTGAGCTCCAGGCTGGGGAGAAAACCTTCTGCCAAAGAGATTGCAATTACTGCAAACTCCTCCTGCTCTGCTCTACTCCCTGCTCCTCTGACTGCAAACCCATAGGGAAGTGACTGGTCCCAGCTCCAGGGCAACTCACCCCCCTGATCCKTGATCCTTGGCCCAAGGAACAAACTATTGATGTTTATTTCAACCAACAGACAKGAACGTGGGACTGAGAGGAGATTCCCTGCTCCCTGGACAAAGTCTGCTGCTCCCACAAGCACCGCACCTGCTTAAACCTTCCCAGATCCCATCTTGCCGTTAATCCAATTTTCCATGTCCAGTAGCTCCCCTTGCAGCTGCTGGAGATGTGCGGCTGGAAAGGGGCATCAAGCCCATGGAAAGAGGAGAGGAGGGAAGCTGCTTGGCAAGTGTGTCAAGCCTGAGATATTCCTGTCTATAAAATGATCACTTTCTACGTGTCTTTTATCCAACTAACATCCCTGTGCTTGGCTTAGCTTTAGGTTTGCTCCTGYTTAGGATAGGCTACATAGAGGAAGCCTGAATTTTACACCTGCTTTTACCTTCTCATTTTTTGAGCATGTTCTGGAGTCTGCAATTTTTCTTGTTCTGATTTGTATCAAAAAAAAAAAAAACCCCACGAAACACTTCATCTTATTTTTATGGTGTTTTTACTTCTTTGCAGTCACTTTTGGAAAGAAACCGGTCTTCCATCACAGAGATTTCACAGGAGAGAAGTTGCAAGTTTTGCAGACACGGAGGAGAGGAAGAAACTCGAGGAGGCAAAAGGAGCCTCGATTCCGGGTGCAAGGAAGCGGCGTGGGAGCCCGTCCTTACACGGCAGCGGCAAAGCCCATTTGGTTGTTGCCCAGGTCGTAGATGGAGTAGTAAGACCTCAGGAAGACATCCCCAAGAATCCACAGGGGCTGCCCGTTCTGGGATGCCAGGTAGGTGGGCTCAATCCCGACGCTGCAGACGCCACTGTTGCTCTGTTGGGTAGAAATAATGGTTAAAAAGCTCCAGAGCTCTGGCTCTCCCTCGTCAAGGAAGCTTCCGTGCAAGGTGGAGAGCATTGAGAGGCGCCCAGGAGCCGCACGGGCCGGGAGAACTTACCTGGAGAACGTAGGCCGAGGGGGCCAAGGGGAAGCTGGTGCCGCCGATGACGAAGGAGAGGGTGGGCAGGCTCTSGATGTTGCTGCAGCTAACCACATACTAGAGGAAAAGCAAGGCACAGCTCCTTTACGCACAGTGGACTGGTAAAGACAGGGCTTAGGGCTTCCCAGGACACTAGTAACAGGATCCCMGGAGAAGCTGTGACCCAGGAGCAGACGCAGAAATCCAGACCCTCAAGTTTTATATATTCTGTTCTTTCCTCTGCAAAGATTAGGTCAAAAGCTGCAAGATTTCCTATACTCCTCCAAATCCCAGCACTGAATGGCATCTGTGAGCCACAGATGAAAGACTCGTCTCCTTCTCCTGCTTCTTCKTTTACCCATCCTGGTCTCCTTACCTGGTCCTCGTCATCAGCCTCAGCCCCGATGTACTCCATCAGCTCAGAGAAGATCTGCTGGGGAGCAGTGAGGAGGGAGGTCCCCGTGTCCACGATGCCCTGGCAGCCCTCACTACACCAGCCGCTGGTCTCGCCACTGATAGAGAAGCTGCGGAAAGGGAGAACCAGGCGCGAGTGAAGCGTGCTCGGCTCCACCGCAGCACGGAGCACAGGSGATGAGGAATACCCGAATACATCCTCACATTCACGCCTTAAAGAGAGGGAGTTACCACGGATATACACAGAGCCATGAACAGAGCCCAAAAGAAGAAGTCATGGTCCAGAGCAGTCCAGAGCCACAGGCCCAAGAGTAGCTAAAACAGTGCCGAGGAAACAGGAGCGAGCCCCGTGTTACCTGTCGATCGCTATCTGCCAGTAGGCGGTCTGGGTGACGGGAGTCCAGGTGATCTGCCCCGTGTACAGGCTGGAGTCGACGCCTCCCAGGATGAGCTCGCCCCCCTGGCTGCCCTCCTGCCTGCAAGAGGGGGACACGGGCAGAACATCCCGTTACTGGGGRGGAGGAGGAGGAGGGAGCACCCCCGGGAGCCTCCTGCTGGGAGGGGATGCAGACAAACAAGGGGGAGGGAACAGGAGAGCGGGGATGGAGCCTGCGTGGGCAGGTTCTCCGGGATTAACCRGAGTTCTGTGAGGTTGGCAGTCAAAGGGAATAGTCTTGGGAAGCACAAAGGACACAGGAGGAAAAGAGGGAAGAGACTCGTCCGTACCCGCTCAGGTAAAAGCTGAAGACGGGCTCATCAAGCAGGTTTTCCTGCAGCAGGCCCTGCATGACGGTGGTGGCACCCCCAGCAGAAAGGGACGGGTAGGCCATGCCCAAGATGCCATCGAACTCAGCATACAAGAAGTTAGTGCCAGGCTCGGTCTCACTCAGCCCAAACTCCTGGTTTGTGATGGAAAGACTCTGGATCTGAGGCACGAAAGAAAGCAGAGTTTAATGGGGGCAGCACCGGGCATSGCTACCCAGGACGGGCAGCACATGCACGGGGACAGCCAGGGCACGGAGCGGGAACCATGAGTCCAAATAAGTGTCTTCCTGAGCAAGGAGGGGCTTTGCCATCCCCCTGACCGCGCCTGCAAGCCTCGCACCACATATTGGAAATACAAAATTTTCCCTTATAAGCAGAGCTCTCCCTTTTGCTCCGATGGAGACACATTCTAACAGCTAGAACGGAACCGGCCGAGTGTTTTTCCAGGTAGATGCTCAGCCCCTGTGTTCGAGGGGCGTTCCCCTTCATTTCCTGCTGCAGCATCGCTCACCGTGACGGTGTCGTAGCCAAAAATCCCGCTGAGGCTGCCGCTCCCGTACTGAATGGAGAAGTACTGGTCCTGGGTGGAGTACGTGGAGGACTCGCTGGGGTTGAACATGGTGTGGCTGGCTGAGCAGGAAAAGCCAAGGACAAGAGTGTGAACCCACAGCTCAGACAAACGGAGGCTTCAGGCTCACAGCCTGGCAGGGAAACCCTAATCCGTGCAAGTATGGGGAAAATCGGAGCAAAATTCGCCGTGCCGCCCTGAGGTACTCACTGCAGGACTCGCTCTGGCAGTACACGGACGGCACCCACAGGTTGGAGGAGCCGGTGTCAAAGAGCACCAAGAAGCTCTGCGGAGGGGTCCCGATGCTGATCTCCCCAAAGTAGGACATCTAGAGAAGAAGGGACGGGTTTCACAGGGCCACATCCCTCTCGTCAACCCCTCCGCGGCCAAGAGCACCCCYGGGTGCACGCGCTGCTTCTCAGCATCACCACCAGCAGCACGGGGCTGTGGCCTCCCACGGCAGTTCCCGGCTGCAGGGATTGCCGCTTAATGCTCTTCCCTGGTGATTTAAACATGCTTGCTCTGGGAGGTTCAATTAAAATCACAGTGTGCGCTTAAGCAGCTGTGTTTACGCGTTGCTCGCAAGCACACTCCTTTTTTATTCAGTGCTTTCAGAGTATTTCCAAAGCAGAGTATCCACTACGGAGCGGGACAGCTCCCCTCCACACGGAAATCAACCTTCCTCTTTCCTTAAGCCACTGTAAGAACCGCTCCTCAAACAGAACAGTCAGGTTCAAAGCCGGACGTGCAACTTCCCAAATTTCCCTCTCCATTCCTGCTCCATTCCTCCTCTCTACATTTACTTTTCCACCCTTCTCTCTGGCAGCTGCTGGATACTCACGTCCAGGCTGTTGGCCAGGGGCTCGTAGGCAAAGGCAAAGTTGTTGAAGAATTTGTAGGCAGGGTCATAGCGGCGATGCTCCTTCAGGTACTTGTGCAGCACTCCCTTCTCCTTCATCGCTTCCCTTATGGACTTGCCTTTCCTCAGAGGGACTCTGCACGCATGCCATTAGCAAAAAGTCATCAAATCAGCGTGGGATCGAGTGGCTCTTCATTTCCCACCACCCACCCTAATTTTGGTTCCTCCTATTCCTTCTCCCTCCTCTTCCTCCTCTGCCTGGTTATGCTGCTAGACGCAGGTTTTCCAGGGTGGTGATTTGGGCTGATAGGGGGGGTCTCTAGAAGGAGTAGGGTCTAGCCTGGCCATTGGAAAAGCCCTTTGCTTTGAAGCTTAATCCCTTCAACTCATGCAAAATGAGTTCGACGTCAGGCCTGCCATCACCACTATGAACACGACCTCTTTGGGATACAACAAGCAGGAATCAGGGAAAGCCATAAGGGAAAGACAGGGAGAGAAAATGCTCATCATCCAGGTGAAAACAAAGACTATTTCCTACAGCTTAAGTCATAAGTAGACACCGGTCCAGGGCAATACCTAGGACTCCCAACACACATCTCATATTGCTGCTTTTTCCCACCGCTATGTTAGGAACAACTCAAACGCCCTCGTGGTTATTCCCTACTCACCTCAGGAGCCCCTCAGAAAGGTGGAGGCAGACGAGGGCGAGGAGCAGCCACTTCATCATGATCTTTCCTTGCAGGCCGCTCCTGAAGACACCTCCCTGCTTATTCCTGGATCCCACCGTGGTGCTGGAGCTCTGCAGCTTCTCCTTATATACCCAAAGACGCTCTTCATCTCCTCGTGTCGCTGCACACTCACACGCCTTAAGTTTATCAATGCATTCGTAACATTTACACAAAGTATCTACCCCACCGTGCTATGGACTACCAAGAAAACTCCAGCTCAAATACAAACACGAATGTTGTTCCATTTTCCAGGTATTCCTTGAACAAAGAAGTTGATAAAAATGRCTTGATAAGAGTAACCCCAACCCCCAAGAGTGGAGTTCACTACTAACCAGTCTTTTTGATTTGATAGAGGTATCAAAGTCTTTTTCGAAAGACAAACAAAAGAAAAATTTAATTGTGTTTTCCTGAGATAGGATGGAAAGAATAACATGGGTTATCATCAGTTGTATAATTTCTTCCCTTCCCATGCCAATTCCTACCTCTAGGATTTTAGAAAGTCATGGAACAACCCCAAAAGGAAGAAAAACCATAGTCATGCTCACTTAGGAAGACACAGGTAGCCCCATTAGTTGCTCTTAAATTGACTTCTACTAGGGAAAATTGTCAGGAGGTGTTTTTAAAAGCCAAGGAACAAGAGTCAGGTAGAACTGTCCTGCAGAGATAAACCAGGGGGGCTCAGGGAAGGAGACCTGTCTGTGGGCACGGGCCTGCTTCTTTTGTATTTATTTTCTAAACCTACTGCACTATATTTTATATTTTTTTTCCCCCGTTAACAAAAGCAGACTGGATTGCCTCCTTTCTTCTTCCCCCGTTCAAACTGCCAACATTATTTTCTTTAGAATATACATTCGCCATCCTGGGATGCAGGTTTATCCCCATTGGTGACTTGCAGAGAAGGTGCTGGAGATGATGGAGCAGTGATGAGGTTGCACAGAGCTGCCTGCACCCTCCAGCCTCTCCTCCCTTCCCGGACCTCCGCAGTTCCATCTAGGAGCACGTCACACAGCAACTATTCTGCTCTCTGGCGTATTATCAAGAAGGACAAACGATATCTTTTCACTCAAAAGCAATCTTATCATCAAGGATCAGAATAAAGAGTAGAAACCATTCACCCCCTGACCAAGAAGGGAATAAAAAGAACACACTTGACTGCAGACTTTAGGCGACCAATATTCCTGCACGGAGCTCAGGTGTTTTTTATGGAACGTCTCACCTTCAAAGTCCCTAGGAGCGCAGAGAAGGTACCTGGTTGTGCCTGGCGGCGATGGGAGATGCACTGCTTACCGAGCGCCCGTGGAAAGAACTTGTTCTGGTGAAGAAGGGCATGTGGAAGACAGCGGGAAAAAAGGGGGATTTGGGATAGGGGCAGCACCCGGCCCCACTGTGCAGCCTGCCCCAGCACGCTCCTTTGTTGCACGTCTTAAAACTCACAAAGTTCAAACTCRCCCAGATTTTCCATCCTGAATAACACAGGCTTGCTCCTGCTTACCCATTCGGACAGTTTAAGGTGCTGAGATAACAYTGTCGAGGCTTCCAGAAACAAAATGAGGGATAATTGTATCTAAATTGGGTTTCTGGATGTGTAATTTCCCAATCCCATTTTTAAGGTTATTTCACTCACTTTTTTTTCCCCCCTTTGCTTAATGCTAAATGAAGATCTTCACTAACCTGTCTACAGAAATAACAGATGTGTAATTTCCTAGAACTCAAGTTCAACAGCAAGTTTTGTCTCGTCCTTGAAGATTCAATCTCCTGAAATAAAAATAGCCTCAGCTGTGCTTTAGAAACCATTATAATACTATGGTTTACTGGCAAATATAAAAAATATGAGCACTGAAGGCTCCAATGGCAGATGACAGGTGGAAAAGACCCAATCTTTTAAAAATAGGGGCTGTAATGTTTAATTTTTTTCTTTTTTTTTTTTTTCTCATCTGGAAAGAAACAGGTAGGAACCTGATGCAACTTTGACTGGTTGGTCCTCGTTATGGATAGCGTGGGTTACACAGCTGCTTCATGCAGGTTTGTCCTACTCCGGGCCAGTTCCTACTTGATAAGATGTTCAAATGCTAAAAATCTGCAAAAGTGGCAGCCAGAAACCAAAGAACCTGACCCTGCAACTCAGCCCGCGCCCAGAGCCTCGGCTCACGGTGCCTGCTTGACTTGCAACGGTCTCTAAACCCCACAAGCCAAAAAATAGCCCTCTGCACACCCAAMCCCAATAATGATTTTGCATCTGTGGCCACATAGTTCCTCTGTGAGGACAACACGGGAAAGATCCTCACTTTTCTGAGCAGGAGGAGGTGGTCATCATCGCAGTCTGGATTGTGCCTGCTGTTGAGAGAAAGCAGAAGAGACCATCCAAGTAAAACCAGTATTAATGCTTTGTTACCACTGAGTTTTAATCCTTCTCAACGTGCCTAATTCAGCGAGGACAGACAGACGAGCACGATGCTTGCTCCAGGTGGAACAGGTATGGATGCAGACTGAGGTGCGCCAATTGCTGGTCCGGAGCAGAGTGTCCTGGAAAGCAAGGGTTGCAAGCAGTGCAGCCTGAAATGCTCCAGGACAGCAATTCAAGGGCATGTGCTGCCCTTTCATTGCTGTGAAAAGGATTTAAAAAATAAGTGTTGCATGTGAGAACCAGGATCCAAATGCAAGATGCAGGATGTGATCCCATGCCTGCAGCTTCCAACTTCGAATAAAAATTAAAGTGCATTTTGAAGTGTGACAATTTCCTCTTTGCAACACCCAGAAAAGACACTGTCACCAGATAATCGTCATACTCCATTTATTCTGTATACATTCATAGTGCACGTTAATGTAAGACAGGAGCACTCCTTGGGTAACATAGCACTGCTACTGTTCTTTGCCTTTAAGGTTACACCCGGATGAAATATAAAGAGGGGCTGAATGCACATCCCTAGAAACAACCCAAAGAAGCATTTACACAGCAAGATCAACCTCTGCGGTCAGAGCAGCGCTGAACCCGGAGCCCCGAAACACCCGTGTTTTTCTGCCACGTCAGAAATGCTCAGGACCAAAGACACCAGCACAAGTACTAAGGAGAATCACATGGGAGTAGAGCTTGAGATTACACAGATGCGCCTGGGCCTTCCAACTTCAGAGTCACCTTTACTTATGAAGGAAAAGCAAATGAGATCCTTACTGCAGCGTTAGCCTTTTGTGTGCTGTGGCCTCTAAGTGCCAACTTCAAAGCTGCCAGGATTTCTCCTAATGTATTCCCTGCTGCTCCTGGAAAGGGGAGGCTAAACTTGCTCCGCAATCTGCGCCCGGCACTTCAGGACCAGCCTGGCTCAGCCGAAGAACCAGCTCCCCATGGAGAGCAGCTGCCCGGCCCCGCAGAAGCTCCTGTCCTAGTCCCTGWGAGGCCACGCAGTCATTAACAACCGCTCGTTAACGCGGGGAAGACGCTGCCCTCCCGCGGGTGCTCGCTCGGGTCCGTTCAGGCCACGAGCCTGGGTATTAGAGGTATTTAGTCAGTCGTTTCTCACTGGAAATAAGGGGAGCGCTGGCKGGAGCCGGGTGCGTTCTTCCTCCCAGTGAGCAGTATGGCTTATCAGGAAAACAAGCGCTCCCAAGAGCGAGGGAAGATTAACTCGGGTGCTTTTCAGGCTGCCGTGGATTTCTTCTCCCCGAGACTGTTTCAAGTCTGGCCACCAGAGGAAGCTGGAGAGCYCCCGRAGGGCTTCCCATCCGGAGGAACCCSAGGCAGCGGCATTCCCATTGCCGGCCCCCCAACAGCCTCCGGGCTCACACACAACTCCGCTTTCATCGCCACAGAGCATTAACCGGGCGCTTCAGGAAGATCTCGCTCTGGTTGCGTTATCCACAAACATGGAAAGGTGGAACAACGCGGACCTGCCAACACCACGTCCTCCGAAGGCCGCAAGCGGTGCCCTGCACGAGGTCTCCCTTTCAACTGCTTTAACACTAATCAAAGCAAACCCAGTCCAGACCAGCAGTTGTGACCAGCTCCACATCAAGTGCTCGATCCTTTTTCTCATTCGAGGGGCAGGAAGGAACCAATATTTTGCATTTTCAGCTCAGGCAGTGACATGGGGAAGGCAGGAACATAAGGAGGCTCCCAGAGCACTGGTCCTTGCTGTCATGTCAGGGTCCCAGAGGRTGATACTTAAAGCTTGTAAACTCTTTCTCTAAACAGCTTCCATAAGAGATTAATACTTTTTTTTCCTCCTTCAAATAATTAATTTCTTCTCTCGCTTCCCTAAATAAAACCTAGATTTAGGGGGCATACATTCATTGTCTTTTTTTCCTTTAAATAAAGTTTTTTTGGCATAAATATAAAAATATATTACTCAGCTTTCCTATCAGTTATAAGACACATAATGGCTGGAGTAGAGAAAAGAACAAAGACAAGCACAAGGACTTCTCCCCCGAAAGGAAAAAATCACTGAATTTCAGCCCACGGTGCACTTTGCATTTACACTGCAGTGAACTGAACAGCAAGCCAAGAAATCTGTRCTCTGCTGACAGAGGCATGGCATTATTTACACGTGTTATAATGTTCTAAACTGTACTACACATGTCCTCGATCCCAGAAAGGTCACGGTCCGATAAGACACTGTGGGACTTAAAATCTGGAAATCAAGGATGGGGACCTCAGAATCAGGTCACAACTGGACGATCAGGTTCTCTGTCATCCCAGAAGATCTCTGTGAGCTACAAAACTTAGGAACAGAGTGGACGTGGTGAAGCTCGGCAGCCTTTCTGCCCGGAATGGCACAACTCGGAGCACGGGATCTCTCAGCTCGTATTCCAGGCAGGAAGGTRAAGAGAGTGGGCAGCAAAAAGGTGGGACACAAACCCAGAGCGCTTCTGGCTTATAAAAAACATCCAATAATGGCACAGAGTAATCCTGGCAATGGAACATCCTGCAAAGAGAGAGAAGCAGAGACCCTACACAGCAACTCACACGTAGGCCTGACAGCTCAGCTCGTACTCAGCCCTCGTGTCAAGGCATAAACCCACATCAGAGGCCAGAGTCATCTGAGCGCCCAGTTTAGCCCCTTCCAAGGCCACGGTGGTAGGAGACGAACTTGCGCGTTCCAGTCAAAACACGGAGCAGATATTTTGTGTGGATTCAGCCAGGCACGTGCGTGTGGGCAACGACTTTGATACGGCTCCAAGGTGGGCTGCTTTGCGAGCCCGCTCACACGTCTCCCCGTGCCGTTTCCCACCCACCTCGCAGCACGGAGCCCGGGGCTGCAGACTGGGATTCGCAGCGGCTCTTTTCCCCACCTTTGCAGGGCGGCAGAGCCACAAACGCTGTTCCCCAGCAAAGAGAGGATGTGTTTCATATTGGCACCAGGTTTTGTAATTATCCATGCGGTACAAAAAAAGCATTAAATAAATTTAAAAAAATAAATAAATAGAGCATAAACAAATAAATAAAGCAACAAATCAACACCACTTCTGAACAGGCACCAAAAAGAATCTTTACAAACCAAAACAGGTAAGAGAACCGAAGCTCTCTAAACCATGCCTCGAAAGTCTCAGATATTTGCCGCCTTCCCATCCTAGTTTTAAGCAAGCTGCCCTCAGGAATCCAAGTTTAGGTGATCACAGTGTCTTTGCCCATGTCTCTGTCCTCAGTTAATTTCTGGAGATGCCCAATTCCATCAAATCTGAGAAAAGGCCAGAAGAATCAAAGACCTCTATGGGCTTCAGGAAAAYGGGCAACAACGACTCGAGAGGGAGAAAGACCTCACCAGGAGCTCCCATGTCATCAGGGAGCAGAGAAACCACAAGGAAAAACAAAAAAACAGACTTTGGAATGACTGCACTGCAGAGGCTCTTCCCCTGGAGCTCGCCAGGAGTCACAAGGCATGAAATCACCAAGAAACTGGCTCAGTTTGCAGCCAAGCTCCTAAAAAAACCTGCTTTAGGAAACTCTTCTGTCGTGATACTGCCCTGCCTCAGCTTCCAGGCTGTTGGCACCGCTCAAGAAGCTGCCAGCAAGGCAGGAGGGTTCGCTCCATTCAAGGCTCTACTGCTGGCACCTTCTGCCCCTTCCTCCTGAAAAACAGAAGTCAACCCTCAAACAACATCTGCAAAAAAAAAAATCCCACAAGGCTTTAAAAACAAAGCTACCTGGGCAGAGTAGAGCAGGGAAGACTGGCAAACAGATTAGCCTTAACATGGGCTATAGGAGCCATCTCATGACACCAGAGGGGTAAACGGGAAAGCAGAAGGCAATGGCAAAGGAAAGTCACCTTGGGCAACACACCGAGGGGCAGATGCTGAAGCCACAACAAAGTGCTTGCACTTGGCATTCCCCTCACAGAGGCAGGTCCGTGCTGTTGTGCCGGGTTTTCCTTGAAGTCCCATCATCTCTCGGCAGGGCCCTTTGCAAACTGGACATGGCCGCTGTCTTTTTGAGGTCAATGACCGCATAGGAGTCCGTCCGGCGGGCCTCGTGGGCGGCAGGAGGTGGCACCCCGGGCACCGGCGGGGTCTGACGTCCCTTGCACGGCTCAGCCTCCAGCTCCACCTGGATGTAGTTGAGCTGCCGGGGCTGCTCTGGACAGGGCCGCGGGAAGTCGAAGCTGAAGATGCCAGGCACGCAGCCGCGCCGGGGCCGGGGCAGGAAGGCGCCGCGCCGCGGGCCGCTGCCCCGGGGCGCCGCGGGGCCCTCGGAGCTCACGTGGCTCTGCAGGGGCTCGTCCTCGGCCGGCGCGGGGCAGCCGCTGGCGGGAGGCGAGAGGCCGGCGCCCGCGGGCCCCTCCGCCGGCCGCGGCGGCTGGCACTCCCACACCGGCGGCAGCGAGGGCAAGTTCTCGTAGTGCAGCAAGGCCGCCCGGCGATGGGAGCAGCCGGGCAAGCCCAGCTCCTCCTGGGCGAGTTTCAAGCGCCCGCCCCGGCGCGGAGCCGTGCCGCCCGAGGGCAGCAAGCCGTTGACATTCTCGTAGACGCACTGCGGCGAAGGACACTCGTCCTCCCACTCGTTGTTGTTGTTCGGGGGACAGAAGTGTGTCCTGCACTCCCGGTGCCGCTGGCAGATGCTGTCTCGTTTCACCATGTGCCTGTAGGTGGATGTGGGACCTAACACAAACTTAACCTCCCCTGGCTGCAGAAAGACCTGGGGATTGCGGTCCTCCAGGGAGCAGCTGTGGTTCCTATGGGGGAAAGGAGGGTGGACTTCAGGCAAGGAGTGCATACAGTGTCGGCCCCTCAGCTCCTGATCACCACTGGCTGTGTTCACATAGGTGTGGGACTGCAAGGAGAGAAGCAGAGGGACAGTGAAAGGAGAAGAGCCGGGAACACAGCAAGCATCAGCAACCGAGCAAACAACAGGGAAGGGGCAGAGGTGGGTGCTCGATGCAAGAGGAAGAGTGCAAAGAATTTCAGAACTTGAGAAGATCTGGGGAAGCAGAAAGTTGCTGGTAGGTTTATGGATTGAAGGAGGGACAACACAGAGTCCAACTGTAGAAATTCGCATCATCTGTTTCACGCTAGATATGCATATATGGGACAGAACAAAAAGCAAAGCCACCAGCAAAATATTTTACTGAAGAGTTTACACTGCAGCTATTGCTGAATTCACACTTACCTAGATTTGCCTGACAACATTTGAGACTGTAGGATTACGTACAGAAAATCTTAAAATTCTTAAACCAAGAAAATAGATCAGAACATCAAAAATAAAATGCAGAGTCTCAACTCAGGCATTATTCTGTGTATCAGTTTAAAAGTTCTAGGAAGTCATACACAGGGCAACATGGACTTGGACTCACACAGAAAATTAAGTGTTGCTCTTAGGTAATTGCCAAGATAATACCAGTGAATTAAGGAAGCCAAGTCAGTCCATCTCAATAGAGTGTTTGTTCCAGTGAAGCAGAAGCCTCCAAAACCGAAATGAAGCAAAAGCAACAACAGATGATGAGGTACAAGGATCCTCTAAGCTTTGCTGGAGTGAGAGAAGCCTAGAATTGCACGGCGTTGCTTGTTGCTCACTGCTTGCAATAACAGAATTCAGGAGATCCAGGCTTACCTGCTCATCAGGTCCAATGAGGGCATGGGTAGAGTCTTCACCAACAGAAGAATGTCTCAGGCTGCTCACAGAGGGGGGGCGWGCGGTGGAGTAAGATAGGGTTTCTCCAGGGAAGCTGTGAAATCCATTGGGAAGTCCTGGGACGGTGTACCCCAGACCTGGGAGAGAAGTGAGACAGTTAACCATTAGAGCATTGATTTGAAACAAAATACAGAGCTGGCTGCATTTCACAATGAGCTGGCCTATTAAATGCACCCTGGAAGGTGGAATCAGCTGGGCTGAGGACTTCTACCATGAGGTGCATAACACACATACAAGGGCTGCGCCCCCCTGATTGATTTTTAGTCTCTCCTATTGAAAGCAGGAATTGAGTAAACCTCATTTCTTCCAGATGTGTTTTCCTTTTCTTTTAGGGCCTTTTTTTTTGGCTTTTCCTTGGATACCAAGCACCACATTGCAAACAAGTGGGGCCTTAAAATAAACATGCTGCATGGGACAGACACAGATGCAGAGAGATAGGTCAGCAGTGAGCCAGCACTCGGGAGAAAACCCATAGCCTGGGAAGTGCAGCTTTCACACGAGGAGTTGCACACATTGCCCAAGTCTCTGCATGCCTCCTCTCCTCCCCAGATCCCACCAAAGTCTTACTGTTGGATGTCCGGGAAAGTTCCCGCTCTGTGGGATGACTGTTCCTGGTGATGACAACAGGCTCTTCCACTACGTTGATACTATTACACTGCATCAGATCCTGGAGCAAATTAAAGATCTCCTCTGCTCTGGAACACTTAAACGCAAAAATTCCTGTGCAGTAATGAAGAGGAGGGTCAGAAGAGCAAAACAACAAACCTGCTYTAACAAGAGTACAATTCTGGGCTATAAATAAACAAGCATGATTGATATTAGCAAGTCTATCGTAATCAACCCCTGCAACTCACAGCCACAAGAGAACAACTAACAACTCAGTGGATTAATGAAAGATCAGGCATTTCTGTAAGTCATGAAAACGCTCATCCATTCATTGGGTGGGAAAAAAATTTGTTCAGAGGACGTGAATCCTCATGCTTTTAGTTATAAACTGAACAGATATATAAGGAGGAAAAGAGCCTCCCTTTGGTTATGGACTTGGTAGGAAGTGTCTTCTTTAATCTTTCTTATGCAGATTGACCCTACAAGAGCAGAAGCGTGAAAAGAATAAGCTAACTGGGCTTGTTCCATCTCAAACCTTCTATTTAGCACCCTTAGCATCCAGCCCAATCCCCAGTGACCCACAGGAGTCGAATGGGGCCTCATGGAGGGACGAGAGCACCATTATTTCAAAAACCGCGTCCAATTTAACAGTGGCAGCGGGCAGGCGAGCAGCCTGAGCCAGAGCTGGTGCGTGCGGCGCTAGCCAGTCTCGGGCTGGCAGGCACACACGCACAGAGCCATAGCAACGACCAGAGCTTGGCAACAACGGCTCCTGCCCCAAGACTAACGTGCACAACAGCCGGCCCAAAACACAGCTCTATCTGCCGTACTTAGGACGGGGAGCTGCAGGAGGATGGAATTGTCCAAATAAAATTAATTGAGCGGAAAAGAATTCCTACAAGCTGAGGAGGAAACTCATCAGGAATACAGCAGCATCCAGCTAATTTTTGTGTGCATTTAGGCTGATGAGTTAACATGTGTCTGCTTAAATATTTTCTAATGTATGAAGAGCAAACAGCTCTGTTTTAGCATCACTATCTGTACCTAAGCAAAAACAACAACGAAAAAAAAGGTAGAATTCTAATTACTAACCTGCAAAGGCAAACCAGACAACCAAAGACAAGCAATYCCCATTGCTGGCAGCTGGTAAGCACACAATTCCAGGAGAGGAAAACCCTACTTACATAAATATTAAAGAGGAGCATACGGCATTACAGATTTGCATGGCACTTCACGCAGACACTGAACAGTCATGTGCTGCCCTTCTGGATGAGGAGGGGTTTACAAACACATTAACAGAATGAAGAACCACAAACTTCCCCCCCACTGGTCCCACATGCCATGAAAATGCTCCGTTTTGTTTTTTCTTTCTTTTTTTTTTAAAAAAGGAGACAGACTGGTAAAGGAACTAATAGGCCCCATAGTAAAACTAGAGTCTMTTCCCAGTTCTGCTGATGACTTGGCATGTACTCCTGAGTGAGTCACTTCTCTATACACAGCATCCCCATGCCTAAGATCTGTAAAACTCCTTTGCCCCCTGTGTTACAAACTRCTGCCAAACAGTAAACACAAAGCATTAAGCGAAACCAGCATTCACTAAGGCAGAGAGATACAGCGAGAAATACAAGAATGTGTTTAAACTACTATTGCTGTGTATGTGGAAGCCCAGAAATTAGCAAATCCTAAGAGTGAGCTGGAAAAGATACAGATCCTGCCCTTCTACTTTCTCCCTAGAGATGAAAGATGTTTAATAAAGCTTTMGTGTTGTAAAAGACACTTTCCAGTTCCCTGAAGGATATCTCTGGCAAGGAGACATCTCTCCTATCACAGATAAACATGGTTAGCTCCAAAGCACTGAGCTGACAGTGAATTAACGTCCTGTCCCACAATAAATGTATCCCATCCAGGTCACTTTAGCTCACACCTTTTGTGCCAGTTACCTCATGAGAGCTGATTTCTAGAGAAATGAAACCACTAGACTTAGGCCCAGATCCTGAGCCTCACTATTGCTAGTTTTAGTATTTTAATTGGGAGTATTAACCGTACGCATAGACAGACTTCACTGTTATGGGGAAAGAGAGGCTGCAAGTGAACACTTTGTAAGATGTAAGGATCTGGGAAGACATAGGTGCCAACTCCCTCAAGCTTCCTGGGAACAGAAGCTTCCAAGCTCCTTGCTCCAGGAAACACAACACTCACCCTGCCCTGTCTGGCAACGACGTCCACTCTCAAAGGAAAAGAGGTTGGAGTCGTAGCCGTAGCGGCGCAGGCAGAGGTAGGGCCACCGGACAGCGTCTCGCTTGTGAGTGTGCAAGATGAGCTCCGTCTGYGTCAGTTCCATAATCCCCGATCCCAGCTCGTTACCTTCATCGTCCACGTTCGTTACCTGAAGAAAAGGTAAATTCGTGCCTCTGTAGCCCCAAAAACGCTGCAGGTTTAGGCCCACCCAGGAACATACTGTAATTCCCACAGACTCCCCCGTCATTCACTMGGATGCATTTTTCCAGTTGAGAGCATGAACTCATTGCTGGCACAAGGCGCCAAGTCGGCAGCCTTGGAGACTGTGCTTGGCARTCCAGCTGATGTCTCTCAACACAGACACTGGAAGACAGCCCTGAGCAATGGGGCATTTCTCTCCAGTTCTCCATTTCCTTGCTGAGAGACAATCTGAGTGCAGAGCAATATGTGAGACCTGTTTTTCAAGCAGAGTCTCCTAATTTAAAAAAAAAAAAGAAAAAAAAGGAAATCTCCCCATGTGAAAGAGCAGAAATTTTCTCTGTATTCCTGCCTGGCACCCAACCCAGCTTGGCTTTCCTCGTAGCTGCTGATGTCACAGATTCCCCTCAGAGAATGGAAGTCCAACATGTACCTTAAATTTGGTGGGATGGTTGTCTGGGATGCTGTCCCTGCACAGGCAACTGCAGCAGCTCCCCATGWCGTCAGTATAAGAGGTAATCCCTGGTAGTGAAATACAAAAAAAGAGGACAATCAGAATTCCAAACTATCTCCTCCATTCCCTCAGAACATAGGGCATTTACACCCTATATCCCCCTTAATTATCCTGCACACAGCCTAGTATGTTTGAACCTCAAATTTTCTTTGCTTTGGAAACTCTTCTATGTGTTACTCAACTAACAGACATCATATAGTATAAGATGAGTAATATGAGTAAGCACAACAGCTCTCAAGTGCTATTTTATTCACTTGTTCATTACTTGTTCAATATAGTCTAAAATCTCCGTTTCACCCCTTACGGGATGGCCATAGCAGTCAGTGGCTACAGCCCAAACCCACCCAGAGGCCTCCTCTGAGGACTGAATAGAGTCTGTAACTTTTAATTGCACTTGGTTCTTACCATTAGGCAACTGCTTATTCTTTTTGGAGGAGTGGGAAGAAATCCCACCGCTGTCTATCTCCCTCGAGACCTCATGGCGTTACAGTCAGCTAGAGCATGAGGGCAACCGTCCCATCTTCTACCTGACAAGGAGAATATAATAAAACAGATGAACAAAAGATGGAGAACAATAACAGGAATTTTGGGGAGGGCTGTCACTGAATTTTCCTCAAGCATCACCCGACAGGAAAGCGCAAGCCATTAAAAAATGAACTACCTGCGTTTAAATGAGCGCAGAAAATCGTTCCGCTTAGATTGCTCCTCAAATGCACGGCCTCCACACAGACACTCTGTGTGCACATCTGCACAAAGTTACCCTTTGTTGGGGTTTGTGCCAATTTTCTAGCAAATGTGCATCCAGAGCTCAGCACAGACACTCTCAGAACTCGAAACCATTTGCATCCCAGTGGGATGGGCAAAGTCTACAAAGTCTGCTCAGAAATACAACTTGTGAAAAACACGCAGTCTACAGCTAAACAAACAAGCAATAAACCTGAAAATAAGAGACATTTTACTTCTTAACTTTGCAATCCTGTTGAGGAGGGTGCTTTAGCAGAGCTCCTGTAATACAAATAAAATACCGAATGGCAGATGGCTGTAGAGACGTGAGGAATCACACACATCTGCTGCTTAGGAATGTGAAGGCRTCTTCATTAAATGGAAGGGCCTTAAGGGTCAGAGAACAAGCGGTCTTAAAAGCAAAGGAACCCAAGAGCATTCAGCGAGGAAAAAGGAACAAATGCCAAAAAACAAAAAGGTGCAAAACCAAAAAGGTGCAGCTACCTCATCTTTTAGAAAGTGTCTTCTTTTTAGAGAGTGTAGAAGTTATAAGTGCTAGTAAAAGGAAAAAACGAGATTTCTGATGCAGTCTTAAACTTTGTGTCAATTTGAGGGCGCTGGGATGAGCGGCAGATAATACAGTGGGATGCCATGCTTTATTTGGCAAGAATAACTAACGATCTCTCCCTGCGAGGCACGAGGACACACAGCCATATGGACAACCAGCCTGGCGAGCAAAACGGAACGGCTCGTGGAAGTCCCGCGCTCCGGCATGCCGGGGTCTGCCTCGCCGGGCGCTGCAAACGGAGCASAGAGCCAGGGAATCAACCACCCTCCCACGGCCATTTCACACTGTGCGGCCGTAACGTCGACCCCTGATCCCCGGCCCTGCTGCAACGCTGCAAAACCCTCCCCAGGCCGCAGGWCCGAGGACCTTGTCCCCAGTCAGATGTCACGCGCTAGTCGCGGTAAAGTCACACGCTCCCTTGCTCAACAGGGCATCCTCTCCAGGTTTTCCTATTTGTTTCTCTAGACTCAACCGGGATTTACGCACAGCTGACTTTACAGGCTTTGAACAGTAATTTAGCAACGGATTCCTCCCTGTTTCATCCAATCCTGTCACCAGGGGCCTTGCTCTCCACGGTTTCCGTCCTCCCCTTCCCACCTTATTAACCCTTGGTTAAAAAACACGGCAGAAAACACGTTCCATCTGCCCCTCTCGCTGCTTTACTCCTCCCTCGGGCACCTCCTTCGCCGCTCAGCTCTGCGCCGGGTTCAGGAACAAGCGCTGCAGACTACCCGAGTTGTTATTGTGGTCCCGAGAGCACCAACGAAGGAAAATAAACGGACGGCGAGACCCCGAGGGAGCCGCCCGGGGCCTCCAGCTGCTCCCAACTCCTCAGTTATCCCGGGCGAGTCCCTGTCGTCGGCGCACGGAGCRTCTCGGGCCTCCGCTGCTCACACGCACCGTGCCCGCGCTCCGACACCTTCACCGCTTGGTCCAAACGCACCGATGGCACCCGGCGCTGCTCCAAAAGCAAGAATGCAGCCCAAAATCAGGAGTCCCGGCTTCCAAGCCAACACGGCCCCAACCTAAACGCTCCTGGAAGTCCTCGTCCCGCTCCGAAGCRGAGATCTCCCCTGCCTGCTTCATGGCCAGGACACACTTGCTCTCCTTGAGGGAGAGAGACCCTGCCGTGCCTCTGTGCTCAAGTATCCTGGAACCTAACATGGCCAGGACACACTTG
>PTEX01000282.1:485948-551959 GCA_003342815.1 Eudromia elegans
GCTTGGGGGCGGGGCCAGAAGGGGCAGGGGCGGGTTCCGTGGGACGGTGGGTTTACGGGGGTCAGTGGGGCAGGAGGGAGCCATGGGACTCCATAGGGCAGGAGGGGACACTGGGAGTGTCCGTGGGGCAGGAGAGGGCACTCAGGGTGGCTCCGTGGGGCAGGAGGTGACGCTGGGTGTGACTAATGGGTCAGGAGAGTCACTGTGGGGTTGGAGGGGACATGGGACAGGAGGGGGTGCAGGAGGGGACGTGGGACAGGAGGGGACGTGGGACAGGAGGTGCAGGAGCCAGAGGAGGCAGCGGGAATGGGCCCGGCTCCTGGCGCCGTGGGGTGGGAAGCGGCAGGAAAAACCTGCCCTTTCGGTAGAGCCAGAGCCAGCAGGCGCCTGCGGCTGCCGCTCACGCGCTGAGGACCCGCGGGGGCCCTGGGATCCCCACGGGGCAGAGGGACGAAGTGACACCCCGAAACAGCCACCARGGCCAGCGTGGTGGGACCGGCTGGGAGGCCCCCTCCGGGGGAGCCCCTTGTCCCTCCTCCCGCCTAGCGGGAAGATTCCAAGTGTCAGAGTCACAAGGACCCGCGCACAGACTCCGGCCTCAACAGCCTTTCCCAGCAGGATAAACACGGGAGCCAGGCTGTATCCTTCAACAGCGAGCGCCTGGGACCAGCATTCTCAGCTGGAACGTCCTGCGGCACCGGGAAGTGCAGCAAAGCACCCTGTCCCGAAAGGCAGCTTTGGAAAATCTGATCCGTTCTGCGTCTTGCCCTGCCCGGAGCTGCTCCGGGTGGCTTTTGGGAGACACGCCGGCTGGTGGGAAAAGTAGGACACCCCGGCTCGCCGCCGCCGGCCAAGTACTCCCAATTGGGCCTTAATGACACTTCCCCCTCTTTCATGCGGCTCCAGCACTTTCTGATCTCGGGAAGGAAAATAAATCACGGCGCAGCATGAAAGTCCTCGAAACGGGGTGAGCCGCGCCGCGGGAAGGGCGCGGACGCCCGGAAAATGAGGGGAAAAAAGGATGTCACGGAGAGCTCCGTCCCCTGCAGGGTTAACGTCCCCCCCCGCGTCCCCTCCCTGCCCGCTGCCGCTCCTGCCATTGGCTCTCTCGGAGGGTTTAGGCTAAAAAGCCTGTAATTAGGGACACCGGCTGACACGGAGCCAGTTTCCTGGGCAGGGAGATTAAAAAAGAAAAGAAAAAGAAAAAAAAAAAGGGGGGGGGAGGAAAAAAACACGGTTTCCCGGTCTGCGCTCGCATGTTTTCCTTTCGCTTTGCGAGCGGCCCCCCCGCTCCGCCTCCGCTGCGGAGCCGCCGCTAGGGCGGGCGGGCCGGGAGCGGGAGCGGGATCGGGATTGGGATCGGAGCGGCCGCGGCGGCGCAGGTAGGTGAGCCGGACTGGAGCCGGAGCGGGAAAGGCTGGGAAGGAGCCGGGGGGATCCCATCCCGGGATCCCATCCYGGGATCCCATCAAMGAGAGCTGAGCCCGGGGAGGGGTTTGGGGGGCGGCGCCGCGGGGCTCCGGGCGGCTCGCGGCCCTGCGGGGCGGCCCCCGTGGGCTCCCGCGTCCCGCCGCGGCTGAGGGGGCTGCAGCAGCTCCGTGGGGGAAGGCGCTGGCCAGGCAGGGGGGAAAAAGCGTCTGGAAAAGCCCCGTGCGGCTCCGGGGAGTCCCGGCCGCGTGGGCCGGGGTCCCGGTGGACGCTCCGGCCGGGCTGTCGGCGGGAGGGACGAGCGGCTCCGGCTCCGGCTCCGCTCCCCTTGCCCTGGGGAGGGATGCGCCCGTCCCGGCTGCGTCCTGCCCCGCGAGGCGCCTCCGTGCAGCTGTGTTGACGGGACCCGCAGCGAGAGCGGGTTCCCGCGTGGGTGAGGTGCTGCCTACACAGCTCCGCGCCCAGGAGATGCCCAGGAAGCTTTTGGGGGCTTCCCATGGGATTTGGGCCTTGCCGGTGGTTGTATTTCCCTGGTGGTCGTGGAGCTGCGGAGGGTGTGATGCTGCCAAACGTGTCAGAAACTGGGTCCTGTGCGAGGGAGAGGTGACTCTGGCAACGCGGAGGCCGTGGCAGGGACACGGATCAGCTCCGAAGCCAGGCTGCACAGGAACGGGACTGGGAATGGTGGCGGCAGGACCAGGGAACAGTGTGACCGTGCAGGGGAGGAATGGGAGCCGCAGAACAGGAGCCACCGAGCCCCCCATCCCGGTGAGCTCGGCCTCTGACCTCAGGAGCTGCTCTGCAAAGCGCCGTAACCACCCGTGGGAAACGYGCTCCAAGCAGGAAAACGCAGCCCCGGGAAGCAAGGCAGCCCCGGGAGCAGCCCGGGGCACCCCCCGCCTCGGATGCCGCGAGGGTCCGAGCGCGGCGGAGGCGACGGCGAGCGGAGGTGCCCGACCTGTCGGGGCTGCCTGGCTCCTTAGCATGGGAGGCGCTTCCCGCTGTCACCGTCTGCTGCTAATTACAGGGAGCCGCCGCAGCCCAGACGGCGGCCGGCCGCCCTAATCGCATCAGGCCGAGCCGGGCTGGGCTCCGCTCTGCTCCCCACCATCCCAGCGGCTCCTCCTGGCACCTCCAGGCTCCACCAGAGCCCCGCTGGAATCAGGGGTGCTCCCTTTTCCATTGGGAACCCCCGGCAGRGAGGATAAGTGAGGGGCACCTTACAGCATCCCGGGCAGGTGATTAAGAGGGAGCTAATTAGCCAGCCAAGCCAGGCAGCACCTTCCATCCAGGGAAGGGCGAAGCCCCCRACAGGGATCCCCAGGGATGCGGCTCCCGCCTGCAGCCTCCGGCCGGTCCCTTCGCCATGTGAGCGAGGCCGGGACCTGCTTTGGGCTGCAGGTTTTCCCACCGTCAAGGAGCAAAGTGCGACCGGCCTYGCGGGCCGGCGGACACGGTCCCGCGCCGGACCCCAGCGCGGGGCACGGAGCCCTGTTTGTCCGACCCCGCCGAGCGGCCACTTTGTGGAGTTAATCATTGACGCAGGCGCAGCGGGAAACCTGAGCCGCCGCCGGGGCCGATCCCGCCGGGAAGGGCCCCAGACGCGGCTGGGGGACATGAGGTCTGGAAGGGGCGCCCGGATTCCGGGACACCCGACATTGCCGAGCGTGGCCGGCATCCAGGGCGCCCCGGGAGCCGCCGCATCCCGTCCCGCCTTTGTTTTGGAAAGCCAGGGCAGGAAGGAAGCGGGCGGCGCGCGGGGCGGAGGGAAGGGGCCGTTTGCAGCCGTGGGGCAGCCGAGGCGGCAGCACTGGGCGAGCCGGCTGCCGGGCAGGAACAGCCGCTCCAGGCTGAACAATAGCGGCCCCGGGGAGGGGGAATGCATTATTTTCCACGGGATTGGGCTAGGCCTCGATCTCCTCCCACTGCACCRCTCGGAGACAGGCCACCAAATTGGGGATTAACTGGGCTGGCAAAGGGAGCCAGGGAAAATCTCCCACTGTGGGAGGGCAAAGGTCGGCAGCGCTTCCGAACCGGGCCCATTCCAGCCAGGTGTGGGAATTGGGGTTCCCCTCGTCTGACTTCCCCTGCACTTAGCAAAGGGTCTCAAGGATGGTGGAGGCCTCAGTGATCCCGGGAACCCCTCTGGGATGCTGGGGCCGGAGCGGGATCTGTGTGGGAATGCTGCGTGTCCCGGCGTTCCGGGCCGCTCCAAGCGCCGTCACCTCTCTCGGCAGCTCATGTCCCCGCCGAGCCCCGCATGGCCCCAGCGCGACGAGGCGCCCGCGTGCGGCGCCGCCACCGGCCTCCCGCCGCCCTCGTCCGACAGCGACTCCGGCTGCGCCCTGGAGGAGTATCCGGAGCCGCCCGCCGAGGTGGGCAGCCCCCCGCGTCCCGCYGGAGCCTCCCGGGATGCAGCGCCCGGCGCCAGGGCGGGACGGACGCCCCGGCGCCCGCCGCCACGCGGCCCCTTGTGCTTCTGTGCCCCGCGTGCGCAGGTGCCCGCGCGCTCGCCCGCGCTCGCCGAGCGGAGCCGGCTCCGTGCCAAGGCGCTGCTGCAGCAGCTGCCCCCGCAGGACTGCGACGTAAGAGGCGCCGCGCGGGGGGAGCGCGGAGCCCGCGGGGGGCTCGGCGGCCCCTCACGCCGTCCCCGCGCCCGCAGGAGCGCTACTGCCCCGGCCTGGCGGACGAGGAGAGGAAGCAGCTGCAGGCGTTCAGYGCGCGGCGGCGGCGCGAGGCGCTGGGGCAGGGGCTGGCGTGCCCCGTGCCAGGTCCTTGTCACGGGTGTCCCTGCAAGAAGGTGAGACCCGACCCGTGGCAAACACGGGCCGRGAACGCGCTCCCCGCCGTGCAGCCCCGCGGCCTCATCCGTGCCCTTCGGCCATGCAGTGCGGCCAGAGGCTGAACCAAGGGGACCCGGGCGTCTCGGCATCCCGCCTGGGCGGCCACCTCTGGCACCCGTCCTGCTTCTGCTGCCACTTCTGCCACCAGCCCCTCGTGGATCTCATCTACTTCCAGCAGGACGGCAGGATCTACTGCGGGCGGCACCACGCCGAGCTCTTCCGGCCCCGCTGCGCCTCCTGCGACCAGGTGGGTACCGCGATACGGCGGCGAGGGACGGGGGACCGTGGCGTGGCGCGAGGCGGCGGTGACGGGCGCCGCGGGAAGGCGGCCCCGCGGGCGCCCGCTTCCCCCTGTGCGTCCTCCCCGTGGCAGCTCATCTTCCTGGAGGAGTGCGTGGAGGCCGAGGGCCGCCGCTGGCACCCCGAGCACTTCTGCTGCCTGGAGTGCGAGGCGCCGCTGCGCGGGCAGCGCTACGTGCTGGCGAGCGGCCGGCCCCACTGCGGCCGCTGCTACGAGAGCCTCTACGCGGAGCCGTGCCAGGCGTGCGGGGAGCCCATCGGTAGGTGCGCGGGGGCGGGCGGGCACCGCGGGGCCGCGGGCCCGGCGCCCTCACCGCGCCGGCCCCGCAGGCGCCGACTGCGAGGAGGCGACGCACGAGGGGCTGCGCTGGCACGCGCGGGCCGCCTGCTTCTGCTGCAGCCGCTGCCGCGCGCCGCTGCGCGGGCGCCCGCTCACCGCCCGCCGCGGCCGCCTCTTCTGCTCCGACGCCTGCGGCCGCCCCCGCGGCGCCGGAGGGGCCGACGAGGACTCGGTCTCCGCCTCGGCGCCGGCCCCCGACGCGCTGCCCGCCGGCGGCAGGGAGCGGGAGCCCGGGGCTGGTATGGATGGATGGAGGGAGGGAGAGGATGGAATGAGGGACAGGGAGGGATGGAGGGGGCGGCGCGGCCGGGACATCCCGCCCTCCCTCACACCTTCACGCTCCGTCCTGCAGAGCCGGAGCTGCCGCCGGAGCCGGCCCCGGTGCATCCGGCCTTCCGGGGCACGGGCAGCTGGCAGGGCAGCCGGGCTGCCCCGCGCTCCGGCCACCGCTCGGCCCCRCAGCCCGGCCCGGAGGGGCACCCGGACGCAGGGAGCCCTGGCCCGAGGATGCCCCAGGGCGATGGGAACGTGGCTGTCGCATCCCCCTCCTGCGGCAGCCCGAGGCCGGAGCATGCCGAGCTGCGGGACGGCACGGAAGAGGARGACTCCTGGTGCCCAACCTGCTCTTCCTGCTCGGACTCGGACTCGGGAGAGGAGGGTTTCTTCTTCGGGAAGCCCATCCCCAAGCCCGGCATGAGCCCGCCGGGCGCGGAGCGGGCCGGGGGCCGCGCGGCGAAGCCTCGGGGCAGCAGCCGGCACTGCAGCGTGTCCTAGCGCGGGGCCCCCGGCCCGCTCCGGCATCCTGCCCCGGCGCCCACGGCAGCAGGGAGAAGCCACCGGGACACCTGCAATTCCTGCCGGCCTCTCCCGCAATTAGGAACAGGTAAAGCCAGCCCGGGAGACGGCAGCCGGCGGCCGCGCCGGGACCAGATCCATCCACCCGTTCCCAGTGGTGGGAATCGCAGCTGGAGGAACGCAGCTCCGCGCCGGATMTCTGGACCGTGGGCGCAGGAGGGCAGCGGTGGCAGCAGCTCCAAAGCTCGGCCGCCATCCGCGAGAGCGGAGCAGGGAGCACGACGGGGCCGCCCAGCTCCCAGGGGGGTTGTTTTTATTAAAGACTCTCTGATCCCAAGCCGGGCTCCGGACGCTCCATCCACGGGCGGAAAGGGCGGGCGCCGGCTCCGTGCGGGCCCTTCCCGGCGCCGCGCRGGGCCCTCAGCGCCCGCCGCCGCCGGCGTCGTAGCTCTCGATGAAGCGCCGGAGCTGCCGCACGTGGTGGCCGCGCGCCTGGCGCAGGGCGGCCCGCAGCGCCAGCGCCAGCGCCGCCTCCATGGAGGGCTGGTGCCGCAGCAGCAGCGCGGCCACCACGGCCAGGGCCAGGCTGGAGCGCTGGTAGCACTGCGGGGCGGCAGCGCCCGGTCCCGCTCCCGCGCCCGCCTCCCCGCGGCCCCGCGCCCGCCGGGACTCACCAGCTCGAGCTGCTCCTTCCTGGCCAGCACGGCCGCCGAGCGCCGGTCCTGCCTGGGAACGGCCTGCGGGACCGGGAAGGGGGGGATGCTGGGAAGCGGGAAGGAGCCGAGGCCAYGGGATGGGCGCCCGGCACCCGGAGCTGCAGCCTCTGACACCGCCCCGAGCCTCCCACGGCTCCTCTGCCCATCAGGGGCTCGTTGAGCCTCGTTGGAGCTGCTGTCCTGGGGGCTTTCACGCCACATTCCCAATCCTTGGCCCTTCTCCAAAGTGCCTCCAAGTTACTGGTGTCTTCCTAAGCAGCTGGTGCCATTGGCAGCCATTGGCTCCACGGCCAGGCCAATTCCAGACACATAATTCCATGAGAGGAAAGGCGGGAAAGAAAAGATGTTCCCAGGCCGGCTGGGATCATGTGTTGCTGGGCCAGGTCCTGTGGTGGCTCCTGGGGACACTGGAGCGGGACCTGCTGGAGCAGAGCCCGGACACACCCCAGGGCAGAAAGGCACCGCTGGGAAGCAGCYGAGTCCCTACCGGCTCCGGCTCCCMGGTGCTCGCGGGATGAAGGCGCCCGGGGCCAGGCAAGGATGGTGGCACGGGAGGGACTTCGGAGCCGCCCCGGCCGGGCACGTCCTGCAGCTCTGCAGCGTCGTCCTGCGGGACCTGCAGGGTTTGGGTGAGCGGAGGGCCCGCGYGGCCGGAGCAGAGCCCCCCTCGCCCGGTGCTCCCGGGGCACAGAGCAGCGTTGGCTCCTACCCACTCCAGATCCTCCTTCCCGCCGCAAACGCTCTGCGTTGGGGCCGTATCCATTTCCAAAGCCACAGGGGCTCCTGTGGGTCCCGGGCACTGGGGGGGAAAGAGGGGCTGCTGAAAGCCCCGGGACAGCAGGAGCAGCCGCGGAGCCCAAGAGGAAAAMCACCCCGGTGGAAGCGGCTGCTCCTACCGGCTCCGCTCCCGCCGCGCGCTCCTGCTCCGCTGTGTCCGGCCCGGTGCGGGCAGCGTCACCCGGGCTCTCCCGCGGGCTGCTCTCCCGCACCTCGGGATCCTCCCGTGGGAAGGGCGCCCGTGAGGGGCTCGGTGGCAGCGCCGGAGCCGCGCGTGGCCGGAGCCGCGGGCTCACCGGCTGCTCCGCTCCGGTGCATGGGGYGCCCGCCGGCGCCTCCTCCCTGCCCTGCGGCCGGCAGCCAGGAGCCGAGGCCCCTGCGGAGCACAACGGGAGCATCAGCGCCAATCCCGGCACGTCCCGCGTCCCGCTCCGGAACGGAGCGTCCGACCTGCGCCGGCGCCTCCGGGAGCCACACGGGGCTGGAGGACGGTGCAGGGGGATGAAACCGCTGCCTCGGCGGCTGAGGCGCTGCCCCGAGCACGTCCCGGGCGCGGACCCCAACCCGCGGGGCCGCGGGGCCGCGGGGGACGGCGGCACGGGGCAACCTGCTCCCGGGGGMGGCGGCGCTTCCAGCTGGGGCCCCCCTGGCAGCCCCAGGGCCTGGGGCCGCCCCAGCGGCCTCCCCRATTCCTGTGGGAGGGACAGGGAGGCTGGAGGGGCTCCCGCGGGCAGGGAGGCGGGATTGGCACCTCCAGGCGATGCCAGCGCGAGGGGATGTCCGGAGCCGGGGTCTGTCTGTTCCTACCATGGGCCGGGCGGCCGGGCGGGAGGTGGCTCCTTGATGGGGAAATTGGGCTGGGAGAAGGAGCCAGGAACGGGCATCAGCGGCGGAGGGTCCTGGCAGGAGCAGCACGGACAGGGAATCACTCCGACGCATTCCCAGGATCGGCTCCGACGCATCCCCCATGCTCCCGCTCACCGGGCTCCAGCCGTGTCCACAGGCAGCCCCCTCCGTGCCATCCCACTCCCGGTCATGGCACCAGGGAGCCTCCGGCGGCCCCCACCTCCCGTCGTCCTTGTCAGGGCCAGGAAAGCACCCAGGATACTGCGGAGGGGCCTGCGCGGAAAAGTCACCCCAGGGAGGACAGCGGGAGCCCCCGGACGCTCCTTCCATCCCTGCTCCCAGCAAAGCCCATCCCGGCTCACCCACTGCCAGTCGCTGCCGGCGCTCCAGCGTTCCCAATCCCAGGGCGGGGAGCCCCGCACGGGCTGGGTGCTGTGGGGCAGCGGGGGGGACACCCAGGGCTGCAGAGAGGCCCCCAGCGCGGGTGACCGTGGTGCCGCGGGCGAACGTGGCCACGGGGGGGCCCGGACGTGCACGGAGCACCCACCTCCCCACAGAGCCGGGGGAAGCACCGCCAGCCGGCATTCCTGGGAAGCATCCTGGCRGCGGATGCCCCGCGGCCAGGAGGAGCCCCCCGTGCGCCTGGCTCCTGCGGAGGGAGGACGTGCGAGCGAGCGGGCAGCGCCTGGTGACAGAGCCGCGGTGCCCGGGGCCGCTCCAGCCGCTCCCTCCTCCGCACCCGGCGTGGACAGGGACGCCGCCCCCTCCCGCGGCCCCCGCGGGAGGCCGTGAGAACCAGCCAGGACCACGCGGCGCCGGGACCACGCGGCGGCCTTGGAGGCCGGCGCCAGATAAGGAGGCCACGCACAGGGAGGAGGGAGGTGCGCGGTGTCACAGGAAACATTCGTTATTTGTTAATCGAATTTACGCAGCGTAGCTGAGACTGCCAAGTTTGCAGAACCCGGCGCAGCCGTATCCCCCACCTATCCTGGAGCAAGGATCTCTYAGAGCTCATCCAGCAGTTGTCCGTGTTGGACACATCTCCYRYTGCTCTGCAAACATCCTCCCACCTCCTTATTAACAACAAAGAGTCCAGGGCTGCAGCAACTGCCCTCGTTATCTTGCACTCCATTTGCTTCCTTTGCATGAAGACGAACCCGACCTTGTAACGATGCTATGCAATGAATATGGGTGGGGAGCTCCTCAAGAACAACATAGAGGAAGACTACGGAGACCYCCTAGCAACAACCAGCGCGGGCGCATCTCCGATTCCGGAAAGCCGGATAAGGAAGCGCATAAAAGGACCCCCACAGAAGGGACTGGCACGCCGTTGGTGGAGCGGAGACTCCCCGGCCGCCCAGCGCTGCTTTGCTTGCTGAACCGCTTGCTAAATCAATAAATCTTATAAACCACCTACATTGGCTGTGGAATTTTATTATCTCCATTTATAACCCGCGGGGGCCGCTCCGGGCAGGCGCCGTCCGCGCCCCGACCCCATCACAACCCTTCCCGCTTCCCCGTTCCGGCTGCGTGGGGAAGGCGGGCGCAGTTCCCACCCCCTGCTGCTCTTTGGGTGCTCTTCGGGTGCTCGCGACGTTACCTCCTCCCCGGTCCCCATGCGCCGCGTGGGCACGAGGGCCGCACGGGGAAGGGGGTGACGAGAGGTTGTCTCCTCGCCGGCAGCGCCAGTCGCACGGAAGAACGGTTCTTCGGGAACACGGGGGAGATGCACCTCTTACCAAGCCCGCCCTCGTGGAAGCACGACAGGCACCGGGGTGCTGCCCGAGGGTGCGGGTGGATGCGCCACGTGGCTACTCACCCGCCCGATGTCCCCCGGGGTCAGTCCGAGCCGCAGCCGGTGGCCGGCTCCGTAAGCCGTCCCTCCGCAGGGATACAGAGGGCTCCTTCGCGGGGGGGGACACCACCAGCCTCCAGGTAAGAASAAGGGGTCCAGAGGGGTGGCAGGAGGGAGGGGGGGGCTGTTGAAGGCTTCTCGCTCTCCAAACGTGTCCCACACACTCAATGACCCAAGTATACATAAGACAGCACAAGAGCAACAGCCCTTTATTCCAGCGGGAGATGGAGATTTATACATTAGGGTCTAAAAGGGAAGGAAAACGATTGGCCGTGGGTTGGCCA
This sequence comes from Eudromia elegans, assembly GCA_003342815.1. Classification (NCBI taxonomy): domain Eukaryota; kingdom Metazoa; phylum Chordata; class Aves; order Tinamiformes; family Tinamidae; genus Eudromia; species Eudromia elegans. Next base: position 496,133 of record PTEX01000282.1, read on the forward strand.
CCCCATGGCCCCTCATTGGCTTCCCAGGATTCGAAACAGCCCCAAGATGTGCCGATGGGCGGGTCGGAGCTCCCCTATTCAGCCCAGCCAGCTCCCGACCCCCCCCCTCAGAAACATCCGGAAGATTCTGCCCCCTTCCCGCCGAGCTCCCCRGCAAAACTGTTTACAATATGGACAAGTAGAGACCGTGGGTCTTGCACCCCGTTCCGTGCACCTTTAGAAATAAGGGCGGCTGCGGGACAGTGTCCTGCAACACAAGGGCCATGAACCAGGGTGCTGCAGCCGGGTGGTGCGTGACAGTATTGCACGAGGGCGTTGCACGAGGGCGTTGCACGAGTGCCCTGCTGCACGAGGGCCTTGCGTGGGGAAGATACGTGAGGGTCTTGCACCAGGGTGTTGCAGAAGGTGCTGCACGCCCCGCACGGGGTTGTTACACGATGTCGTTGCACAGGGTCATTGCACAGGGCTGTTGCACGGGGCCGATGCATGGGGCTGTTACACGGTGTCGTTGCACAGTGTCATTGCACGGTGTCATTGCACAGGGGCCGTTGCACGGGGCTGTTACACAGTGTCGTTGCACGGGGCCAGTGCGTGGGGCTTTTACATGGTGTCATTACACGATGTCGTTGCATGGGGTCTTTGCACGACTCTGTTACACGGTGTCGTTGCATGGGATTGTTGCACAGGGTCATTGCACAGGGCTGGTGCGCAGGGCCATTGCATGGGGTCGTTGCATGGGGTCGCTGCATGGGGTCCTTTCATGGTGTCATTGCACAGTGTCGTTGCACGGTGTCATTGCACAGTGTTGTTGCATGGTGTCATTGCACAGTGTTGTTGCATGGGGTCATTACACAGTGTCATTGCACGGTGTCGTTACACGGGGCTGTTACACGGGGTTGTTGCACAGTGTCATTGCACGGGGTCGTTACGTGGTGTCGTTGCACGGAGCCAGTGCGCGGGGCTTTTACATGGTGTCATTGCACGATGTCATTGCACAGGGGCTTTGCACGGGACTGTTACACAGTGTCGTTGCACGGGGCTGTTGCACGGGGTCATTGCATGGGGTCCTTACACAGTGTCCTTACATGGGGCTGTTACATGGGGTCGTTACACAGGGTCGTTGCACGGTGTCATTGCACGGTGTCCGGGGTTGTTACACGGTGTCATTGCACGGGGTTGTTGCACAGTGTCATTACAAGGTGTTACACAGTGTCATTGCATGGGGTCGTTGCACGGTGTTGTTGCACAGGGTTGTTACACGGTGTCATTACACGGTGCCATTGCACGGAGTCGTTGCGCGGGGTCGTTGCGCGGGGTCGTTGCACGCGGACGTCGCGCGCTCCCCTTGCACGAGCACGCAGCACGAGGGCGCTGCGCATGCGCCGTGCTGCACGAGGCGACGCAGGGCGGGCGCTGGGAGCGGGATCCCACTGCGCACGCGCGCTCTGTGCCCGCCCCCCCCCCGCGCGCGCGCGCGCGCGCCGGAAGTGACGTCGCGGCGGGAGACGACATGGCGGCGGCAGCGACGACGGCGGCGGCAGCGGGGACGGTGGCGCCGCCGTCGGGGCCACGCGGGTGGCTGCGGAGCGCGCTGCGCTTCGCCACCGACCGCAGCGACTTCCGCAGGTGCGAGCGGGCACGGGGTCGGGCCGGGAGCGGCCACGGGGCCGGGGCAGGAGCGGGGCGGGAGCGGCCTCCGCCGCCGCCTCAGCGCCGCGTCTCCCGCAGGAACCTGCTCGTTAACCTGGGGCTCTTCGCCGCCGGCGTGTGGGTCGCCCGGAACCTCACGGACATCGACCTGATGGCGCCGCAGCCCAGCGCTTAGCGCCCCTGGTGAGTCCGGCAGCCAAGCCTGCGCAGACGCAAATAAAGCGCAAAACGGTAAAATTGTAAAAATCCTGAAGCTTCYGTAAACAGCGGTGCCTAACTGCGTTTCGTTGCAGAGCTCGGARAGAAATGCAGCACGAGGCAGCAGCTCTGGCCCTGTCAGCTAGGGCTGCGAGCAATGCCCTCGTGGGGCAGTGCCTGCTCCCGCCGGCTGTGGGGCAGCTCCTCGTCTCCAAAGCCATAATTCCGCAGGGCGGAAAAGGTCTGGAGCTCAGGAGGGAGAATCCACATTCTGCTCAGCCCACAAGGTGCCYGTGAAAGAGTTTCCTGAAGTCCTCATGTGTGTGGGATTTGCTCCTGTACTGCCACATCCATGTTTAATTAAAGTGTGGGGAATAATGACATAACTTGATGGAATTTTGTTTTTGTTTTTGTTTTTTTTTAATAAGAAACTTCAGCTTACAAAAACAAAGTGTAAAAAGAGCAAAGTTTTACAAAAAAAATCATAAAAACATGATTTATATTTCACACCTGAAGAGAAAGGAACAAGTCCAGTCCTGGCATGTAAGCAGGACATGTTGGCTATTTAGTCAAAGGAAAAACAAAACTGCAGAAAGCCCTAGGTAAAACTCTAACCACCCAAAAGGTACACAAATGTTTGGATGAGATAAAGCTGGTACGCTTACTGTAAAGGAATTACAGCTGGAAGTAGGCAGAAGCCATTTGGTGTTGCATAGCATTTTAGTGCCTTGGACTGAAATTGCAGTGTGCCGGGATTGATTTATGGTCCAGCTGTTGGTGGCAGAGCTGTTCGAGGACCGTGAGAGCACTAGGTGAGGCTGAYGTGTGAGCTGTGGCATGTTCAGCTGCGGCTCCCAGAAAATGCCGTTTCTGGCACAGAATAGTTTTAGCACGGAACACCTCCCCGGCCCTGAGCGTTTYGTTTCGGCAGGACTGCAGCATGGCTTCACATTCTTTGGACGGTTATGCACAGCTTTTTAGGATTAAGACATTCTGAAGTAGCACTGCCTCCACTGACCTCAAACTGCCCCCTTGCCTGAATGAAGGGCAAACTTGCTTCGTTACCACGTAGGAAACATATTTAAAGAATGCCATTTTCCAAACGGATGCTTTAACAGCCTGTAAAGGAATTAAGTTCTGAAGTATGAGTTGTTCAAGTCACGCAGAGATGCTTTCTGCAGGAAGAGGGGATTAAATGGGACATTAAGACATATTATAGTTAATCTTAGTTTTGATTTAGACCACACTAATCTCCTCTCRAGGCCTGAGTTCAGGCAGGGGGCAGTTCATGCAGTTAAGTACATAAGGCTGCCATAGTTGACATTGGATGTTGTCTTAACAAACCTTGACTAAAATAAAAGCTGCTGAACCTGTGATTAGGAGCAGCACTTCAAGTGCGTTTGCACTGAGCTACAARACAGCTGGACAGATTGCCAGAAACATTCAGTTAATTAATAGGATTCTTTCTCATCACTTGCTGCCTAGGAGTGTCCTTGAGGCAAAGGCAGTCTCATTTCTGTGCACAGCATGGACACATCAGCTTAAGTTGTTAGTGACGCAAGTAGCAAAAACTTGAAACAGAAACTAGGGGCTGTTTAGACTGAAAGCCACCACAGAAGTCACTGAAAAAAAAAAAAGAAAATCGGGAAAAACAGCCAAGCTCCAGCTTGGATGCTTACCCAAAGAGCAGAGCTGTCGCTTTCACAAGGGCTGCAGAGGATTTCGTGTTGCAGGAAAACTGCTTGTGTTCTGCCCAGCTTCTGCCCACAGCACCCTTCCAACAATCTCAACTTAGAGCAGGATTAACTTTTTAAAGTGCTGAAGATTAGCTTTAATTCTGCTCTAACTCAAGTCACCAGTGAAGTTTCCAGGGCATTAACAAGAGCTACGTTTTCCTCAACAGCAATCCCAGGCCTGTCACATTGCAAGGGAGCTTGTCAAGGCAACRCTCCCCTCAGAGAAGCTATTTTAACAATCCTGAGCATTTAAAGTAAGTTTGTTTTATGGAAACAGGAAAGGCAGGCTTGTTTAAAAAAAAAAAAAAAAGTCTGACTGGAAACAAACTTATCCACTTGTTCCTTTCCTATAACCTACTCACTTAGGTAAACATACAGCAGGCTGTGGCTTAAGGAATTTGTGACTGCTTAGCCAAAGCTCAAGTGAGAGAAAAAAGCACGTTCTGTTTTCAAGGGGCTCTGCATTGCCAGTGGCAAGTTGCTGTAGYTGGCACTTCTGATAAACTACTGAAAACCTTGTTTCTGTGTAGAAACCTGTGCTCTGCCTTGTAGCACTAAGCACGGGTGCCTCAAGGGTCAGGCCAAGTAACTTCATTTAGTAAGTCCTAGGAGAGAGAAGACGATGCTTGTTGTGAAGTGTCACTCCTACGCGGGAGGTATTGAGTTCTGCAGACCAAATGCTGCAGCAATTGGAGCCGCATGGGAATTTATCCTAACCTGGTGCGCTCTGGAGTGGAATTTGAGGCATTACTCACCTGCATACCTCAAGCTTCCCATGCTGTAATACATTCCTAAGCCTTGTCTATCCACAGGTGCTGCACGGGTTTAATWTTACTAATGCAGCTGTAGCTACAAATTATCCCCAAAGTATGGATATGGTTATGTAAAGATATAAGGCTAAGCAGGCACTTAGCTCTGCCCATGCTGAAGGAATGTGCGTGTTCCTTTTGAGCAGCAGCAACATTCAAAAGCTGCACATTCCCATTCTTACAGAAAGTGGCTGTAAAGCAGGAACAGAATGAGATAATCTAGTTAACAAATGGAAGCTTTTTCTACCTCAGTTTCCACTAAGTCCTAGTTCAACAAGTTCAGGACCTAGCACCTGCTGTTAGTGTGGACAGATCCAATTCCTTCCTGCCACTTCTATTGGAAGTATGTTGCCAAGATTAAATAAGACAGACCAAATCTCTGTAAAGTCATCAATTGTATCTTTCTCACTTCTAGTTATACAAAGTATTTACAGTGACATTGCGGCTTTTAAGTAGGTAGCTCCTTTTAAAAACACTTGAGAATTTTGTACGCTGTTCCTTAGGAACTGTAATACTTAATGGAAAAGCACCATTCATTTTGCCAGTATGAAATTACTGATCAGAGAAGTTTTTGCCCCAAACCACTAGGAACTTCCTGCTAATGGGATTGCATTTGGATTCTGTCATCTGTTTCTGCCTGCAAAATACGTGATCCACTGAAACACAAGGTCCCCTCGTCAAACGCTTCCTGTGTTTCCTAAACTTAGATCACAGGTTATTGCTGTGGTTGCTTGGCTTTGTTTACTGGGTGTTTTGTTCTTCCCAACTGGTTCCCTATCCCCAGCCTGTACAAAATCAGTAGTATGGCAGTTCAAGAGGAACCCTAAAGGTACAGCAGTCTGTTGAAACGGCAATGCATTCTGTATCATGCACAAGTTTCAAAATAATAAATAGTTAACAGTGGTTAAAGTCAGTCTTGGGCCCATTGGGCTGGTCTTTTTTTGTTGTTTTTCCCCCTTATAGAAATGTACATTGCAAAGGACTTGTTTAGGAACTCTTTTCAATGTATTCTGGCCCACCATATAAATTTATCCTCAAAACAAGCAGAGCCCTTACACACACATGTACAAAATAAAATAGGCGCAACGGATGGAGTGGCCTAAAGGCATACCCCTAAAATCAACTAAGACAAATAATCACAAGTTGGTACAGGTAACTAACATAYGTAGCTTTTGATCATTTGAACTGTGCTGTCCTTTTACAAATTTCAGAGCTTGCTGGAATGCTTCACGTTCCCATTTGCAATAATCAGGTATCAATATTAATGTAATAAACACCAAAAAAACCCAATTGACTGAGGTTTTATATTCCCACAGGCAATACATTCCCTACCTAAGTCCTTCCTGTCTGATCTCAAACCAGTTGAAGGGATTGGAGACGCACAGAAAGGCAGTGTTCAGAGCAGAGGCTTGGATTTTCCACCTCATTCTCGAAGCAGAGACATTTAGCCTCCTTAAGCAACTGTTTCTTATTAAATTTATGCAGGTATTATCACAGCATGTTTTTTGCTTGCACATGTGGAAGTATCAACTACAYTGCTAGGCAAAAATCTGTGCAAACCATAGTAAAGGGAAATATAATTCTTAGTTCAAAAATGAGCAACTATCATTAGATTTATACCAGAAGGGCCTTTCCAAAGTTACAGCTACTCTAATAAAACCCTGCTGGAGTTTCTATTCCTTGCTCTGTGCAGGCTMTTCTACATGAGGTACGTGCTTTGACAGATGGCATTTTACTGACCTGACTGGAAGGGGCCTGAGTGGCCTAAGAAAATCTAAGCAGCCGAATCCAATCCAAAATTGAACAAATCATTCATTGAATTATTACAAATACATAGATTTCACACATGTAACAGTAAAAAACAAGCTTCTGAGCTTGCTGGTAAACTTTTCAGTTCACAAGTACGAAATGTAAAAACGTCAGTGATGCTGAGAGTACTTACAAAAACACATGGATCTTCCTGCAGCTTCAGTCACAATGGGAACTAAAGACCTTTTTTCCCCCTAGACATTTCTGTTCCATGCAAAGTGTAACTAACTGCATACAAGGCACCAAATATGGGGGACTGTAAAAAAATCAGTTTACAAAGCTGTATTGGCAAGTATGCTAATCATCTCCCCCTCTTCTTTCTTCCTTACATAGTTTTTATTCTGCAAAAGACAGAGTCCACTTCTGTTGCTTATCCCAGGGTAATCTGGTGAGCGCCAGAAGTTTCACTGATCTCTCTCACTGGGATATAATTAAACATATTCAGGCCTGAGGACTTTACAATCAATAAAAGAGTATCTAAATTACCACCAAGACAATATTTATGCTAGAAACCTTGCCTTCTAAAAGTAAAAATAACCTTGGATAGTGAGTCCATCGGATACACTTAATGCATTTGCTGTTTCCAATTTTACTCCTACACTCAAAAAATGCCTCAAAGTCCTGAAGTCAGGGTGGTTCTGCCACCTGGAAAGGTTTGATGCCAAGCATTTCATTTGTATTACTCCATTTACTGACCCACATCATTGACAACTCCAAGGTCTAAGAATTGCTTTGGTCAGAGCTAACAGAGACYGGGGGACACCACACAGTACCAAAATTGGTTTGTTTTCAGTGTTCTGCAGGCAAAATGTTTTTGCATTGTGCACAGTTTAACTTGGGAATGTAGGCAGTAAAAGGGTAGCACAAAGGCAAAAACATGCAACTAACGTTCTCTTGGAGTCAAGTTGGCTACAATATTTTTCAGCTACTAGAGCGGATGATCGTRCTGGCCATGAATTTATACATTAAGATTCTTCAATTTTAAAGACACAAAATTGAGTGAAGTCAGATTAATTGCGAGTTGAACAGAATAAGGACATGTTGACAACAGTTCTTTMCCGAAGGCCGTGGATTCACAAGCTYTGAGAGTCTCTCAAGTGTACAGTGACCTCCTACACCTTCAGGAAACAACCTGCAAATGCCAAGAATCTCACGCTTGCTCTAAGCACTTCCCGAAGCAAGTGACTCTCTGTTAAAAGGGCCAGACTTCCAGCACTGGYGAGAATTAACAAAGGTGACACTTTGGTGCACTGTTCCCATGGCACTAGAAGCAGCTCCAGAACCATGCAAGTTTGGTTATGCATGGTGCAACACGGACCTTTTGCAAATAGTCTAGTCAAGTCTCAGAACAGAACTAACTTGTTCAAGCTTTTTGTCTTTTTTTTTAAATGGATGTTTAGACTGTCTTAATAGCCCTTAACTGAGAAACTGCAGCTATCCACAAAGAAACAAGTTCTGCTCTCAATTGAGCCAAAATAACGTTCTAATCATGCAGCCACTTTGCTTGTAACTCRGCTACGGCTGCTGAAACCCATGCTTACATCTGAATTACACCATGTGCTTACGTGTTTGCAGAAACATCACCTAAATCTGCAATTATTCTAAAAATGCATCAGTGTGTGAGCAGGATTTGAAGCCATTCTATTAAAAAAGGGACAAAGTTTGCCTTACAGGCTACCCTTTGTCAGACATGCACTTAAGTGGGCTTCGTTGTAATTGCAAGTAGTATATTCATCTTATTGACTTGAGGTAAACTTCCAGTCAGAATTTCTGGCAAACAGAACACTATAAAACAGTGTCCAGCACGGAGGGAACATTGGGCTATGTTTATATAAAGAAGCCTGCAGTAGACGAATATAAACCAAACAGCATAAAAAATGCTATACGCTATCGCTTCCAAATAAAAGCTAAATATTACAGAAACCTCACAGTGTTGGAAAAAGCAAGTTTACTTTGAAGTATAATTAACTCCTTCCCTATCAGGGCAATTATTTTTCTGACTGCAGTATCTCCACCTCTCAGCACAACAAGGCTGTCAACATGGAGAGGCCACTGATGTCAAAAGACGTCACCGGCAAACGCTACAAAATCCGCCTGGAAAATCTGATGCGCCAAAGGCTAACAGCACATTCCCAGCTTTCTGTTCCMCTCCGCAACCTGCTCAGTTCAAAGTGACAACTGTAAGACTACCTGAATTCACACGCTAATGAAAAATACTCAGTCAAAAGATGAGCATTCATAATGCAGAGYCTTGGCTCACTGCAGTAACAACTAATGCTGCGTTGCCGTGTGCCTTTACACTGTGTTTTCGTACGAGCTAGCGTGGCTAAGGGATCCCAAAGGTGAACACGCCGTGCAGCAGTCATAATAAACCACGACCATCATTTAGAAAACTGCACAGTCCTCTTAAAGGTTGGGGAGGCCTGGAAGGACAGATGCACAGGCAAAACACCACTTTTCCCTTCCACCTCAGACATTACTAAAAAGGCATTGTTAAACACTATTTTTATTTCAAATTTCCTTTTGAGACATGCAAGCTGAACCCAAATCCACTTTCCCTGCACTCCATGGAGTCCTAGTTACTTTTACTGGACTTTCGTTGGACCTGTTGCCTTATTTTCTGGTCGCACAAAAAATAAAACTACCTAGTAAATACACAGACATTCTTAGGAAATCCTTTCTAACCCTGCTACACTTCAAAAAATAAACCCCGAACTTGTCACCAGTTCCCAAATTCCCATAGRACCGTCTCAAACTGTCTTTTCTCCAAAAGCAAGAGTACAAGATTTCAAAATTCTATTTAATTACCAAAAAGGTTGCCAAAGTTTTTATAGGCTCAAAAAGCAGCACGTTGCTCAGACACACAGGAAACAAGAAACTTTTCTTTTTCTCCACCCAGAGGACACCTTGCGTGACACCGTGCTYCAAGAAAGCAGCAGATTGCTGATGGCTGCACTCGCTCCGCACGGCTTCTGCGTCGACTAATGGCAGCCAGAGAAGAAAGCCTGATTTGCCCATGTGGCAGGAAATTAGAAGTTGTAAGAGTGGCAGTGGAAAGAGAGGAATTTGGGTAACTTACCTCTTTAYCTCTCCACAAATAATACAGGATTGTCAGTTTATGTCAGAAGGGGAAATGCTGACAAGAATAAAAGGAGAAGAGGGAGAGAAACCATTTCAGAACTTCTCTACCTGAGAAGTGAATCAAAATTTTTGAAGAACCTCATGCTTTTGGCGGGCTTCACTTTCAGCAATTTTTTTTTTTAAAAGCCCATCAAGGTTGGAAGAGGTCATATTTCTTTGTAGTCATGTATCTAGATTTGGTATGAAATGTGAACAGCCAAACTTCAAATTAGAAAAACATCAGAAATGAAATTGCAGGCTGAGAAGTGACTACATATGGGCAGCTTAGGACCCATATTTCTCATATGATTCTAAAAATCAAGCTTACTACAAACACAGATTTTTTTTTTTTTTGTAGCCTTCCAAACTGAAAACAGAACCTAAGAATTAGTTGGTTTGGTCCCACAGTAGAAATAAAGACCTCACAGACCAAATTCTACTCAGCACCTCTGTGCAACCTCAAATAAATACACAGGGAGTAACAGAGTGATTCAGACCCTGGCAATCTGGTTGACAAACAGAATGACAATTAAAGGGGAGGATACTATACCTGTTCCCTCTGGAGGTTTATCAGCATTACCAAGTACTGAAGGCTTTGGGAAGCCAGTGGAATGCTTCTGTTTCCTGGTTGCACTCGTCGTTACATGCCTTCATCAATTCTTTTTTGATAAAAGATTAATAACACTAAGCATCAACCTCTCTTTTAGTTTTGTGGGAACAATTTAACACTTTTAAAAACAAACTTCTGATTACAATCTTATGGTGGCAGAACTACACAGCTTGATAGACTTTTCCAGATCCTGGGTGGCAAACATCACTCCTGCAGTGAGCCTTCTTTGTGAACACCCATGGTTTTAAAAAAATGAGCCTGTCGACCGAGTTATAGTGCTTCCCATCAGGAGAACGTCAGTCTTCTGTCTTTATCGCTGTTTTTGGACGGCACCTGAGCTTGGAGTTGTTTGTCTGAGATTCCTGCTTTGCCCTGCACTGTTCTTTGAGTGTAAAAAAGAATGTAGGCCTGGGTTTTGCACACTTCCTCTACACTACATACATTCAGTTTGGAGTCATTGCAGTGGACCCAAAAACCTAGGGATCAAAGTGAGAAAGAGGACATCAATAAGGGAGACATCATTCCTTCTGACTGTATTTTGGAACTGTTCATACAAGACATCCACCGAGAAACTGAATTATACAGGAGAAAAGGCATGTTTACCCTTTCCCTATAGATACTCTGGGAAGAAGTTTCCAATAAGGGAAATATTTATACCATTTCTATGCTGTTAACGCAGTTCAGAAATATAAAAACCATAGTTCAATCAGTTGGGTATTTTGGCACAATTTCACCAAGAAAATAAAAATTCTCCAGAGACAGTCAATTTGTATCTCTTTCTCTCCAAGTTAGAAAGCAAAACTGACACTAATTCAGCTGCAGAGGCTGCTGAAAAGTCGTAAAAACTCTGCGTATGTTATTCATGAATAGTCCTTGTCCAGTTTCAAGACATTTTCTGTCTATCTCATCATCCCAAAGATACCAAGAAAMGACACCCAGCTGGAGCAGCTCCACTGAGTTATATAGCAGAAGAAAACAAAACATTCAGGTTGCTAACAGTGAGCAGTAAAAGGCATCCCAAAGGGCTACAAAGCAAAGAGCAGCAACCTGTGGTCTTTGTGCAAAAAGACACGAAAAGAAAACATGCTGCAAGAAATACATTTTGAGAAACCAACTCCTGAATATCCAGGAAACTTGATTCCAGCTAACAGTGACTGTAAAGCTTTACAACACACTACATCTACGGAACAAAGTATGAGCTGCTTGAATTTGTTTCCCCCGTAATAAGGCACACGCACCTCCCTCCGTGTTGTAGCAATATGCTGTGTAGTGTCCTGAGCCAAACCCTTTCCCGTGATGCATCACCACGGCGGAGAGGTCATAGACAAAGGTCTCTTTGTCAAGAGAGGAGAGAGAGTCCCTGCAGCAGTAAGGTTCCATGTTTAATACCTGGTCAAAGAGGACATGGACCCCGATCTTCTCACGGTGATTGCGTTCAGACCACCTGCAAACACAAGGGCATCAGTCACAGACTCGGGATACCTCTTCTTGAAAGTGCTGCACATGGGTGGGAATGGAAGAGGCACAGAAGACACGTTGCTGCTAAGAGACTTTGAAGACCTGATTTTAACTCGGCATGTTTGGTTTGAGTGAAATGTTTATACAAGTGCATCTCCCAGAGAGAAAGAAATTACCGGCCCTCGTTAATCAATTATTTCCCCCAAAACATCAGCAATACAATTGCAAGACACTGTGCAAGACTACTCACCTGAATCGTTTAAGGTGCAGTCGGAGGACCTGAGGTAGTCTGTAGATCATTAACTGCTTTTTAGCTTCACTCAGAATAAGAGGTTTAGGAGAAGACTTTCGCCGTTTGCCTACCAAAAAAAGAAAAATCAAGGCAGAGAATATTAGTTTGTAGACAATTTCCAGAAGGAGAAAAAAAGGCACTTTATAAACTCTCTTTTCTTCCAGTAGCAATAGTCCAGTTTACTGTAAGATGCACTCATAGACAGAGGTAAACATTACTTACGCATTCCTTCACAGAGAAGGAATTTCTTGGATCAAGGACAACCTGGTTAAAAATAGTTTTTCATTTTTGTGATGCTCATGAACACACAATCAGTTATCAGTGTCGAGCTGTTCCTGCTGACATTCCTTTATGCTTAGCTCATCTCTACATCCAGTGTTCCTCACCCAAATTCTTACTGCAAYTGCCTCTCACCTCAAAAACAGGCTCATATAGGCAAGCCATGCTGCTGAATGGCAGAAACAATAAAAGAGTGACACAGTTCCAAACTTGTGCCCAAAGAAGCAGAAGCTATTGACAGGAAGAAACAAAATGACACAAGCAGTGAAGAAAACAATTTTCATAGACATATAGGTTACAATACTCAATTTTCACACCCCAAATAAATGCACATTGGAAACTTCTCATTCAGAAAAACAGACCGTGCTTCTAAGCTGCAAAGACAGCAGCAGCATCTGACTTACTGTTGCATTGGTCGCATGCATATATCCTCCCTTCCAGAGCTTCAGTTTCTGTGAACTTGGCCAACATTTCTGTCAGCATGCACTCTGTCTGGTTAACAAGGACAAGCCCTTTCTCAACAGAGTGATAGCGCTCGGGAAATTCCAGGGAAAGATCCCAAAAGGGCTCAACGGTGTTGGACTTGTAGTTGCATGTTATACAGGTGACCTGGGAAGGAAATGTTTATATACAATTGAAGTTATGTACACGAATACCTCCACACAGACATTTACATTCACTTCCAAATAGCAATTTCAGGCCCAAAGGGCAGCGCAATTTCATGGTCATAAAAATGATCCAGCAGTCAAGAGAAACATGACTTATTTCCTGTCCGAAAGCTAAGTCTGTCTTGAGCAGATAATTTAAGCTTCCTTCTCAGTTCTCCACCACATGGAAACAATATTTCCCTTTACATGATTCACATTTACATGTAAAGAACATTGCAAGTATAACACTATTTCAGTTGGCTAAAAGACACTTTGGAACAGTTTTACAAAGAATATCCATGAGCATTTATCATGCCATCTTCCTGTCTTAGTTCCTCTACTTTGCTCGCATATTTCACAGTGTTGGCTCTTAACTCTTTCATCTGCATTATTAGTGAACGGAGCACAAAAGGAGAAACTTGAAAGGCATTTTTTTCTCATGTCATCCAAAAAAAGCTAGTAAATCAGACAATAAAAGTATTGTTAATTAAACTCAGAGGCAGCAGGTGAAAGCATTAAGKAACATAAAACAGAAAGCAATTTATCCTGTATCCCAGCAGTGGATAAACTGCAYTGATTCACAAACATATCTGAGCTGTTAACAGAGATCCAACACTGAATCTGAAACACTGATCTTAGCCACAGCAAATCATCTTCCAGAGTCAAGAGGCACAACTCGAAGAACATTTAGTTGAGAAGTGAACGAGAAGGCAATGCAATGCAGGGCTGGTTAAAGAGAACCATGACTTCAGCCATTTCTTCCTTGAAAACCCAAAAGGTTTAACTTGAAAAATACACTTTCTTTAAAATGCTCATTAGTTCTTACCACTGTTAAGCTTGGTAAGCCCAGCACTGAGAAAGATTATTTAAATAGCAAAGAGAACACACACATTATATCCTCGTGGTTTGATCCTGCGAACCCTCAAGTGTCTCAAATTATGCATGCATTCTTTTCTCCTGGAAAGCAAGAGTCGTTGAGGGCTTTCCCAAACACATTGCATTCTCAGGATCAGACTTTGGTGGGAAAAATATGGTTCAGACAGGGAACAGCACAGAACTAAGAAACCAAGCAGTGCAACAAGGTCAACACTTTCAGCCCTTAAAGAAACATATGTTGAACATGCTCAGTGTCTGAAGATGGTTTTCAAATGCCTGGGAAACAAAAATAAGCCACAGAGAGCTTGTGCACAAGTTCTAAGCAATTGCATTCACAGGAGGCAACCCTACAAAATTCCTTTCATGTATCCAGTGGTTCCTCAAGCAACAGCCTTTGCTTCTTCCCAAGAGTGCCAAYTGATTTCCGTGCAAAAACCATGTTCATACCTGACTGAGTAGCTGCCCATGAAAAATGGTGTTCACCACCTTCAGGACCTGCTTGGTGAGCTTCCTTTGCGAGAAAGGGATGAGGATCCTGCGTTTCGTTCCTTCCGACTCCAGCTCCTGCTGCACTTTGTCCAACAGCTCACACAGGAATTCCTGAGCGTCCTGCTGATCGTAACCTCGAAACGCTGGGATGAGGCTCCACACAGAGTGCAGCATGGCAAACGGGGACACGAGTGCCCACTTGCCAGACCACATCACTCTGAAGAGGGTGTGCAATTCATGACAGAGGGAGATGTGCTTTGAACTTGGTTCCTTGGGTTGTATTAGTTCTAAACTCCTGCTTATTGAGGAGCCACCATTTAAGCCAGCTGGCAAGTTCTGCGTGCCATATGATCCCAATTTGTCGGTCTTCCCTGACTCATTAGCAGCAGATCCATTTGCCAATTTGCCAGGCRTCCTAGACTTCCCATTCACAGTTTTGGCTAAGAGTTCTTCTGTTTCACAGAGCTCAAGTGTCAGAAAACATTCTCTAAATTTCTGGAGATGACTTAGCACTTGCAGAATAGAATTCATATAACATGTGTTCCCCAGGTTCCTTAGACCTGTCACGCCTGGAGTCATCAGAGGCTTGCGCCGGATGGAATAGAATTGCTTGAATTTGCTGCTCTGCATCCGCCTTGAGGTAGGGGAAGTGGTTGCCACCTCTCTGAATTTCCTTGGAATCAAGTTCTCTCTGTGCATGTGAGACAGCAACCTTGCGCTCTTCCGTGGAGGGGTGTTTGCTAGCTCCTCCAGAAGTTGTCTCTTCATCTCCTGCCGCCGCTGCCTCACCACTTCCTTTTTTTTCTCCAACTCTTCCATTTGCTTCTTTTGTTCCAGTTTTAGCCGGCCCCTGGAGCTCTTATCAAACCAGGTCCGCAGGGCTTTTGTGAGCAAAGACTGCCGCCTGTGCCAGAGCGCCGTGAGCATCTGAGGTTGTCCCTGAGGGGTCCTTTGATGGCTGCACACGTCCTCTCCAAAAGCCATCGAGCGCAATGTCCTACCACTTCTTGTTGACGGATCATGTTTTTGACCCCTAATCGCTAACAGAGAGCTTCTCAGCAACTTGAGATCGCCTTCCGGGTTATCATTCAAGACATAATCTTCACAAAGGTAACAAAAGACATAAAGGTCATTAATTTCCATTGCCAACGGATGTCTGGTTTCTTCAAAGTGTTTAAGTGCATGCTCCTCAATGTACCTCCCACAGGCTACGTGGGAGCATTTCAGACAAGCCCAGATGGACTCTGTCGTCTGGCAGTCCACGCAGCGCCACTTCTGCGGGTTCAGGATGGAATGGTCCTGGGCGAGTCGTAGTCGCCCGACATGTTTGCATCTATCCATGTCTTACAGAAGTCTTCGCTGCTCTGACCTTGCAAGATAAAAGAGGAGAAGAAGAGCCATTAAACATATTTAAAACGCTCTCTATCTATAGAGATGTCACATCTTGTCAGTTCCAGCTGCAGCCCTTCTTCCACTGACAATATTATTTGTGTGCACATTAAAAAAAAAAAAAAAGTTTTTAGTTCCATTGAAAACTATTAGATCGACAGGCTCTGCAGACTAGAACTGTCTATCTGCCTCCTAAAGRCAGCCCAGCGAGTTGCCAGGGAGCCTTCCCCAACCTGCAGGACTTGCTTACCAGAGAAAAGATTAATTCARCCCACAAACCCATTTCATCATTAGCTGCCCTCCTGAAGTTGTTAAGATACAAAATGAATTTGGGATTGGAATGCATGCCACCAGGAACTGGAGTGAGGTTACCAACTTTTCACAGAAGCCACAAAAATATAATGGTCATRATCAGAACTAGGTTACAAGCAATCCACAAGTCCAAAGGCTCTATRTTCCACTCAGGAATTCCCCCTGCTCCCCATATCCTCCTGAACATTTTAATGTCCAAAGAAAATTAGCAGGGAAAAAAAAAAGGATTAAATGCATAATGTCATGTTATTGTAAACCTAATGAAAYGTCCGTATTCTCACAAAACGTGTGCGTGTTTGCAGGAACACATACATAAACATGAAACGCAACCGATTTGATGAATTTTTACATTGTGACCAAAAGGAAATCAAAGCAGGGGCACTAGAATTCTACGAGCGAAAAGCTTCCACTACGTACCCAAGGTCCGTGTTTTATAAATGATATTCCGTTTTACAAAGAGCACAATTAAAACATTCCTCATGCCAGCACAGCAATTTCTTTTGTATAGTCCCTCCAATTTTCTGATACAATGGGAAGAGCCCAGGGCACAGAAACAGCACCCAGCTCCATTCGCTCTCACGCAGTACTCACTGAGTGGGGCTTAAACATGCCTCCCTTCGCAACGCAATGTCCAGGGCCTGCAACATCCTCATTTCAGCCAAAGGAGCCTTGGCAGTTCTTCGAGATTTTAATTACTTTTTAAGTCTTCATTGTAAGGCAGCACAGCTTCAAAGCCCTAGAGAGAGAATATTCTTGTGATGCACATAAACAAACTAAGAAACCAAGCATGGTTGCTTTTTGAACACAGTTAATCCCTGCAACATAACAGCTACTGCAGCAAGTATTTATTACAAAGAAGAGAATTACCCAGAAGCCATCAAAATATCGAACAGAAGAGGCACTCCAGAATTTCATTTTTCTGCTTTCGTTCTCTAATAATCTATAAATCTGCTGATCACATGTAGCCTCTTCATCTAAGTCTTTTGTAGCGGATGACCCACCATATGGCAGAGAAAAATATCTGAGTAAAAACGTGCACCTCCTGTGATCACTTCAAATTTGGCTGCTTTGATAACTTGGTTAGAGAAGGGGGAGGAGATGGAAGAAAAAAATCTGTCCCGAATTAAAGTTCATTTCTACTTGGTTCTTCAGACAATAAAAAGTGAATAAACAGTTGCCAAGTGTGAACTGCAACAAAACAGGAATTACAGAGGAAAAAAGAAAAGAGAGAAAACCCTCCATTTTGCCAATAGCAGAAAAAAAATGTAAAAACATACCTGTTGTAATAAACCACGGAAAGAGTAAAATAACTTCTTTGTGCCTCTATGACCATTTTACTTCAATATAATGCAAAGTAATGACAGAAGGGACAGCAGTAATATGGACAAAGAGGTTACAAATGTCACAGAACTGGCATATAGAACACTTAAAGAAAACAAATAAAAAACACTCTATGAGGGACAGAATTTAGCATAACTAAGGAAATGAGATGCTTTCTCAAAGCTTTAAGATAAGCATTGGGTAGTCGGCTATAAACAGTATGCTGAAAACATATCTGACCAAGGCATGAAAACACATTTTAGTTGTCCTCGAATTATGCAAATTCACCTTAATTACGTTTTTCCCCAGTGACAGTGCTACTAAAGATGGAACCTGTTAAACAAAAATCAAATCTTTTCTGCTCTTTTGCTCTCCTCTCTTACAGATGAAAGCAGAAATGGCCTCTTCAGCATTCACTGCAATATCGTGATTCCACATCTAAATAATTCTCTCTGTTGTTCATTTGAAAGAGCTCTAAAATTTGCTGCACCTCTCATTCAGACTTCATTCATTCACAAATCCCAGAACCTGGAGAGTCACCTTCCGAAATCCCAAACAAAGCATTGACTGGGTCGCCTCCTTCCAAGAGGGAAACATCCCTCCCTACCTTGCTCCCTCTTTCCTCTTTGACCTTTTTCTCTTTTTCTGCTCAAATCTTGATGCAAAATTGTGGAATAATCCTGTCTAGTCTTGGTGAGACCAAGTGGCACAGATTCCAGCTTAAAAAGAGTATAGACACTATGGTAACATTGACAGCCTTCATTTACATAAAAGAATACTAATTATGTTGTATCATCAACATCTGTGATTCTGCTCACTGCCATATGCGACAGTGCTGGGAACTTAACCCTTGAGTCTCACCAGTGTAGCTAAGACTGGTGCCACGTTCAGAAAAAATATAAATGCCATTTTGCAGAGCCTGGGGTAACAGCGGTCAAGTGCAGTCACTCACCAGCTCTGGTAGGTCTCAGTACATAGAATTTTCAAAAAGCAGGAATTTATCACCTTTTTCCGAGGGGGAAAAAAAAATTACTGATACACTGCTAGTTTCAAGCTGGGTAATAGGCTACAAGGAAATCAATCACATACAAGATAAACACGATTCTTTAATGTACTGTAACAATGAAGTAGGCTGTCAGTATATAAATTATAAGCTTTCTGCCTACTGCTTTTGCTTTTCCTGTGTGGGCCAGCAAGATTTCCTGTTCAAATAAAAAAGGGGAAAATCTCTTAGCAACTTTGGTCAGTTAACAAAGCAGCTTTGTTATACCTCAATTCAGTTATTCACAGTACAAAAGCATCTTTGATGCTGTATTTAATATTCCCCACCTGTTTCTCTTTAGGTACCTATAGATACTGCCCTTACAAATCTAAGCCCTAAAACCAAACATTGAATATTCTAGGCTGCTCCGCAAGGTGGAAACAAGCAGTGTTTATTTAACTCAAACCACTTAAACCATTCATCCTCTCAACTTTCCCCTCCCGAAATTGTCCTCCAATAAGACCTCTTCCTTTTCATCAGTGTGGTTTTAATGTCAAAACTACGAAGAAAGAGCAGCCTGCATACACATGCAAGCCATCCGAGCACGTGCATTACTTGCTACTGCTTTTGGTGGACTCATTTTCCACGTATCTATCTACGGTTTCAGACCCGCACCTCTTCTGAGAGCCTCTTCTTCATATTCGAGGCATGTTCCTTACTCACTTATTCTTGACTCTTTCCGTGAAAATCAAAATTAGCACTCTAGCATTGTGCAGCACGTGCACAGAGGCAGCTGGAGCGGCTGCAGGTTYAGCTCTGCCTTCACACGCCAACAGACTGTTAAATAAGTCAGGGAGAGACACATGCATGCAATTAGACAACAAAATTTGTTCCTCTGTTTTACGTAGGTAAACAAATATTTGGCCATGGCCTGCTAGAAAGAATAAAAAGAAYACACTAACAAGAGAAATTAGGAAGCTATGAGAAAAGGAAAACATACATATGAGTCACAAACTGTAAACAGTTGCACAAGAAAGATGACCCTTGGCAGCGATTACAGAGCTGGAGCTACTTAGGATATTGCAACAATGGAACACGAATTTATGTCATTGATATGACAGTCTAAGATGAGGCACATGCAAAAAGAGTGTAATAGTGGAGAATTAAAATCGTACATTTTAAAGGCCTAGAAACAAAAAAAAAAGAACTCCTTTCTTTGCCATTGTAATATACCCATGCAATTCAGTTGGGGTTATTTCTTAGGTACACTTCTTTTTCCGTTTAGATAGGTCTCATTTTAAGAGAGAGTGTGTTTTCCTACTTGTTTCGAACTCTTTTCCAGAGAAGGGGTAGAGGAAAGGAAACGAGAAGGGATAACTTAATTGCTTGTATGGAGGAGAAATACTAGAATTTTTGAGTCACACTCCAATTTAACAGCAAATGCGTTAAACCAGAAATAAAATGATAGGAAATAAAATGAAAATAACAAACACTCACTTAGCCAGTGCTTCATGGTCTAGCATTACTGTTTTATAGGTAATTTGAAAGATTCCCACCTTGCTAATCACTAATTATTTACACACACACGAATCAAATCCTAGTTTCCTTAATTGCATGACTCAGTCCTGAAAATACTTGTGGAACAATTTGATAACAACTCCAATAACCAAAGAGCAGAAAATTTGTCTCTTAACCCAAAAGATTTTTCAAATTAAGCACATGATTATATTCCGATCCTTTTTACACTTTCCACTGCTACACGTTTGGAAACTGACTGAAGACATCTGCACAGAACTGTTCACATTAGCTCCTTTGTTTAAATAAGCATGCATGATAAAAAAATACAAGTACAGGGATCAGAAAAAGGGACTAGATTTTTAGCCTTTGAAACTAGGTTTATCTTTCCTTTGTCCAAGGATTGGTTCCAGGACAAATAAGGGTCTGAGATATTGACACAAAAGCCTTTAGCTGCAATATGGAAATCATCTTGAAAGACAGGTAGGAACCTCTGACTGAATGAACCATCCTGCCCTTTCTTTCTCTCCTGGGAGKGGCAGAAGTTTCCCWTGTCCTTTGGGAACTGGCATCACATTAAATACAACACTTAGGTTTGCCTTTTTTTTYCCTCTCTCCTTTTCTTTCTTTYACTTTCCCCAGAGTATTTTAAAGCCAAATAAGAAATATTTCTTTAGGCATTCTTTGCCATCAAAAATACATATCCTAAACAACTAGGCCCCATTTGATCCAACGGATTTTAGGACCTTGGATGTGAAAACCAAACATGTCCCGCTTCCTCCCCAGAAACAGAACAGTTTTCTACTTGTAAACTTAGTTTTACAGGTTTCAGCCTTTCAGTACAGACCCTGCAGGAAACTGCTGGCCCAACACACACCACTGTGCACTCAACACACTGTTCCCGTTTAAACTGTCACCACAAGGATGTTGACTAAGATGTGACACTCACAGCTCGCTGTGCTTGGTGAAACACTTTAAATATACTATCCAGAACCACTGTTTTGCAGATATAAACTGTGTCTTCACCTGAAAACTGCTGACAAACTCTAAGAAGTTTAGAGAACACACACAATTCTGTTTTATTTGAATAAATTTAGGACTGCACGAGAGATTTCACAAAGTCATGTCCTCAAAGAGCAATAATTCATATTTACAGGCCAACAAATAGCTGCCAACGTGCAGGTGTCTGTCTGCATTCTCCTGAGGAAGCTTCTGCTAAACTAGAGACTGAACTTAGCAACTACCAGGCACTTATGTCACACTTTATGGTTTGAAAATAATTTAAAAAAGGCAAATAAGCCCATTTCTTCAGTTCATAAGCCCTTTTAACAGAGCTCTCCTTAAGAGCTAGCCAATTTACCCTGGCATTTGGATTTTGTACCTAAACAAGTTTGAAAGTATATTAGATTATTTTAAAGAGGAATTATGAAGACTCTTACTGAGCCAAACACTGTTTCTTGTTGAAATTCAGGAGATGAATAAAACCAACTAAACCCTCAGTTAATGTCCCAAGCTACCTGTATTTTGAATGGTAAGACTGCATTTTGAACACAGTTTTAAGTATAACTTTTAAGTGTGCAGTAAACCAACACTTTTTATTCTTTAGAGTCACAAAACCAAAAGATAAATGTCCTATAGTTCCCTGAAAATGTGAGAACTGACTATTAATGGTCCTGAATGTTAAAAAGTATTATTAAAATGCTATATACTTCTTCCTTCATGGCCTTCTGGAAGTTAATGATTCTTCATTCATTTCAACATATAAAATCTCCCCTCTCTTTCTTTTCATAGGCTCCCAAGACTATATTTTTGA
The DNA here is from genome assembly GCA_003342815.1 of Eudromia elegans. NCBI lineage: Eukaryota > Metazoa > Chordata > Aves > Tinamiformes > Tinamidae > Eudromia > Eudromia elegans. The sequence goes on from PTEX01000282.1 coordinate 517,437, forward strand.
TTTGGCTTTTTGAAATGTTAATAAGCAGGGAAAAATGGATATTGTAAAGAGAGGAATTCATTTTACATTAAAACAATTCACAGTTATTTCCTCTAGTCCTGGTAAAAGAGTCAAAAAAGAAAGGTAAAGAGTCAATGCAGTAATTCTACCAGCACCTACGTTTCTATAAGGCTGAAGCAATTATAGCAAGTAYCTATAATGTGAATTAACCGAATCACACATGAAAAAAAAAAGTTCTACCTTAGAGTAATCTCAAAGTAGATGTTAATTGCCCAATACGAAAAAATAGTAATTTCACTTTATGAGTCAGCAACCAGTTTTATAGAACCCATGAATTCACAATGAGTTCTGTTTCCATAATTGTGACAACATCAGGGAGTGATATGCCATAGCGTTTTAAAATTTTGCACACGTTTGCTCCCTGAATATCACTCCTAGAGGGGAAAACCAAAAATCATTGCCAGAGTTTTAAGGGATTTAGAATTACTGGCACTGACTCCAAGTCCAACAGAATTATGTAAGTTTTCATTGTATGGAAAACTAGATGACAACTTTTATTCCCCACCATCCCCAAACTTCCAGGATTCATATTGAAGCTGATGTTATTTTGCTTCCTTTCACACTTACCACTGCCCAATTCGGCAAGTATTCAAGTTTAGTGAGACTGCTCAAATGGATAGAGTACGTGCTTACGTATTCACGGGTCCGGACCTGTGCACAAGTGAACAAGGCAGTTTAAGAATAATTAACAAGGTACAAGTAAAWCAAAACAAGCCAAGTTATATTTCAACATGGCCTAATGAAGAAGGAATAGAGGGGAAAGGCAGACATTCTTTCGTGTCYCCACTTTCCTTACAGTATTCACATTGTTAAAATTATGGACTATTATRATTCATCCAAACAGCTACATGGAGGTTTTTTTTAGCAGGTAGAAAGCAGGTTTTTATCTTTTTGACCATGGTCTTCAAACATTGCTTYTCATATTCAATCTATATAATGTTTATCACCGCCTGTCATGTAAATAATACATTCAGCATTGAAGTTAATAGTAATAGTTCAGATATATATTAAAAACAGTTTGAAACKCTATACTCAGCCTTTTATAAGAAAAAGTCTAAATAATTTCTATCTGTCTTCATGATATCAGCAAAATTAAATATAATTTCTTTCTACTAGCCATGATCTTCAGGTTGGAACCAGCTACAATTTGACCTGGATTGGGAAAATACCTCACTCCAACCCCATAACAYTTAATAAAACTGATAATTACTTATTAGTATTATAGTAAAATATATACATTGTTAGCAATAAAAGGCCCCAACACAAAACCCCTTTATTTCACAGGTACGAGAKGAAGTTTTACAGCTATGGCACATCAGAGGATTGTCTTGGTCCCACTCACATGCACAAAACTGATGGCTGCAGCAGAGATCAATTGAAACAGTCCCGGTATTCAGAAGCAACCTAACAGTCTCATTGAGAATCTCTTTGTGATAGACACAAAGACGGATTATACCAAAGAATGAATACTTGGTAAGTTATGGGTAGTTCTCTGCTGTTCTTCCTCCTCCATTTTAATTCATACTCATCTCCGCAAAATCTTAGGCAGACTATTAACTAATCTAAAACAACATCGCAGCTGATACAACATATAAAGCAATCAGTCAAATGAACATGTCAGTGCCATCTACTCAAGCAATAAAGAACAAGACAATCCCAGCAGGCTGTGCCTTATTATCTTCACTGCCATAATGAATAGGCAAATAGTATTAAATAAAAGTACAGAATTCCACAGTCACATAGTCGTATTTTACTTTGCTTTAAGCATAAAAGGCTCCTTCTGTATGTCTGAGATGCAGAGATTAAAACGACAAGAAAAGGAGGATTTCAAAACATCGCTCCATCTTTTTCTTTTCCTTCACTTGCCAATCAACTACTGCTAGTCTTTTAAAATTCTAAGCTACTGAAACGGAACAGCAGCTACATTTTTTTGTATGGATGTTAAAGAAATGCTATTCACTTAAAAATGAAGTAAATCACGGAGCCCAATTTATGCAAAAGCAAAAAGGGGGTTGGGATTTTTATTTGTTCAACAAATGAAAACAAGATGACGATGCTGAGTAGACAACAGAGCTTATTTGTAGGGCATATGTGAGCACGTCTACATCCCAGCACAGGAGGCTGCTGTCAAAGCAGCCAACGACCTGACCTGGCCTTCACTTCCACTGCTGGGTCTGACCCAAGGTCTGTGTGTTTTTCTTATCAAGAAAAAAAAAAAGTTTACATGTCCCTTTGCTCTGTTCCTGTTCTGTGCAGAGAAAAGATAAATCTATACAGCTAATGCCCCTCCTCCTAGATGGGCAAAATGACATGAAGAGGCATTAAGGCAACTAAGTAGCGCGTTTCCAATCTCAGCCTTCCATATGTCCAGCCTGCCCACTCACACACACAYGTTCTGAGCCTCTATCTGCCACGATGTACGAAACAATTTCACTTGTTCACTCGCATTTTATTTTTCCTTCCTGATGGAATTACTCCTCATTTGCATGTTATGAATCCCGTTCTGGCTGAAAAGCTTCTGTATATATTACAGGCAATAGCTGCCATTACACTCACCACAACATGTTAACGTWTTGGAACAAGGTAGGAAATAAGGAAACTGATTTCAAAATACTAGACTGTTAATATTCTTTAAGAATTTAAGATCAATGGAGGTCCAACTCTGGAGCATCTGTTATTTTAATAAATTATCCTACTAAGAGGTTAGAGTTCATCACATCAATTTGTCTCAAGAAGAGATGTCAAAAGGACAAGAGGCAGAAAGAGGAAGCGGTGAATCTGCTCTTAATGACACAAATCTGTCTCAAAAAAACGTTCCTAAGCCCATCTAACTTTATAATAAATGACAAATCATCTTTCTTCTTTATTGACTCACTCATTTCTACTGTATCCAAACCCACAGATCATCTTAYAGCCACAAGGCTATAAAATCAGCCTTGGAAGTTCTGAAAAAGAGCCCAGCAAAATCCAAAGCAGATTTTTTTTCCAGTCTACCTTTAAAAACCTGTACCTATTTTTATTCTCTGTCATGAATATTACATTTTCCTCAATATAAAGTAATGATTGTGAGAAGGATCTTCCTCTCTCACATTCAGGTGTATTAACTATTCTTAGTTAAACAGATTTGCTTCTAGTCTTAGTCTTAGATAGATTAACTCGTGACTGGTAGGATTATAGATTTACCTCTGGAACTAAATCACATTTGAATCTGAGTTATAACTCTCAGTTCTTTAAAGCTTAGCTGAATAGCTTTTGGTATTTCCTTTGTATCTTTGAAAGAATGATTAAGCATCACAAAATCCAATCTAAGGGTTCTTCCTAAAAACTCCAGTGACTAAACAACTGATTTTTTTTTTTAAGGCCAGACAGAAATTTTACTTTTTTTCCAAAAGAATAAATAGTATTTTAAGTCTAGAATGTTTGCCCTCGAATATTTTTTTTGAGTTTGTGTGGCTTTTAATCACACTGAAAAGAAAACTTTGCTGTTCTCCTCAGAGACAAAAAGCAATYCTGATCAACCTGCTCCTTGCTGCCTGGCGTGGTGCTTTTGTTCCCTTTACATCTCTCTAGCTGCAAAAGACACAACCAATTCTATAGAGACTGAAAGTGAAGCACTTGCATACAGCAACAAGCTAACGACTCTCCTCTGCTGAAGACACCAAGTATACATTTAAGCACTGCTTATTTTTAGATGAAATATAAAATATTTCATATAATGACATAAAAAAAATTTAGTGCCATCAGCAAGTCATTTTTTTCTTTAAAGATCACTACACATGCCCACAAAGTAATGTAGAAGAGGCTATTAAGCAGCGCTCTAAACAGGATCATTATTTCAGTTTCCTCCTCCACTGCCATTCCCTGCAGTGACTTTAGCAAGGAAAGTGACATTCTATATACTAGAGAAAGTGGTGCCCAAGCTTCAAAGAGGACTTAAACCCATTTTGACCTGTTCTGAGGCCCCATTCATGATCAAATCGTAAAGCACTGCATATTTCTGCCTTCTTCAGGTTGCTCTTCTCCTCTAATTGCTGAGCCAGGCTTTCTCCTTTAAAGCTCTCATTCTCTGCTATGGCAATATGGGACAAGGGTCTAGAAATTTGGGGAAGCTGGACCTAAAGCAGCTACCTCAAGTGAAGGACTACTTCCTTCAACAAACAAACATCAAACCATTTTCTAAACTTTGTGATTTGTCAAAAACTTGTTGATGGCTGTAGCATTAAGGCTTCCGTTTGTTTGTACGTCTGCTGTTGGGCCTTCTCCCCCACACATAAAACTCACAAACTCCTGGAAAACCTCAATGACGACAAAAGGAAACCCCAGTTAGTTGACCGAATCATGTAATTGCCTGAATTATACATATGAAAGCTGCATGTGTGTGTGTTGGGGGGGGAGAAGGGAGGTTTTCTGGCCAAACTGTGTTTGCTAAAGTGCAGAAAGGCAAGAGAGAAAAAAAAAAGAGTAGACAATGCTCAAGCTACAAGTCAGCCACAAATCTATATAATTTTCTTAATACACACAGCATTATTACTTAGCTGAAATGCTTTTAACACGCAAAAGGATGCAAAATTCTAAAAGCAGTTAGTAAAGTTAGCCTCAGAACTAGATGAGAAAACAACCCAGCCCCATCACATCGAAGGAATGAAAGAATTTAATATACAATACAGTTTTTGTATTTAAATAAAAGGAAAGCACATTTCTCCTGAACTTTTTGGAATGGAAGCAGGGTTAGAGCTATTGATCCCTTCCAGCAGCCTGGGGAACAAAGCAGTAGCAGGACAGAAACACAAGCCAGCATTAACTGCCCTTCTTAAGACATTCTTTTAGTATTTCTAACTAAAAGCTACTTGTCACTTCATCTGCATATCCACCTATACAGGCTGCAAAGATCCTTGTTCCATACCATTTTTATTTAAAGCTCAAAACCTTGAATTGTCTTCAGAGGCTTTTCAGTGCATGTGTGAGACCGTAATTATAGGACAGTATTTCTTAATCAAATCTAAGCCGCCCACTGAAAGTGAATGGGAAAATATGGTTGCAAGGCAATGCTTCTCAATCAAATGGACGGATTTGCCTTTCAGAGTGAATAAGGGAATGTGGCTGTGGTCACCATTCCTTAATCAGCTCAGCTGATGTCCTATAGAAGGTCTCAATGGAAGAACACAGCTGTGGCCCATAACTCTTGACTTGATCTTCCATGGTTTGCCTGAAAAGACTGAAAAGAACATAAATGCACTAAAGCTTTTCTCCACTAAATTGGTTCTTTCAAAACCGTTGCTGGGTTCACCGAGAGAAAGAAAACTTTTTCAGTACACTTGGTTAGAGCTTGAGTATAAAAGTTTATTACACGCACTACAGACTGAGCTTTACTATAATACACCAAGCTATTAATATTTTCATTTAAAGACAAAGATGGAATTTATTAATTCCAATCTTCCATAGAGATTCCTATGTTCCAAAAATGTGTTTTTTCATTAGTTAAAGCACCTCTTCCCATTTCAGTTAGGAAAGTTACAAAGCATCTGAAAAGCATGTTCATTTTCAGATTTTTTTTTAAACAGTACATTTATTACACAAGATTCATGTCAAATGCACTGAAACTAACTCTGAGCTATCCAATTCACAAAGGTCAACTTTCTGTCTGTGTTTGAAAACACAGCTGAATTACATAACCAAGGCAGTGAGGCGAGAGAGAGAACATGGGTGTGTTGTGGAAAGTAAATACACTGAAAACAAAGTTTAAAATAGCTTTATATGTTTTTCTTCCACTTTTTCCACTGAACTTCTTAAAAGGTCAGACTTTTCTGTGAATTACAGCGTTAATTACTTAATTGAGGAAACTCATCTAGTCTTCTTCAGAAGATCTATTACACTCAAGGTGTGCCCTGGACAAGTTTGCCATTTTCCCAGTTTTCATACTGATCTCTGACTGCGGTGGATAGGAGGTGTCATGGTTAATTTATGCTCATTACCATCCGGGGAGCACAAGCTGATTAACACCACTTAGCACAAAGCAGCCACGTTTATTTTGGTGCTACCCATTCTACATGGAGTAAAGATATGAAATCACTTGGTAACACTCTAGCAAAAAGTACATTTTCCTTCAGGAACTACAGGATGCATAATAGAACACATTTTAATTTGGATTTTGCTCTATATTGTGTGGTTGGAAATAGTGCAAATATACAAATAACTACACACTGAGCATTTAAAGCTTGTTCCACCGAGACACTAACAAACAGAAAAATCTTCAAATCTGTTTTTACCGACTTTCCTTTTACTCCATTTTTCTTTCATTATTTGTTTCAGTAACTCCTCATAACGTTACCATACACAGAGACATGAACAAGCAACCGGGACGTTCTGATCTATAAACTGAATGTTAAAAATGTATTCATTTCTATTAAAGAATTTGTTGAAGTTGCTTAGCACTGCTCATGTGCTCCAATGCAAAAATTTGTTAGGGTTTTCATACTAATGAGGTTAGTCTTCCATTCACTAGCAAAGGAGAAGGGGGGCTTTTTTCTCTATACAACATGCCCGCATCAACTCAAGGGTCTGTTCATTGTGGTTAAGTGTTTAGGAAAGGTGAAGTGTTGATACACAGGGCGGTGAACAATAGGCTGCTGAGCATCGCCAAAGGTTTAATTCTCTGAAGGAGGACAAAAAAGAAAAAATCCCTGATGAAATATTCAGGAGAAAACCACAGAGGTTGTTAAACAAAGTGAGAAACTTCCAGTGTCTCTCAGCCACCAGAGAGAATCCTCATAAAGAATTTATTCTCAGTATTAGGGTGTCAGGTACTTTATCTTTCACAGTGCATAAGACAATAGTGCTCAAAATAAGCTGTTGCTCATGAGCTGGTTTGTCTTCCTCTGCCATTTGATCTTAATTACTGTACAGGCAAAGGCTTAGAGTCTTTTTTGTTCATTCCTGAAGAACAACTTTATGACAAAAAAATTAAGTTTTGGGTTGACTCACCACTTAGGTCAGCTTCAGAAACCTTTTACACTTCCCCATATCAAATAAGTAAATAAATAAATAAATAAATAAATAAATGCAAAGGCATTCATGCTTATCTTACAAGAGGGAAGTTGAATTTACTATGGCCATGCTGACTGCCTAACTCTATCCACTAACATCTTCTAATGCCCAAGAAAACAACTACATTTCCTCGGAGGTCCAAGAAGTTTTAAGAAATTTCATGTAGAAGTAGTTATTAAGGAAAACAAAACAGAACAGCCCAATAAAAGTAGATTCTTAAGAGAGCCACTCGGGCTTTTACACCACCTTTGCCATTATTGTATTTCTTGCAGCTCATTCTTAGATGCCCAAACTATAGTTATTAAGAAACAATTAACAAGTTAGTGTGTTTTAGCCCTGAAGAAAACAAGCTACAATGCCTGATGAGGGCAGAGATGAAGTCCAACACATAAACAGCAAACGAGGGATAAGCATTAGTGGGAAGGAATCCACTACAGCAAGAAACTGAATTCAAGACCTTCACATCCAGCAGCAGAAAGGCTATTTACTGAACTGAATGTGAATTTCTGTTCTGTCAGCAGTATTCCTATGATTAGCAATATAATATACAAAAGATACATGCACTGGTTGTTCCCTTGGAGTTCACCAATCCAAGCACTATCAGACTAAGTGTTGCTTCATTTTGCAAGCCACGGCGCGTGACGCTTATTCACCATTTGTCCATCCTTACAGAAGGACTCCAACGTGTCTTGCCAGCCATAAAGCTTTGTACCACGTGCATCTCAATCTCCATATCAACTGCAGCGACAGATTCATTAGTAACAATTCATCTTTAGACACAAAACAGCTGAGTAAATCTGTAATGTTCGGTTACTAGCTTTAACTCTCTTTAAATCAGGCTTTTTTGGGTTTTTTTTGTCCTGTATGAATAAATTCTTTAAAACAAGCAGAGCTTGCAGAAGACCAAGAAATACTCCAGACCTGAAATGCAGCCAATTTCAAAACATCTTTCCCATTGGAAGTCAACTAATATTAACTCTTAAGAATGATTAGGGTGAAAATAAACAAGTGTTTACAGCTTGCAGCATTGTGTTTGAACGCATGCCTTGCTCACTGACATCAAACATTGCTCACAGTGGGCATGTAATTGTCACATACTTGCACCTATGCTATTTTCAAAGCAATTAAGAACACCACAAGCTTTTGTTGCTCTTTGCTTTTAAGTTGTCCCAGCGCATTTGACAATTGTTAAACAACAGCAACCCTCAAATTTAGCGAGTCAGCTCGCACACARCTGCAGAGATCCAGCAAGGAGCACTCACTCTGCATTCCCAACTGCTGCTATTGGATTTATGCTCATTTATGCCCAGGCTGAGTTTAATCCGCACCGTCCACACACACGGAATATTTTTACAGTCCTGATTGCATCCGCTCACCGATTTATCCGCTCTCCTCCTCTCTGGTCCTGCTCCCAATCCTCGCTGCTTTTTTTGATTCTTCTCCCTCTGCACCTTCTCACATCTCATTTGCGCTCGTTTCTCTTCTGGAGATCTGATCTCTTACCCACCACCAGCCCTCGCTGCTCCTCCTCCCTCCCCAAAGCCTTGGGTTTTGTTTGCTTCCAATCTCAGCCCCACTGGCACCTTTTAATCTGCGCTCCCTATTTTTGCCTTGTTCACGTGAGTGCAACTGATGCTGCTTTAAGAGAAGCTCCCGCTGAAGTCGATTAGAGTTTGTCCCAGTGAAGGGCGAAGCAGGACGGAGATCTTTCRCTGCAAGCCTCTCCTCTCAGGCAGCGCTACATAAAAGCAACCAATTTTGCAAAACTGCACCCAAGACAACCCAGCGGCTTCAACAACCTGCCAGATATTCTCTGATTAAAACAACAAGTGAAAAAGCAAAAACTTGATTCACCTACACATTTCAAAACAACCGGGCACTTTCAATGTATCTGCTGACATTCTTGCGCTAACTATATTTGTGGATTAAGAGCTACTTAGACGTGCAAATCACGCTCGTTTTTGCTGTTCCTATTTCACGTGACACTCTCAGCAGGTACGTTCCTTAAGATGAGCAGCTTTTCTAGGATTTACTCACGTTTGTACAGGTTCACACACGTGAGCAGACACTGAGGGAGAAACAGGGAAGCGCATTTGCAGGAGGAGATTCAAATTGCTGCCACTGCCCTGCTTCGAGTCACGTTCGAAAACCAGTTTAAAAGTTTACTTTGCTCCTGGAGGCCGATCCTAAACAATCCAAACACAAACTGCTCTTAGTCTCTGCCGAACCCCATCAATCTCTGTCTGGAGGACGATGSRGTATCGCAGAAGGCACAGAAAAAGMTAAAGCTTCAAGAAAAAGAGCAAATCGGTGAACACCGGTGCTTCCAAACTCCTTTTTCTTTCTTCTGCTGTTCCTCCTCTCTGCCCTTTGCAAAACGCGTTCACGCTTTCAAGCRGAATATCTCTTTTTTGAGAAGATTGCGGAAAACGTCCTGCTCCCGGCCCCGAGTTCGCGCTTGGGCCGGCACCGCTTCCAACGCGCCCGAACCGAGAAGGGGGGTCCTGCAGGGGGAGGGTCCCCCTTCCAGGAGGCGCCTCCCGCCCCGGCCACACAAAGCGGGGCCGGCGGGAGAGCCGAGGGCAGCGCGGGGCTCCCGCCCGCAGACAAAGGCGCCCGCAGCCCCCGGCCCGCGGCGAGAAGGGGCGGGGGAGGGGGCGTCAACCGTTACCCCTTCGGGGGACACACGGAGGGGTGATGGGAGGGGAGCCCTATTACCCCCCCCCCAGGGTGGTCCTCGGGGTGGGGGGGAGGGTATGAGCTCCCTCAGAGCCCCCTCATGCGAGCGCCGGGGGGGGGGGGGGCGCGCGTCTCAGGCACCTCCAAAGGGCACCCTAAGGGGGGAGGGCACCCTCTGAGCCCCCTCTCAGAGGGGCCCCCGCCTGGAAAGAGGAGGAATAAGACCCTCCTCAGCGCCCTCCCCACACGGAGCCACCTTTGAGGGGGGCGGACACCCCCTCTCAGCCCCTCGGCATCCCACACGGGGGGAGGCAGGACACGGACCCCCGCATCCGCCTCCTCCCGGTGCCCTCCCCCCCCCATCCCGGCCCCGCCACCGCCTCCCCCCAGCCGCCTCACGCGGGCGGCGGACGCCCCCCCCTTCCCCCCCCCGTCCCCTTTATTTACCGCCATCATCAGCACGAGCGAGCTGTCACCGAGCGCGGGGCTCCCCGACGGCGACCGCCACGCCCTCTCCCCGCCCATTGGCCGCCCGCCGCGCCCGCCCCGCGCCATCATTGGCTGCCGAGCACGCCACACAACGTCCAGCCCTCCCCACTTTCTCTCCGCCCTCTTATACCCTATTCACGGCGCCGTTTACGCGAATTCCGTAAGTYCCGGCCGGGACGCTAACGGTGTGGTGCGTGCAGCCTCGCACGCTGCTTGCGTAGCCTACGCCGACGAAGGAGACGGCCGAGAATGCTCCCCTAGAGCTTACGACCTTTGCGTAGCCGCTAGGGAGAGCTCTTCAATGGCTTAGGGCTGTGCAGAACGAGGGCAGCGTAGAGGGGCAGACACTGGCCGGGGCCGGCCCCGGACGCTGACGTAGCGGAGCTTTGTGAATCCCAGCCTGAAGTTTGGTTGAGGCTCAGGAGGGTAAATAAGCATGTTTCGGAGACAAAGAGCGTCTTAAAGGGGCAGCGCGGGAGATGGCGGGTCCCCSTGGGGGGTGGGGGCATGGAGGGTGACAGGACCCCTGAAGTGACTGGGGGCGTGTGACACCCCACAGGGCCAGGCAGTGACAGGGCCCCTGAGGTGGCTATGGGGTGGTGGTACCTGCCACAGGCCCTGAAGTGACTATGGGGAGAGGGAGACATGCCCCAGGGCTGGGAGGTGACAGCACCTGCAGTGACTATGGGCAGGGGCAATTGGACATGGGTGGGACACCACAAGGGTGGGAGGTGACAGAGGTGATTTTGGGGAGAGGGACCTGCTGCAGGGTCAGGATGTGGCTATGGGGGCCAGAGGTGACCGTGAGGTGTCTGTGACAGGGCCGGAGGTGACACCACAGGGCCCGGACGGTGACAGTGGGTGCTGGGACGACTCACCCCTCCACAGGTAACTGCTGCGGAGCTGCTGGGGGACACGGGGTCCTGCCGCCAGGGCGAGCGAGCGGCCGAGGGCYCCGCGGAACCCGGGCACCTGCCGTGGGGCAGTGGTGTCACAGTGGCCACCRCTCCGGGACACGCCTCAGGGCACAGGGGGTGCCACGGGGCCTTTGGGCTGGAACAGCCCCTGCCAAAGGGGGGCCCCAGGAAGACACTACTTCCCATGTGCTGGCGTCAGGATGACRGTCCAGAACAAACGAGACACCTTTCCTTTGCATAGAAATAAGGCATAAGAGATTAAAAAAAAGGGATAAAAAGGTACACACCCACCCTGCACAGTGCCCTCACAGACCCATGAAGTTTTGGGGCAGGGCACTGCTATTTGCTGCRGTGGCTGCTTTCTTGTGCAAGGGCACAATGACACCCCATGGTGGCGGCCTCCTCACGAGCTTCTTCGAGGCAGYGTGGCCACCCTTGTGTTACGGAGGAGCTGGAATGTGGCCTTCGCACAAATCTCGCTTCCCGCTAACGTCGTTATCCTCTGTGTATGCCTCTCCTTTCTGAGCAAGGCCTGGTCTCGTCTGAATCGCCACCTGCACAGGAACCGACGCTGTCCTGCACTGCTGAACTCTGCAACAGCTTCCCACTGGATTGAGCCCTGAGCCTGTAATGGCTGCTAGGAATTAAAACAAGGCCTTTATGTCCTTACGCCCTTTGTAAGGCTTAGCGGGGTGCAGCTGCTCTGCTAGGGCTTCCTCATAAAAATGCCACAGCACGAAACAAAGCAGAACCCCACAGGATCCCCAGTGTGGCACTGGGATTAGGAGTTTCTCTCTGCTGCTGAAATGGTGCGTGACCCYGGTGGCATTACTTAACCTCTGCTTAGCTGGGCTGGGAGCGGAGTTACAATACTGCAAGGGGATCCCCAAGGCCCCTAATTCCCTCTAGGTCAGGCTTCAATTCTTTGAGCGCAACAACACTGCCAGTGATTTTGAGAAGGGCAGAATCATGGGGAAAAATCCACATAGAGGAATACAGCTTGGCAACCTTTCCCTTTGGATTTTATATTCACGGGGAAAGCACTGGGGAGCAGCAAGAAAACAACCTTCTAGACCATGCCTTGACAGGCAAAATTAGGATGGTTTTCAATTACACTGGCTCAATCCATTATGGTAACGATTGAAAGCCCCCTGAAGACTTGTTAAGATGCAGACTAGCATGTTTGCAGCCGCGTTAACCTGCCATAGTGATGCTGGAGGGGCAGGAAGGAGGAGAAGATTGAAAAAAAACAGGCATTTTGTCCATCAAGACAGTAAAAAGCCCCAGAATAAAGCCCCCTGTGTGGGGCACGTGATACCCCCATTTACAGAGTGCTGTTGCATCAACACACAGTTTTGCTAAGGCATAAGGCTAAATGCTATCCCTCCTTAAGACGCGTGGAAACTCGCTGACGTCAATGGCTGCAGTGGTGTAATTGAAGGCAGAACGTAGCTCAAGGGGTCCTGTTTTATTACTCTAAGAACAGTACAATGTATTAATAAGAGAACAGAAGTGCCCAGAGTTCCCAGCACACATTTTATAATTTTAAGACACGTGACTCTAGTTTTGACATCTCTGGTTACAGAATGTATCTTTGGGGAATTAATAAAGCATTAGCCGCATTCGCCATGACCAATCTGGTCATTAAAAGGCATGTTTTTTAACCTTAAGATATAAAAAGAGAAACAGGACAGCAATAACTATCTCTACAAAGATTAGATTTTGTTTTCCTAAGTTTTCTTAGGCAGATTTAACCATGTATATCAGGTCAGATTCTCCAACCTGCACTGAAACAGTCTTATTGAAGTCAGCGTGCAAGTTATGAGCTTACAGGAGATGCAAAATCCCAATATGCTGGAATTTCTAATACACTCACTGTGCATTATGCCATTTATTATGGTTCACTAGATAGGTCTTTCTGGATTGGTGCTGATTAAATTTATTAAATGCCCAGACTAAAAGCTCTAGGAACTCTAGCAGTTAATTAGGTTTATAGGTATAAAAGATAATCACAGAAAAAACATATCTAAATAACTAGTTCTTTGCCAGTTAGCAAACGAAAGTAACAAAATAGCTTGTTTTCCCCCACCACTTCAGGAAAAGAAATCTATTTAGGTGAACATTTCTGTTTTGCTTGCTCTTCAGATTCTTGTGTAGGTATAAGCAAGCAACCAACAATATTTTCTGAGAGGAAGATGCACACTGCCTCTGCACCAGGTACCCACTGTCCTCCTTGCAAGTCTCCCTTCCTAAAAGTGTCTTTATACCTTCTCCACATCCTCTCTTTTTGTCCAGGACATTGGTGGGGAGTTGGAACCCTGCTAAGGCCCTTTGCAATTCCTGGGAAGGCTGTGCCAGGGAAGTTCAGCACAAAGGTGAGTGGCCGAATGAGTGAAAAAAAGGGAAGAAAGAAAACTCTATAACGCAAGCAGATACTGAATGTGTCATATCAAGGGGACAGGTGGCTCGAAAGGGATCTCATTTCCCTGGTTTTCATGCTGTAAAAATAAATCACCACTGCAAAATATTCAAGTGATATCACATAGTGAAGCCTTAATAATAAATCTTTAGCTCTTATTCCTCAAATCTTYTCTTACTCAGTGTATCTGCAGAAGTTACCAAGATTTCTCAGGTGAGAAATGATGTACCAGAATGGGAAGTTTATTAGATACCTTTCAAACAGCAAGATAAAGTGGCTGTTATTTAGCTTCAGTGCATGAGAGGGTTCCTGCCAGACATTTATCACTAGACTTCACTGGAACCATATGAGAGGTAGAAGAAGATTTTAATACTCCTATCAGATGCAAAAGATTAAGGCTAGCTAAGAASATACCCATAATATGAATGCAAGAATTCCTGTAGATTTTTCCACAGGGAAATTAGTTTGCTTCAGCGTTATAAAGCTCTTGAACCAAATCAAAGATAAAACTCTGCTATGCAATTGTTTTCACGCATCAGAAAATCTCAAAAGCACCACAAACAGCACCACACTTGCCGTGCAGAAAGACTCCATCTCCTTCTAAAAATAAAACTTTTATTTTAGTGAAAAATAACAAGATGCTTTCACACAGATATCTAAAAATCTCCCTCTTGTARCTGTTTACAGTCAAAGAAACTCTACTCTTGCATGTATTTGTCTGGAATTTCTCCCTTTTCCTCCTTATGCAAGGCAAACAATAATCCCCTGCATGAAGCACTGCACTTAGAACCATCACAGCYACGTGCCCATCACAGCCACTCTCAGGAAAAGACAACAAGAAATATTCATAGCATTCCAGATCTTTGCCTTAAAACGGGGAAAGATTAGAAACAAACAAAAACCAAACCTCAAAATCCAACCAAATGAAACCTTGGGCTGGCTCCAGTGCTGCTTCTGGGAGAGATGCCTGATCCAGGGGATCCAGGGAAGAGCATGCAATTGCTTGAAACGAGGCTCCAGGCAGTACTTTCATCGGATTCCTGCCACGGGCACCTGCTGCTGCTTGCGGATCTTATTGAACAGCTCCATGTACTGGAYCATGGTGTCCGCCGGGCTGTAGATACTGTCGTGCTTGGTGCCAAACACGGACGGGATGCCGGGAGTGTGGCTCCCCATGAAGCTCTGCATGAATTCCATGAGCAGGTTCCAGCAGTCGTTGGCTATCACACAGGGGCAGTACTCGACCTGGCAAGAGAAACCAGCGCACTGAAGCTCACAGATATACATGGCCAACAATTCCACAGGCAACGTGACTTCCCTTTGCTTTGCTGGAAATACATGTTTAGCCAAAAGCTTCAAATTGAGAGACCAACTTTTMAGTGGTTTGGCTACAGACAGATATATAATAGTTCTCATGAAAAGAGATGAGAGGAAAACATATAGTGTAAAACAGAGCTAAGGACAAATGTAAATGAACAAGAAGGGCTGGGAACAAACCAGCAATCCCTGTAAGTTCATGCCCATGTTAAATGCCCAGGAGAGGAGGTCTCAGCACTTTGGCGTCCACARACCCAGGACAGGAGGACCCTGCTTTCCACTGGGCTGCCCAAGGGGCTGGGCTGTCTTCCTAGGAGGGGAAGCAAATCCCAAATCCGCATTAAATCATGAGCTAAGGAGGGTGTTTTGTTCCCCTTGGTATGTGTCATCACCCAAAGCATGCTGCTAGTGTTGTGTGTCAGGACTTTAAGCGTCATTTTAGTTTGATGGCATCCCTTTGAGGTTTTGTTTGCTCACATTTCAATGACAGGCTTTTCCACAGCTGCAGCTGAGTCCCCAAGTTGATGTCCGAAGTAAACACTACCATGGAAAATAGATAAATACTCTTTCACATCTACACGAATACATCTGATATAAACTGGCAGCAACTAGTATATAAGTTAACATTTGAGATGCTGACCGTTAGACCAGGCAGTCAATACACAGAAGGAAAAGGGGCTCCAGATTTGTGGTCTGGCTCCTAGCACGGGATTTCTCTATCAGCACTTGTATTTTGTATCCTTCAAAGCCAATCCTTACCTCCACAGCTATCCCCCGGGCGCTGGGCCCCATGGTAACCGTGCCCACCTTCACCAAGAAGTCACAGTACTGGTAGCGGGTGCCCCGGCTCTCTATCTTGTTCGCCTTGGCGTTCTGGAAGAAGCCTTTGAGCTTCACCATGAGGATATCGAAGTTGGCATCGGCTATGAGGCACGGACCGTTTTCAAAGAGGGCAAAGCAGCTGAGCGGGTACTCGGAGTTGTGCATCACGTACATCAGCTTGCCTGTCTGCCCTGAAGGAAAGACAAGTCTCATGCAGCTGCTCCTTGCCCTTGCACAGATGCAGCAAAAAGCCCCTCTGAAACTTCAACCCCGCAGGTCTGTGAGCAAAACCCAGGCACAGCAGCCGGAACAGTCGAAGCTGCACAACCTGCCTGGGACGTGGGCTGAGTGGAGCTGCCAAGACTCAGTGCTGACCTCTGCAGCCATGCGAACGCACAGGGACGCCCGCAACGGCTCTTGAATTCCCACAATGGCTCCTGAACGCTCACAGGGGCTCTTAAATGCTGTTAAAAGCCACATGCTGGGGAGGGAGGAAATGAGCAGATTAATTCCCATGTTTCAGCTCTGCCATTCGGCACTGCGATGCCCAGTGGGAATGCCACACGAGTGTGTCATTTCACGACACCCCAGGCAGTTGCCGAAGGGATCCGCAGTGTGAAGTGTTTGGGGAAAAGCTTTCCCCAGCTGCGGGCGTTGCCTGCAACAGCTCACAGTGATGAACAAAGCGGGGCCACCATGCTTGGCTCCGCGGAAGAGCCAGAATCCCACACGCTGCGCAGGGCAGCTCCGCGTGGCTACCACCAGCGAGGCGAGGGCACGGAGGGCGAGCCCGGGAGCCCGGTGAGAGCCGCGGCCGCCGTCCCCGTCCTGTCCGCTCACCCTGTGCGCCCATGGTGGCGGCGGCCGTGTGGTAGGTCTCGCAGTCCACGCAGAAGGGGCCCTGCTTGTCGGCGCCCAGCAGCTCCAGCCGGCGCGTGAGCAGCTCCACCGTCTGCTGCACACTCTTGCCCTCGGCCACGGGCACCTGCGCCACGCTGCGGGCACGGGGACACGGTGGCGTCACTGCGGGGCGACGGTGCCTGAGACAGGGCAGACGGGACCTGCGGCACCCCCTGCCCCGTGACAGCACCCGCACCGTCACCCCCGCCACCGCGGTGCCCGTGGGGGGACCCTCCACAATGGCCACGTGGGGAGGACCCCGATGTGCCGCCCTGCTGGGACAGCCCCCCACACACAGTGGGGGATCCCTCCCGCATGAGGGGTACCCACGGGGGAGGAGCCCAATACTGCCCCCCTGACAGCACCCACGGGGACCCCCCCCAAAGGCAGCACCCGCGGGGTCACAAGGGAACCGCCCACGCTGTGACCACCCCCCAGGGACACTCATGATGGGGAGCACCCGGGGAGACACACGCTGTTACCCTCACCCCGCGACAGCGCCCACGGGTGACAGCCCCTCAACGGGAGCCCCCACGGGTAACACACGCGGTCCCCCCAAAACTGCGACAGCCCCCACGGGTGACAGTCCCCCAAATGGAGCCCCCACGGGTGACACACGCGGTCCCCCAAACACTGCGACAGCCCCCACGGGTGACAGCCCCTCAAGACACACACGAGTGGGCCCCCCTTACCACGTGACCCCCATTGCGCTCCCGGCGCGCGGCTCCTCCGCGGGCGCAACGGAAGCGGCGCCGAGGCGGGAGGCGGTTCCGCGCTGAGGCCGCTTCCGGCCGCTCCACCGCCTCTTCCGGCCGCGGCCGCCATGCCGAAGGCGCGAAGCGGCGTTGCCGCTGGGGCGCGGGCCCGGCCGCAGCCCGAGGCGCTGCCGCTGGCCGAGCAGATCCTGCGCGCGGAGGCGCCGCGGCGCCCGGCGCGGCTCAAGCGGCGCCACGCGGAGGCGGAGGACGGCGGCGATGGCGGCTACGTGGACGCGCGGCTGTCGCGCCGCATCCTGGAGCAGGCTCGGCGGCAGCAGCACGAGCTGGAGGCCGAGCACGGGCCCGGCGCGCCCGCCGCGCCGCTCGGTGAGGCCCGCGGGAGCTGGGGGGACGGGGGGAGCCGTCGAGGAGGGAGCTGAGCAGGCCCCGTGTCGCGCAGGCCCCGCGGCGCCCGGCCCCGGCAGCGAGGACGAGGAGGAGGAGGATGAAGAGTGGCCCTCGCTGGAGCAGGCGCGGAACTGGAGCCACGAGGTGCCCGTGGACCCCGAGGATGAGAAGGCCATTGAGATGTTCATGAACAAGAACCCCCCGCTGAGGTGGGACAGGGTCCTGCAGCCCCCCCATCCCGGCACCCACTGGGATCCTGTCTCTCCCCCCAGGATCCTGCATTAACCACTGGGATCTTAGCCTTCGCTGCCCCTCTGGGATCTGGTGTCCTCCCCTCAGCATCCTGCACCCCTTGCCTTCTTCACGTTCTTCCCACCCCTCTCCAGGCGCACCCTGGCTGACATCATCATGGAGAAGATCACGGAGAAGCAGACAGAGGTGGAGTCGGCGCTCTCGGAAGCCACGGGCTGCCCCCTGCCCCAGCTCGACCCCCGTGTCCTGGAGGTCTATCGGGGTGTGCGGGAGGTAAGGACAGGAAGGGGACAAGGGAGCGCGGCCACCGTGGGCGCTTTCTAGGCTGGAGTGTCGCTCACCGCCATCCCCAGATGGTTTCTGTATGAGTGAAGCTCAAGGCCTCAACGAGTCCTGACACATCCCAGTGCTCCTGCTGTCACTTCTGCTCCATCACAGCCCCGCTCGCATCCATCTCTCTCTTCTTTTTTAAAGGTTCTGTCCAAGTACAGGAGCGGCAAACTCCCTAAGGCCTTTAAAATCATTCCTGCCTTATCCAACTGGGAACAGATCCTCTATATCACGGAGCCAGAGACATGGACAGCAGCTGCCATGTACCAAGCAACAAGGTAGGATTGAGTCTAGGAGTTGCCAGATTGCGGGTTTTTTGTTTGCTTTGGCTTCTTGCAAGTTAATAACAGATATGAATGTTAATAAAATGTTAACCTGCATCCTGTGCAGGTGGAGAGAGTGCTGGGGGATCCCTGAGCTCAGGTGTTTTAGGAGAACAATTACGTGTTCCCAGGACCTTGCTTCATGCTTTGCTTGTTCCAGGATATTTTCATCCAACCTGAAGGAAAGGATGGCCCAGAGGTTCTACAACCTGGTGCTGCTGCCTCGAGTGAGGGACGACATTGCCGAGTACAAACGCCTCAATTTCCACCTCTATATGGCTCTGAAGAAGGCCTTGTTCAAGCCCGGAGCCTGGTTCAAAGGTAGCCTCTTCCTGGGCGTTCAGATGGGGCCTGTCTTCAACACAGCGCTAAATACATGACAGAGAGGGTGGGAGGAGATGCTGGAACTCCTGTGGTGTAAACTGATGGAGAAACTTCTAATATCCTAGGATCAGATGCGTCCTGGGGAAGAAGGCAGCTCTGCCTGCTATGTTTAAGGTCCACAGTGTCTAACATTTCCTCCCCTGCAGGGATCCTCATCCCATTGTGCGAGTCAGGCACCTGCACCCTACGCGAGGCCATCATCATCGGCAGCATCCTCACCAAGTGCTCCATCCCTGTTCTTCACTCCAGGTAAGGTGGCTGGCAGGCCCTGTTGGCATGGGGAGCCTCCCAAAGGGAGAAGGGCCAGAGCGGTGCCATGGAACCGTCCCCGGGCCTCATGGAGGTAGGGGTTTGGGAGGAGGTTTCCCTAGCTCTCTGCCTGGAAGCTGGAGATGAGCTAACCTAGGAGAAGGGAGCCCTCGTGCAGCTGTGTCCCGGGTGCTCCGTGGCTCCCGCTCGGCTGAGGTGCCCCCGTGCCCACAGTGCTGCCATGCTGAAGATCGCCGAGATGCAGTACAGCGGCGCTAACAGCATCTTCCTGCGCTTGCTCATCGACAAGAAGTATGCGCTGCCCTTCCGCGTGGTGGACGCGCTCGTCTTCCACTTCCTGGCCTTCCGCACGGACCAGCGTGTCCTGCCCGTCCTCTGGCACCAGAGCTTCCTGGCCTTCACCCAGCGCTACAAGGAGGACCTGTCCTCGGAGCAGAAGGAGGCCTTGCTGGAGCTGCTTAAGGCCCACAGCCACCCACAGATCTCCCCGGAGATCCGGAGGGAGCTGATGAACTCCAAGAGCCGGGACGTGGAGGGGCAGCAGCCGGTGGCTATGGAGTGAGGAGGAGGAGGAAGGGGAGAGCTGCAACCCAGACCTGCTCTGTTGCCTTGTCAGCGGGCCAGGGGTGGTGGTGGGGGCAGCTGGGAGCTCTGCGGGTGAGCAGAGCCGATGGGAGGTGCATGGAGTTTCCTCATGGAGATCCTGCTGCTCCAACTGGGGCACTGGGAGCATCCAAGGACCCAGACTGCCTTCCTTATACTGCTTCTCAGACGACAGAGTGGTCCTTTGTCCCACACTGAGAGTCCAGTGGTCACCAGGGAACAGGAGGGTTTGGCCTGTTCCCATTTTGCAGAATAAAACCTGAGCTGTGTCCAGCAGTCCTGGGCGGTTCAGCCACAGAGTTTGGTCTCCATCAGCCATGCCTGCTGTGCAACAGAGCCTTGTCCCATCTGCTCCTGGCGCTGTCCCCAGCAGCTGGCACAGCAAAACCGTGAGCCGGAGGCTTCCTACGGATCCGCCAGAATCCCAGAACGGTTGAGGTTGGAAGGGACCCCTAGAGATCATCTCGTCCAACCCCCCTGCTCCAGCAGGAACACCCAGAGTGCATGGCACAGGGTGGTGTCCAGGCAGGTTTGGAAGATCTCCAGAGAAGGAGACTCCACAGCCTGTCTGGGCAGCCTGTTCCAGGGCTCTGTCCCCTCCATGGTCGAGAAGTTCTTCCTGATCTGGAGATGAAACTTCCTGTGTTTTAATTTATACCCATTACCTCTTGTTCTGGCACCAGCCACCTCGAGAAGAGCAGGTGCCAGTTGGCAGAAACAGCAGCGAGATCCAAGCAGGTTCCCCAGGGTCTGAGGGCTGGGAATGCTCCTTCTGGTGCTTGAAGGTTTCCCCGGGGGCTTGGCTGGCCCCAGGCTGGGGTGGAGTGGCCTTCAGTCCTCCCTGGGCCTCCTTCCTGCAACCTCCTTCTTCCAAAGTACCCCCTGTCCCAGGGAGGGGGTGTTTTTTTTAAGCACTCGCCTCCCCGCTGGGGCTTTGCTCCTGCACAAGGTTTGCACCTCCCCTGGAGACTCCAGCAGGGCTTTCCCTGCTCCTGCTGCTTTTCCTTGCACTTACCTGGGTAACTGCTGAGGCCCTGCTTGCTTGCAAGACACAGTAAAAGGCAGATTCAAGGGGGCTGGGCCCGGGGAGAGGAGCCTTACAGCTGCCCTGCGTCTCACCTGGGCCTGGCAGGGCCTCTCAAGAGCTGGCACCTTCTCCAGCTCTCCCACCGGAGCAGCAGCCACATGAAACCAAGCGGCACCTGGAACCTGTGGGCTGCTTGCACCCCACAGCACGTTGCTTCCTTCCCTTCCTGATTTGATCTCCTTTGAGGAAGCCAGACACTGATGGGAGAGATCCAGGGCATGCTGCCTGCGTTCGCCCTTGGGCAGGCTGTGCTGTGGTGAGGGAGGCTCCAAAGGCTGCGGGGTGCTGACAACAGCTCCCGCAGGCACCTGCCCACAGGAAGGTGCTCAGCTCCACGGTCCCGCTTTTGGGCCTTTTTCACCTTCTCCATCAGCATGTGAACATCAGCCCTGCGAGGGAGCTGGAGCAGCGCCCGCCCCGGAGCGCACGGCCAGGACTGTGGAGCTTGCTCTGGGGCAGCACCGTCCCCATGGCGGGGCTGCTGCCACCATCCCAGCCCCGCTGCTGCTCTGCTCACTGCAACGTTCCCTTCACACCTGCAGCCTTTCCTGGTGCTCCAACGCGGGAAGCCCCTAGGAGCAGCCCTTGGAGTCCCACAGGAGGTGGGGACAGCAGCTCTGTGCAGGAGCCGGGGAGTCTTCGTGGCCCCCAGCCTTCCACAGAGCAACTTCCCAAGGGAAAAACGTGGCTCCGTTGACATTTGTTTAAAATACTTTATTGCAACATCATATGGCCCTCTGATTCTCCCAGCAGCGGGACTCTTGCATGCAAACACCAAACCAGTTTACTCTTAAATTAAAAACTCATTTATATATATAAAATTTCTTTCCTTTTGCACAGACAAGCGCTGTACTCCCCCTTACCCTTCCTGCTAGCAGGAGCCAGTGGCAGATGGCACTTTTTGACAAATGCTGGTGGAAGAAGAGCAGCCCCGGCCTCCTCCAGCAGCTTACGACTTTTGTTTCCAGCGGCATCCGAAAGGAGCGTCTCCACGTCCCGCACAGGATGGAACAGCCACAGATACACGTGCCGGAGGTCACCAAGCAGCAACCGGCTGCCTCCCATCCCTGCAGAGTCTCTCCAGCTTCTCTTTGTTAATACAATACTACAATTTAATGGTCCTCTCTTAGAAAAGCAGCATTATTTTTTTTTTTTATATAAAAAAAACTTTTATAAAAACTAACAGGATCAACAACAACACGACAGAAACGCAATCACTTTTCCAACTGAAGGGTGCAGCAGATTCCCCACCCGACACGGATGCAACGCAAACCCTGACGGAGATGCAGACCGGCCTCCTCCACAGCGCGAGCTGCGATTCCTGCTTGGGAGGAGCGGAGACGCGTTTCAGACCGTAGCAGCACATTCAAATGTATTCGTTAAAATCAAGTCTGATGTCCCACCTACCTAAAAAATATAACAACCAACCAGCTTCCCAGTGAGAGTCCCCATCGCTCAGGGAGCAAAGGGAGGGGACAAAAAGGCACTTTTGGAAGGGCAGGAAACGGGCACCCCGGCCCCACAACAAGGAAACGCCAATTCCCCTCCCTCTCTATTTCCCAGCAGTTAATAATAAATTAAGCAGCCTCCGTGGGGCAGCGAAAGCCAAGGCAGTGACAGTGGTTTGCGCTCCAGAGCCGCCGTCCCTGCTGCTCCCTGAGGCCAGGGCTCCTCCTCTGCCACCGCCCGCRCAGCCGGGGCCTGTCCCCAAAGCCAGCCAGCATCCCACAGACCCCAATTCTCATGGCAAGAGGAAACACGGCACGGGATTCCCCTCCTGCAGAAGTGGTGGCGCCGTTCACTGCCCCCGGGGCTGTAACCACTTGGTTCTACTTGATTTGGACCAAGGGATCCCTGCGTGCTCAGACTCTTGTTCTGCCCCCGTCAGCCACACGGTCCTGCAGCAGCCCGGCCTGGGAGCCGCCGGTGGGGGGTTATGGACGTTTTGGTTGTGTAAGCCAAGGAGGAAGCTCCCGATGCATGTTGATGGCCCGCGTGGGGCTGGAAGGGGTAACAGTACCGAGGAGACAGTGAACAGTGGCCACCTGGGCTGAGAGGAACGCGAACGGAGAAACTTTTTACAACTTTGTTTGGATTCTGCACCCCCTCCCCAGCTATTCCTGAGTCCCACCTCCATGAAACGGTCATCTCGTCCCTGCCACCTGCAGAAGCCACAGAGCCTCCTGGACCCACCTCGATGGCTCATCATGAGGGTCCCCGAAACGCCTTCCTGACGCCCCCCTCCAGCACTAGGAGCTGAGAGGGACAAGCACGGAGCCCTCTCCGGGCATTGAGCAAGACAACCAAATCCTCAGCAGGCTCCAAATGGACAGGGTTAATGGAYGGGTAGGTGAAAGCCAAAGGCCTCTGGGTGTCCAGGGCGAGGTGCCGTTCTCACGGGGCCGGGCGGCTCTCGGGAAGGGGAGCCCGGTCACAGGTTGATGTCCGTGACGTCTGTCGGCGTGCCGCTGGGCTGGCTGGCGGGGTAAGCAGCAGTCTTGGTGGCTCCGTATTCCTGTTGGCTCTGGGACACCTGCTTTAGGCTCTCGGCTAAGGCGGCCTCGATCTGCTCCTGACAGGCCTTCAGGCAGTCCTGTGGGACAGGGACGCGACAAGAGCGCTCAGGGCTCCGCGGCCGCCCGGCGAGCGGCCCCCAGCAGCTGCTGGCCTCGGTCTGCGGCCCCTGCAGCATCGCAGCACAAGGACAAGAAAGGACTTTCCCTCCAAGAAGCATCTCCACCCTCCTGGGCTTTGGTCCCCTCCCAAGCGGAAGGCTCTGCTCCGGCTCTTCCCTTCCCATCAGCTCCCAAACATCCCGATATTTGCTTGGAGGCAACACATGGTTCCAACATCGCAGCCGTCGCTGCGAGGAGGGCTGCGACGCCCTCCTGCTCCTGCGCCCATACGCAGCCCTGCTCCTGCTGTGTGTCCTCAGGGACGAACGGGACCTGGGCACCCAACCAACACAGGGGCCTCCAACCCAAGGTCTCCCTGGAGCCTCCCTGGGGCCAGCACAGGCAGGACCAAGGGGACACGGGGGTCCCACAGGCAGCAGGACGCAGAGGAGTACCCCGGGCCGGTTGCCTCCTCCTTGTAATGAAGCCCCAACCTATTCTCATAGTAAAGGCAGCCCCCTCCTTCCCTGGCAGAGCCGTGGGAGGCACCTCGGCGGGTGCCCAGCCTGGGGCCGGGCGGCGCTCCGCTCTGCTCCGCGGGGCTGCGGCGCAGCGAGGTCTCTTACCAGGAACCCGCCGCGGGTTCTTAGAAACTGTCAGAGGATGTGGCGGGCCGGAATAGCAACGCCCCCTCCCGCGGCCGCTTCCAGTAAGCGGAGCCTCTCGCCCCTCCACCGCAGGCGCCTCGCGTGCAACGGCCGCCACGGGGGCGGAGGGGACAGTGCGAGCCCTGGGGGCCCTGCCTGGGCTCGGCACCATCCGAGGGGAACTGCTCCYGTGCTCCCTGCACCGGCACTAAAGGCAGGGAGGGCGGCAGGAGCCTCAAAGCCGTGACCGGGCTCTGCGCAGGCACCTGCAGCAGGGGCGCGAGCGCTGCCGGGGGGTCTTCGGGGTTCCTGTCCCTCTGCGGGTGTCGGGAGGCCAGCAGGGCCTGGGCCTCCCTGCGAGGGGACTCCCCCGGCTCTCCCAACCCTCCGGCACATCCGGCAGGGCAGCAGCCCCAGCCTGCAGGCGCTCCAGCATTCCAGCCTGGAGGAAGGGGGTCCCTCTGTGCTGAACCGAAGGGGAAAACGAGTCCTGGAGCGCACGGGGAAGGGTCCAGGAGCAGCAGGGCTGGAGGAAGAGGAGGGTGGGAGGAAGGGAACCTTCCTCAGCTCCCTGCCCTGCTTCCCACCTGCTCCTGCGCTGGCTCCGACCCGCTCTGCTCCCAGGGCAGGTTYCAGCCCCTGCCTCACTCAGGGCAGCAGCTTGAGAGCAGCTGCCTGTGCCGCCTCCCTGCTTGGAAAGGGCTCCCACAACAGACAGACRGAGAGGCTGGTGCCGACAGACCGAGCGGCCCCGCTCCACGCGCCCACACAGTGCCAGGCCCAGCCCCCCCGGCACGGCACAGGCGCCGGCTCCAATTCCCAGCGCTGCTGTCGGGGGACCGTGACCAGCCCCGCGTGCGGCGGCCGCCACCACGAGCACAGATCGGATTKGCAGGCCAGAAAAGGTCTCAGCAGGAGGAAGGCTCCCGAGCTCTTCACTGCAGCAACCTGGGGCCCGGGGCTCTCATTGTGGCCCCCTGCCCATGGGGAAGGCAGGAGGAGGGACAGGTAGGTCCCCGTGGTCACCGCGCATCCGCAGCGAGCGCCTGGGTAACCGGACACCGGCCGAGACGAGCAGATGCCGAGCCCGGCTTCTCCCTCGGCCCCATCGCACCCGTCCACCCGATCCCGCCGACACCTGTCGGCTCGGCGGCAGCCGCTCCCCTTTGTGCTCCCCAGGGCAGCTGAGCAGACAGCGCAGAGCCCAGCACGGGGCCTGGCCAAGGTTCTCACGCCAGGACCCGTGGCCRCGTTTGGAGCCGCTCCCGGATCCCCAGGCACAGCTCAAGCTCAGCTCGGCGCTGCTGAGAACTGCCCGCGCGCCCCAAGAGCAACGAGGGGCAGAGCGGCCGCGCGCGGGGCTGCCCCCGAGAGCACTCACCACCTCCGTGCCCGTGACGCTGGCCAGCAGCTCCGTGACGGCCTCCCCGGTGAAGTCGTTCAGGGAGACGGTGAGGCCGTGCATGGCGGCCCCGATGCTGCCCGTCGCGATCATGGACGGCGGGTACATGGCGAAAGTGTAATCTGGAACGGGACAGCAACACGGGAGGCAAAACCAAGCCGTTAGCAAGGACGGTGCCGACGGCTGGGGACCGAATTCCCTGGAAAAGCAGCGAGGGCAGAGTGGGCAGAAGCGAGTGAAGCAAGAGGCTACACGCGAGAGCTGCAGGCTCCTTGGAGCTACTTCTCCAGGCTCGTCGTGGCAGCAGAAGCCCCACAGATGCTGCTGCTCTAGCGGTCTAGAGGCTGCTAAGAGCTCGGGTGCAACCCGCGCTCCTGCTGCCCGCCGGGCCGTGCCGGCTCCAGCATGGGCACCCACCTGTGGCGCACAAGGCAATGAAGGTCTGGGCGTGTTTCTTCACCAGCTCCATCTTGTCCGTCGGCAGCGGGAGGTGGTGCAGGATGTGAGCCAGGAAGTCGTTCGCTATCACGGACACGAGGTCCCACTTTAGCTTCTCCAGGACGAGCATCTCCCAGTCCTGCACAGTCAGAGAGAGACGCAACGCAGTGTCACTCAGCTGGCCCAGGCCCACCAGGAACACGCCAGATCCAAGGGCAGATAAGCACAGAACTTCTCCGGGCCAGTCAAACAGCGCAGTCCATRAGAGCGGGCGGACGAGAAGAGGGAACGTCCCTGCTCCGTGATTATGGCACAAATCCAACCCTGAGCTGTTGCAAAGCTTGGAGTGAAGATCAAAAGAGGAAGYGATAAATCTGGTTTCTCCTTTCTGAGGTGCAGGGGGATTGGCCCTCAACACTCCTCTGCTTTGCAAGGCTGCTGAGCAGCCCACGTAGGGAGGAAAACCAGCCAGAGCAGCAGCGAGGAGGCCATTYCCGACCCCCTTCCCCGTGCCCGGGGGAGTAGATGCCTGCAGCAGGTCCCCTGTGCAGGAGACKGTGGAAACAGGAGCGCCCAGGGCCACCTCCGAGCAGCTCCCGTTCGTCACCATCAGCGACATCCGGGGTTCCCCGGGAGCTCGGGGACACGAGGAGGTGCCCGATGGGGACCAGCCCAGCTGGCAGACACGGGGCACAGGCACCGTGTCATTCCAGGCTGGCATGTGGGCTGAGCACTTCCCACCCCTCAACCCTGCTCTGCCGAGGGGGCTCGTGGCGCCTGCARGAGACCCCCAGGCCCTCCACAGCCRCCTCCCCCTGCCCCACATGGAGCTATTCTGCCCCAAGAACTGGTATTTCTGCAGCGTCTTCCCCTAGATAGTGCCCAGGCAAGCTTGGGAACAGATGGCAGGAACGGCCCAAGCGTCCCCAATGATTTCACACGGGGCCAGGGCTGCTCCTCTCATCTGCTCAGGCTCTTTGAACACTGGGCTTGGGGCCCAAATCCAGCGAGCAAACCGGAGCCGAGCGCGGCCAGGGACCAGCACGTGGCAGAGGCMCCCCCTGAAGCCCACGAGGCCCCGGCACAGTTTGCACAGCCCTGCGGCCAAACGCCCCTCGGGAAAAGCAGAGGGAAGGAGCAGCGCCGTGACCCCACCACCGCAGGAGCCGGCACCTCCGCACCGCCTGGGCACGACTCCGTCACGGATGCAGCAGCCCCAGGAGAGGTGGGAGCGCGGCCCATTCCYGGGAGCACCTCCCTCCTCGTCCAAGGTGGGATGTCATTGGCAGCTCGGGCCGCTCTGCTGGCSCCAGGTCCCCAGTTGTGCTCAGGGTCTCTGGCTCCTGCGCCCGGGGACACAGCCCGCGGCTTCGCTGCAGCCTCATTCCCTGGAAAAGCAGCTTTGCCACCCTGCAAMCTCCCTGCTAAGCAGCCTTGGTACCCGGGTGCAGCCGGGACACCCCCGCACACCCCAGGGCCAGCAGCCCTCAGCTACGGCTTGCAGAGGACGAAGCCGAACTGGGACTATTAACCGGGCCCCCCCCACACCAAGGCCTAGCCCTACCCTGCAGAATATCTCCCCTTTTGCCAAATAGCCTAAAATCACAAGGTCAATTCTGCCRGGTGCTGAAAGAGACAAATTTGAAGAAGTGAGATTGATTTTTCATAAAGGCAGCTCTCCACTTTTGCTCTCTCTCTTTTTAACCCCGCTCTGCCCCCTTACACAACAAAACCAGCTCCGAGTTGCTCAAATGAACAGCATTGCTCAACCTGTTCCAAACCTCCCGGCGGGCCCAATGTGCCAGTTGCCACTTCACAGCCTGTGCTTTTCCAACCAGCGAGCGGTATTTTGCTCGACTATAGCTGCTAGCCTCCCATAGGGATGGCCAGCCTGCTTTCGCTCCCCCTGGTCCTTCTATTCTTTAAGCCCGCTTACCTTAAGGGTAAGAAACAGAAGAAACATAGCAATAAACTCCAGACCCTCGGGATCATGGCATGGGTTGTTTGGGTGTGTGATACAACGGGGMAATTGAAAGAGAGATGGAGATGGATGGAAAGGCATGGATAAAAAGCAGGAAAATCCCAGCGTTAACCATTGCTTAAACTGAAGTAGCTGCAAGGAGACACCATGAAAGACCCAAGGGAGGTGGTGAGCGCAGTCCCTACCTGTCACTGAGCTGAAACCCACCCAAAGGCTCCTGCAGCTTCGCCAGGAGGTGACACCCCTGCTGCAGCGGGGTGGCAGAGCCAGCCCCCCATCAGGACCCGTGTCACCAGACCAGGACCCAGCCGCTGAAGCTACCCCAGCCCYGACCCACCGCGCTGCCCGTCCGCTCGGGACGGGGCTCTCGGGTAACACGGAGGTTCATCACGCTCTCGAGAAAACTCCTCCCAACAGGCCGGATCCCACGGACGCGGCGGGAGCTGAGGAACACGAGCGGCTCCCGGGGCGGTGCCCGGGGCAGCGCGTCCTGCCAAGCGGCCCCGTCCCTCGCCCGGCTCCCGCTCGCCCCCGGGACCGCCGCGCTCGGAGTCTCCGAATCACTTGACCTGTGCAAGCAGCAGAACAAAAGGCTGCAGGCGACGAGCGGGCAGGTTTGCGACAGCAGCACCGCTCTGCAGCAAACATCCTTTTCCTGGCATTTTGCTTTGCGCCTAATTGAATCAGTCTCTGCCCGGCTAATGAAGGAGAGGAAAAAAGTGGAAGTTACTAAGTTACTCCTTTGTTTCTTGAGCCTGTGGATCCCACCCTCCTGCTGGAAAGCTGCAGGCTGCCCCACAGGAATCCTACCCGCTCCGGCTCCTGCAGGGTCCTCGCGCCAGGCCAGGGCACGGAGCAGGAGAAACTTCTGTAGCCAAGTTTCCTCACTGTGGACTCGTCCCCTTGCCCAGCTGCCTGACATGCAGTTTAATAATAATAATAATAATAATAATAACAACAACAACAACAACAACAACAATAATAATAATAACAACAACAACAGAGAGCATCAAAGCAGTAATCACCATTCCTGATTAGCTCTCCCACCTTGCAGAGGGATCTCAGCGCACAGTCCTCTCCTCCTGCCCCTGGCTGCTGCGCCCGCTCACGAGCGGGGACGGTTCTGCTCAGTGCACGGCTCTAAACTCAGACCGGGGGGTGACACGCTGGCTTTTGGCATGGACAGTCACTCCGTTGACCGGGTCCTGTCCTCGCCTGCACGGCGCCGTGCCCGCCAGGAGGCTGCCGGGCGCCCCGCTCCCTCCCCGCGGCAGCCCGGGCTCTGCCGGAGCAGAGGAAGCCGTGCTCGATTTTGTCACCCGAGCGGATGGGGCGCCGTTCGAGCGGATGGGGCGCCGCTCGCATCGTCGCGGGCTCGAGGAGCCGCGGGCGGCGCGGGGACGGGCTGCGCCCTGCCGAGCTCGCGAGCTGACTCAGACCGAGGGTGGGAAGAGCTGCTGGTGGCCGCCCAACCCACCCGCATCGGAGACACGGCTACAGAAATGAGCAGCCACGAAAGCCCTTCTGCAGGAGAGAAACTTGGGGCAAACGGTTCTTTCCGTTCCCTGACCAGACTYGAAGACTGAACGTCAACCTGAACGGTGGCAACGCTCATAACCGTCCCGCCCAGGCAAGCAGCAGAAGCCGAAATCCAGGCACTGCGCTGAGCTGGGAAGCCAACGCTCTGTCCCACGTAAACATCCCCGCTCAAGCGYTACCCGTCCGCGTCGTCCCGAGGAGATGCACTAGGGATGACCCAGCTAGTTGCTAACAAGGCAAAGATAAAGGAAACTACAGCAGCTACTCTCCTCAACCCTCGTCCTCAAGCAGCTAAACACCCTCTTGCAAAGACCAGAGGAGTCTGTACGAAGAAAGGAAAGGTGGGTTAGATAACAGCCTCGACGGAAATCCAACTTCCTCCGATGGACAAGTCCCTCGTTGCCTCATTTCCCTCTCCTCAGAATAACTTCATCAAGATTTTGTTTAAGCGCGCTCCTGCTAGGCTGCAGAGCTGCTGCCAAGCATCCCTTCAGGAGGACGATGGCAACGCGCTGGAAAAGCGAGCCGGCTTCCTCAAAAAGGCCTGGAGGGACCCGCCGGGAGCTGAAATGGCCCTGGTCCAGGAGAGGAGGCCAGGATGCACCATTGTCCGAACCTCAAGGACGAAGCTCCCCTTCCCTCCCCGCCCTCTTCCATTGCACGATTGTGAAAGAAGAGAAGCAATATCACCACGATTAGCACACAGGAGAAGAGCAGCTCATCCTGGTTTTGTAATCAAGACATTAACTCTTGTCAGCTCTCCAAGCGAGGACAAACCTCTCGAGCATCTTCAGATGATACCGCTGCTGTCTGATCTAAAGAGGAAGCCAAGGGCCAGCAAGGCAGGACGTGCTAAACAAGCCTCGTGGTGCGCTGGGAAATGCCACCTCCAGGTCCCAACCTACAGAAGGGTCCTCCGTAGGCTCCCCTGTTTCACGACTCATTGAAGGGCTGGGCCTGGTCCATCTTCTGCTCCATCATTTGGCTAGCACAAGTGACCAAGCTCTCCACAGCTTCAAGCTAACAGGATGCTGACTGCTCAGGATCGCTGCTTGGGGAAAGAAAATGATCTTATTTGCCTGAAAAGCCATCTCTGGCCATCCCAGGAATGGCTTTTGGCCCCCAAGGTGAAGTCATTCCTGTTCACTTCAGCTGCATCGCTCCGAAGCACGATGACGAGACACGTGCGAACGCCTCMGCTCCGCGTTGCACTACCTATCCCAAGAGCTCGGCGGGAGCGGGGAAAACATAAACAAAGGAGAGCTCCAGGGCCAAGCCCTTCTCCACATCCACCCAAGAAAACCCCTAACAAATAAATCACGGTGACGTGCAAATAAGCCAATCCAGGATCTATGGAAAAGGCACAGAATTCACCTACCAACCCCACTCCTTGCAGCCAAGGCCCCAGCCTGCAGAACCAGGAGGACCTGCGGTGATGTCCACTCCTTTGCACCCAGGACCAGCACAGCAGGATCCCCTTTTAAGTCTGGATCTGAGATGGAGACAGAGGATGGAAACACAGGAGCAAGAGCACACGACTGCAAACCATTTCGCAGGGTAATAAACCATCCACACTTCTCACGACTGCGACTTGCTCCATAAGCACCTACAAATAACTACAGGGAAAGCAGGCRAGGGGATTTTCCCCAGTTTCTGTGAGCAGTTGGAAAAACCGTGTTCATACCAGAGTTCCCCAGTGATGAGAACTGCTTTCTGACTTGCACTTGAAAGTTTTGTGGGTTCATTGCCCACCTTGGGGATGAATCACACTCAGATCATCTCACTCACCCTCAGTTTAGGGGAAAAAAAAAAGAAAAAAAGAAAAAAAAAAGTGTATTTAATAAGGTGATGATTAACCCTGAGAAATTCTAATAGGCAAACCGTCTCCAGGGATGTTTGTTATTTGAAGCGAGGTGACTGTTTCCTCCCAAGGGCTCTGATCTAACAGCTCGGAAAGCCCCCACGAAAGGGCTTCTCCAATTTCCTCCCCCATTGGCAGAGCTGGACGCAGAGGTTTGGATCTTTTCTTCCCCGTGAATAGCTTTTATAGGAGAGCAAGAAAAAAAAAACCCCGTCGCCTTTCAGAGCCCAGACAGCTGCCGCCGCAGGGCCCGATTGGGCGAGCGGCCCTGCCTTAGCTCAAACCCTCGTAGCAGGACCCGGGCAGCAGCAATTCCAGCTCTTTCCAGCCCGTTTCCAGCCCTCACCGCTCCARCAGCTCTGCCAGCCTTGACAGCACAGCCCAGCAAGCCAGATTCAGGGGCACAAAAGCTCCYGCCCGTTCTTTCCCGGTTACTCTCTGCTTAACGCTCCCTGTTCCTGGCGCCGCGGCCGGACGCGGAGCCCGGGATGAGGCAGCGACGCCCGGCGGCAGCCCCGGCCCCTCGTCCTCCGGAGCCGTGGCTGGAGCTGCAGCCAGCCCGGCGCTCAAGGCGCGGGACAACGGCGGCTCCAGCAACAAGCAGCGACGTCCACCGGGTACGGGAGCGGGAAGGCTGGACGGGACACACGGAGGAAGGTGCTGGGAGGAGCAGGAGAGGGAGCAGGAGGAGCTGCACACGGGGGAACGTCGCCAAGGAGCAGCAGGCAGGAAGGAGGTGGGAGCTGGGGAGGGGCGGAGGGTTACCAGGAGCTGCTGCGGCGTGATGGAATTGTCCGTGTAAATGCAGAGCTTCTCCACGGTCAGCGGCATGGTCTCGCGCAGCTTGGAGGCCAGCAGCATGCAGACGGCTCCCAGGAGCTGCARGTGGCTCTTCCGCACGGACACCGACGACAGGTAGCGGTCCACGTAGTTCATGGCCAAGGGGAAGACCTCTTCCTCGCACTTCTGCTCCTCGCACACCTGGCGAGACCCGGCGACAGGAAAGGAAGTCAGAAGCGGCGCCCGACGCCGCGGCTCCCGCCTCTGCGGCCGCGTCAAGGCTCCGGCACGCGCCGGCGCTTCCCGCCTATCCGCGCGGCTCTGGTATCACCTCCCCGCTACGGAGCGGATTAGCTGCGGGGGAAGTTGGTGGATCYAGTGGGAATTACACTAGCGGAAAATGGGACTACTCTGAAGACTTCATTCTCCTACAGAAAGCAGCAAAAGCAGCTTGTCGTCGGGAAGGGCACACACGAGAGCAAAATCCCTTCGATTTGCCCCTGCTGGGGATCTCTACAGCCAGGCGAGCCGCAGAGCCAGCGGTTTCCCTCCCGCGCGTCCCCGGCACCTCCGCAGGAGTCATTTCCAAGGCATCTCCAGCTGCAGAGCCAATAACTGCAGGAGCCGCTGCCACTTCCGACGGCTCCACTTCAAGCAGCCCAGAGACCCAAGAAGAATCCAAGGGCTGAGCCCAGAGGTCCTTCCTCCCCCTCCTCGTCCTCAGCTGCGCTCGTACCGCAGCCCCAGAGGGAATCCCGGCGCTCTCCCTTTCAGTCCTCTGCTCTAACCTCGCAGCCAGGACCCAAGCCCTGCTCATACTGACTTCCCTCTTTCGTGCAACCATAGAAGTATTTGGGTTTCTCCTCATACAGCAGCAACCGCCGGCGCTCCCGCCTCYGCCTTGCCCAGACACTGACACTGAGATGGACCCAAGAGGAGAACAAGCTCCTCAGCACGAGGCCGAGGGTCGTTTTGTGCATTTTTCCCTTCTTCTCCCACAGGTTTTGCAGGAAAGAAGTCGGTCCTAGGCGCAAGTTCCAAGTGAATTCACCCCAGTTTGCACAGGCCACACACACCCGTCCCCGGGGCTGTGACTAAACGCCACGAGTCTCCCGTGCTGCCTGGTGCCCAATGATGGGAAGCGTTCGGGACCGTTTGCTTCCCGCCCGTGCTGCCTGGTGCCCAATGACGGGAAGCGTTCGGGACCATTTGCTTCCCGCCCGCCGTCGGAGCCGCACGGGAGCGGCCTCCAAAGCAGCGCTGCGATAATAACGAACCTCCCCGGGAGGGGAACTGCAGACAGAGACCAAGGATAACGGGGGGAGCCCTTCCGAACGGGCACGCTGCTCTGCTTCCCCTTCGCCAAGGCCGGCAGCAGCGGCCAGGGCGCCGAGCGGGAGCGGCTCCCGCCCCGGCATCGTTTGTGCCCTGTAGAATCTGTCATTTCTTTCTCTATTGAGGCTTYGGAAAGAGGCCCCCGGGATCCCCCTCGTTCCACTGTCTCCCACGGGGAGCTGCTCGTTTTTAACTTAGGGAAGTGAACGCTAGACACGTAATTGGCCCCGTTTAATCAAGTTTTCAGCCCCATCCAGGAAACGAGCCCCCGGGCCCTCCAGTGCAGGGCAGGGCACTCGGTCCCCTAGTTTTGGGAGCACCACAGGAGGGTGACACGGGAAGGAGGCGGCGGCAGCGCCCTGGSGAAGGGAGCTCAGGCTGCTGGGGTCGGGGGGGGCTGCGACCCCAGCGTGGCCTCCGTCCCCCCCTCCGGAACCGCCCCCCACACCAGAGCCCCGCGCTCCAGCGCCCGTCCCAGGCCGCCCCCCCCGCGATGTCCCCTGGGGGACGGGACCCCCCTGGCCGCAAGGAAGGCGGAGGCGGGGGGGGCGGGGGGCGGTCACGGCGCTTCCCGGAGCGGCCCCGCGCTGCAGCGGGGAGGGCAGGGCAGGGCCGGGGGCCGGGGCGGCGGGGCCGGGGCGGCGGGGCCGCGCTACCTCCAGCATCCAGAACGCCAGCATCCTGCGCATGTAGGGCCGGATCTCCTTCTGCACGCACTGCAGGTAGGAGGCGCGCGGGCTGTAGCGCTCCTCCTGGCTCAGCAGGTTCTGCAGCACGCGCCGGTCGCCCAGCAGCTGCGGGTCCCGGCCGGCCCTGGGCACCCGGGGCAGGCCCTCCGCGCAGAGCAGCTCCATGGGCGCGGGGCGGGCAGGCGGCGGGCAGCGCTCCCAGCGCCGCCGCTCCGCTCCGCTCGCTGCGCGCCG
>PTEX01000282.1:552549-591845 GCA_003342815.1 Eudromia elegans
TTCCTTTTCCTTATTTTCCTTTATTTCAATTCTATTTTATTTTCTTTTATTCCACTCTACTTTTTCACAGCCAGAATCCTCCAGGGCTAGGACCATAACCAGCCGTGCGCGTGCCCTGCGCGGGTCCCTGCTGGAGCCGCCTTCTCCCCAGAGTCCCCCCGTGCCACTCCCGGTGACCTCCCCATGTGGCTGCACAGATAAGGGCTTTGGAGGCATTGCCGTCTTTTTTTCTTTTATTTTTTCCCTTTTCCCCCCCTTTTTTTCCAAATAATGACCCATACTTGGGAAATAGTCGCTTTTGCAGCTTGCACGCTGCAGCTGTTCAGAGCTACGCTCCCAATGTCAGCTCCTCCTGCCCATCTCCTCTTTGAACACGATAGAGGGTACGTCCTAATGCCCGGCTTCCAGCTTCCAGCCCTTCCCAAGTCGCTCATGCCTGCGCCATTTCGGCACACTTGGGATTTTCAGTCATYTAAAACCGCAGTCTTCATCAAGAACAAACCAACTTGGTTAATATTCAAGCATAAAAGAAAAAAAAAAACCACGACTGAAGTCTTGGCTCTCTGTGTTCAGGTACCGGGTTTTTGGAAAACGAAAAAAAAACCCATCCAGAGGTTCAGACGTTCCACCGGCTGCTGGTGACGGGCGGCAGAGGCCCCGCGTGCACAGCATCATTTCGGACAAAAATCCCTSGGGATTCACTGCAGATGGAAACGAGGGCAGGAGCTCTCTGTGCAGACGTGGGCTGGAGGCTCCTCTCGTTGGCCGTGACCGTTTGTGCTCCAGGACGGGCCCCTCGGGGACGGAGGGGACTCCTGCTCTGCTTTCGTGCTCTGCAGGGTCCGCAGCGCCCTGCCCCTTAGACCGCCTTCCTTCTCTCTTTAATCAGCTGCGATGTTGGCGGGGCCGACGTGTTCCAGCGACGTCGTCGTCGCCGCCGTGCCACCGTCACTGATTTTTTTTCTTTCGGGTGTGATGGGATCCCCAAATCCACTTCCCACCTAACTTTCCTTCACCTCCTGAACAAATCTTCTCATTGTGSTGGGGAGGAATGGGTGCAGAATCTACGGGAGAGACGTCTGTGGAGCCAGCGGCTGGTTGAATCCGGGCTGACTTCTTCGCTATCCRGGTCTCTCCTTGGGAGCAGCATCCCCCACCTTCTACGGGACAGCAAAGAGGCCTCATGTCCCACGTTTTTAGTAAAAATAGCAGCAATTTTCTTTTCTCAGGCTTCACTAACCACAGCACTGRGTTCTTGATCCCCCTGGTTTCTGGTCTGCCCTTTGAAATTGAAGATTTCRGGGCCTATTCCCGAGCTTTTGGTCTTTCTGCCGTCTCCCAGCGCGGCGGTTCGGAGGGGGCTGAAGGCGGACGCGGTGGCAGCCGCGGGGCCGGAGGACACGGGGCCTGTTGCATCAGAGTGTTCCTTCCCGACCATGACTTGGCACMACGGGGGCTTCTGCAAGCCACATTATCAGGCCAGAAAGGCAAATTACAGAGGACGGGCATCCTGCAAGGTCTATTGTGGGGGCGTGCGGCGGGAAAAGAGAAAATTCCAGGAAAACCAAATTTTGGTCACTGTTGTCCACAGATAGTCCRCTTCCTGGCTTTGGCGCTAGACAGCACAGCAATATTAAAAAAAGGAAATTCCTTTAGAGTAAAAATAAATAAAAAAAAAAAACCCTGATGGTTTCTGGGCTTCCAGGATCTCAGACCAGCGATGTTATTCTTTGCTGAATCATAAAAGTGCCTCATTTTCTTGGTATGATGATGATGAATTAAAAAGAGTCACCAGCAGCTGGAGCTTTTAAAGGAGCGATGCAGATGCCAGATTCTCTGCTGATAGTCAGCTGGGATCGGGCTTAGAAATCAAGGTTAAAGCCATTTATCCGGCTGCTTATTCCACAATTTCTGCCAGCTCTTCTCCGAAGGGAGGTTTCAATGTCACTGGGATGCTGGCAATGTCACTTCACATCCGCGCTGGCCCTCAAGGATATCAAAGCATCGGCAGCTTTTCTCTCCTGCTTTCTTATGTCGTGCATTTTGTATCTGTGTTTCATCCCATTTTGATTGACCGTGAGTCGAGCCATCTTCCCTCTTGCTCAGACTGCAACCACAGCGTCATCAATGACAGTGAAATAAAACTGCTTAAGGTACACGAAGGACCCGAAAATGAAATCCAATGAGCAAGTAACTATATAATTTGGTCTAGGAAACCCCCAAAGCCCAATGAAAAGCAGGTACCATTTTGCGTGTGTCAGAGAAAGTGAAGACAGTATTGCGCCCTTGCTCTTGTAGAGTTTCCAAGCCCTTCATAAATCCTCAAYGTGGTTCATTTTGCATGCAGTTTTCCCCGGGCAGAGGGATCCGGCGGGAGGAGCAGGGTGCACACGTCGTGAGCACGCACGGGCTGGCAGGTCACGCTCRGGGGCTCTCACTGCCTCTGCATGCCAGAAGTCCCTGTCCCTTTGGGAGGAGGTGGCTCAGCTAAGGGTCCGTCATAGGGAGCTGAGGAGCCTTCCCAGGCTCCGTCGGTCATTCCCTGAGAGTCAGGGAGATCCTGGTCCTGAGCATAAACACAGGACAACTGTCTCCCTCTCTTTTCTCTTTCTCATTCCTTACTCATTCCTTACTTTGAAAAATGCCTCCATTGATGTGAAGGCAGGTTTGGCTGACAGCATTGCAGGATTTGACTCAGGGGGATGGGTTTCCTAATAGTTTTCCTATTACTGGCAACCCCTGCATTCCTTTTGCTCAGACTCGGGCAGCCTTTTGCCTACAGCTGACGAGCTCAGGGTGGTGTCACCCGAGCAGCGCGTCTCAGCGCACTGGGGCCGTCTGCAGTTAACCTGCAGGACGGAACGAACGGGGGATTGGGAAGAGGCGCGAACAGAGGCAGGAGACATAGTGAGACAGAAGGACTTGGCAATTCATCACATCTTTTGGAAAAAATCATTTAGAAGAAAATGTCCAAAAGTGCCTATGGCTTTGGAGGATCTTTATTTCTAAGCCCCAYTTGGCTCCAGAGTAGCCTGGCCACTTTGCATCAGCCAATAATTTGGGCCGAAAGAGACTTAAATGCAGTTTCACCTGACTTTGTATGAAAAGCATGAGAACATTTTCGTATTCCTCTGTCATTTCAGCAGCTGGTTTTCTACCTTAGTTCCCTTTTCCTWACAAAATCTAAAATTAGGGTGCATTTTCATTGACTCAAACTTGTATCACAGTCAGCCATGGCCAGGTGAACGTTCAGTTTTGTTCCCAAATCAGGCATTTCAGAAACCAGCAATTTCAGCTGGTAAAGAAAGAAAGAGAGATCGTAGAGAAAAATGCAAAGCTGAAACCAATAAATTTCAAAAAGCAAACTGTGCTTGGAAAGCCCCCAGCAGAAATATATTTAGTTCATTTTAGGGGATTATCTGTGGTTGCCAATTTATGCAAATTGTTAAAAAAAAAAAAACCTGCACTGAAATTTTACATATAAAATACTTCTTTTTTACAACACCCTTCCCTTGTCCATCCTTCCTGCCCTCTCCTGCCTGGCCCAGAACTGCTCTTGTTGCTCACGTCTCGCGYGCCCTGCTCTGCAGACGAGTGGCGTGTTTGGGTTTTTCTAAGAATTTTGGGTTGCGTGCCGGTTTTCATTTGCTGTGGCAACCCCGGTGCCCGGTACCCGTTTGCCAGTGCAACCTGCTCAAAGCTTCTCAGCAGTGTGGGCAAAGAGGGGGTTTGCCATAGCCGTAGCTCAGAGACGGAGCTGGAAAATTGCTGGATACGGGCGGAAAGTGCAAGGCCAGGAGTCTACAAGTGCTGCCGTGTCCGCTCTTCCCTTCACAGGGGRAAAGGGGGTCTGAATTTTATCTGATAGATTCCACGCTGTTCTGGTAGTTACATATTATCTATGTTTGCTTCTGCATTCGTATCAGCAGTAATTAAGAACATACTAATGAGATATACTCTGTAAAAAGCATGCCTACCGCTGGGCACGCAGCATCCCCATTGCAAGTGGCAGAGCTTTGGAGGGCTGTTTCCAGCAGCTCATTCCTTGTTATTACCATTTCTTCCAGCTTCTGGAAGTGGAATTGCTGTTTCTTCCAGTTTCTGCTTTGCATCTGAACTGAGTCTTACAGCCTAGGAGTTCCTGCTCCTGCCCGTGCCCCCTTCCCTCTCACAGCATCACAGCAAGAAGATATCAATCCCGTCCTAAGCCATCATAAGCTGAAACTGAAGTGGCTTCCCTCCCCTCGAGCCCAGTGAGCAGCTTGCACTCGTGCCCAGTAGGCACGAGGCAGAACTACCGTCCTTGTTACTCGAGCGTAAGAGCTGGGCGAGAGGAATCCAGGGCTACTACAACGCAACAGCAATGCWAAACTCCTAGCAGGATATTGTCTGTAGCAATTAAAACATGAGCTCCCACTGTGAAGTGACAAACAAATAGGTTCCTGCAATCAGGCCTGGCTGCTTCTGACCTTATTTTTGTAGTTCTACAGCTTTGTTTTGGGTTTTTTTTTTTTAAGGCCAGCTGGCAGACCACGTCCCCCAAACAAGTGCTAACGTCTGGATTCCTCCAGGGGTGGAGGACCTGGGAGCAGGTTAAGCGGCCGCGGACACCAGAATTAACGTGCACTATGTGGTCGGCACTGCAGACCTCCTCGTTGCTGCCAGGATTTGGAAAGTGCCTCAGCAGGAGCAGCTGGAGGAGGCATGAAGGGAGCAGCCCATCTTCCCAGGCCAGCCACGCACTGCGCAGTGATAATGCCCATCTGCAGAACTGCCCCACCATCGGAGCCGCTGGTATCGGCACAGCTCGGGACAGGCAGCAGTGAGCCTGGCCAGGCCAGGCCTGCGAGGAACTGTCATTACCATTAAAATGTCTCCTTCTTCCTCCTATATTTGAGCCAAAGCCCATTGCGATCTGCAGAAAGGTGCTGGCCCAGCAGTATGAGAAGAGGCTGGAGATGTTGGAGCCAGTGATGGAGCCAGTTTTGGACGTACACGGCGTTAGGTACAGCCAGATAACTGGCTGTTGCTGGGACGCTGCAGGGGTTATCTAGCGGTGCCGGAGGATGAGACCTCTCTGGAAAGGAATGGTCTTTTCCATGTRCAAACCTAGGGTGGAATCACAGGAACATGTGACAGGGGAGCACAGGAAGGACGTGGGGACGCGGAAACACAGGGCGTCACGGCCCAGCGGGTGCAGGGCTGCACTG
Source organism: Eudromia elegans (assembly GCA_003342815.1). Taxonomy (NCBI): domain Eukaryota; kingdom Metazoa; phylum Chordata; class Aves; order Tinamiformes; family Tinamidae; genus Eudromia; species Eudromia elegans. The sequence goes on from PTEX01000282.1 coordinate 557,760, forward strand.
GCTTCGCTGCTTGCTGACCTGYAATGCCCCTACCTTTGTTCTGCAAGCGTGGAATTGCAACAGAGATCCCCGAGTGTCGCCCTTGGTTTTAACTCTGTGTTTTGGACTAGGTCCGCAGAGCCAACCTGAACTTGTTAATGTGACCTTGGAGAGCAGAAAAGGAGTGATACTGCTGTACGGCCCAATGATCCGGCCTTTCCCAGGATCTGAGCCTTTCCCAGGCTCAGCTCTGCATGGCCCACACGATGGAAAGGAGAGTGCCTTGTTTCTCCTCCCACCGGAGCTCCAGGGACTTCTTGCGTTCACAAAAGGCAAATGTCAGATTGGCAAGAAACRTCGACTTCACAGCCCAGGCAGAATAGCAACCGGGAAGATGCATGTGTGCTTAGAGAGCCCGAGAGAGACTGAAGAGGGAGCAGGACAGAAAAATCAAAGCTAGATCAAGGACTGCCTTCCCAAGGGTGCTCAGCACACAGCAGAGCCCCGTGGTCTCAAGGCAGTGGTGGAAAAAGCAGAATCTGGATTATTTTCAGCGACAGTGGAGCTTTTTTAGAAACCTGCTCCATCCCTTTCTGTGTCCAAGATGAGGATTGCACTGAGGATGATTCTGTTTGATTTAAAAGTATTATACGGTGGTCATCAACGTAATGCCCAGTCCTGGTTTCCTGACCGGAGCGTCTCTGGGACATGAGAGAGGACAAAACATGATCCTCCTTCAGCATCTGCTTGGGAAATACGTTTCCTCCACACTGGCCGTGTGCAGTGAGTCGCCAGGACGCAGGGAGAGCCCCTGGAGTCGCCTCCACCCTGCAGAGGCCCAAGGCTCCGCCGGGAAGTCCGGTGGCTCTGCTGAAGGGCATCATCGCCCGCTGCTTTGGACCGAGCCCCTTTGCTGTGGGCACGCTCCGGGGCTGGGGCGCTGGGTGCAGCTCTGCGCTCAGCTCCTCGCTGCAGCTGCTGGGCACTTGGGGGAATCAGTCGTCCCCTCGCGTACACACAAGAGTAGCAGGAAGGGACAGGGCCGTGTTCTGCTGCATAAAGCACAGCGGAATACACAAGGGCTGCATTTTGGAACAAAAACTGTGACCGGCTCAGTGGCGGCAGGAGCAGATTCTAACCCCTCCTTGCTGGCAATGGGAGTGAAAGGAATAAGATCCGAGTCTCCTTAGCAAACTGCTGGGTCTGGGAGCGTTTGAAAGGTTTCCTAGAGACAACAGCGCAGCACATGGAAATGTTTTCCATTTGCCCCAGCGCTCCTGCGTCGTTGCTCTCAGTGCACCAACCTGCGCGTGACCTTTGGGAGTTAGACAGCTAGCAACCAGTCCTGGCTCCTGCCGCTTCCTCCTGCGCCCGCGATGCCARCTGCTTGTGATTCCTAGGGAAGATTACAAGCCAAAAAAAAAAACAAAAACCAAGAGGCTTGGACAGTCTTTGGATATCAAGACTATCTCGTATTATAAAAACTCTGCAAGGAGATGTTAAACCAGTGAGAGTTCTTGTGGGAGGTAAATTATCCCTCGTCTGCTTATGGCCTTCCTCTGAGTCAGCGAATCGTGACTTCTCTGGGAGACAAGATGCTGTTAAAGGAGCCTTAGGTCTGATCAGCACAGCAATTTTCTAATTATCTGTTATATTTTAAAGCATCTTAGCAAGTCTCCCAAAGAGAGAATGAGGAGCATTATCCCTCTTCCCCAGCCAATACAGCGTACAACAGAAATGTATAAAAGAAGTTCATAAAGGAAAGAGGAGGTTTGTATTGCAAAGAGTCAAGAATTTGGCATCAAAGGCGCCAGGATTCTTTTCTTAGCTTTTTGCTGCCTTGCTTGGTCACTCAGGCAGACCACTTAGCCACTAAGTGCCTCAGTTTCCCCCAGCCAAAGGAGATAATGGTGAAAATASAGCAGAGGGAAGTATCTAAATCTATGCTGAATTCAGTGGAACTGTTGCCAGATATTGTGAAGTGTCCATGTRCAGGTGGAGCTCAGGTAAATGCACTCATTCCACACTTATGTGGCAGTTATCCTGCCCTATTCATATTTAGGTGTCYATTAATGCTCTTCATGCATTAATGGTGTTAGAGATATTCAAGATGCTCAAAAATTCCCAGATGAAAGATGCTACGAGATTATCTTTGCAAAACAACTCTATTTAGGCAAAGGATCTGATTCTCCCTGAAAATCACATCCTGTAATGGAACGACTTGGATCAGACCTTTGAAAAGGGACCTAGTAATTAACTTGGTGTAAATTAATCAGCTTCAGTCAGGATTTAGAGACTTTAATTGCTGAGCACTCGCTTTTGTAGTGACAACTCCCAGCAAGCCCTTTGAAGTGGCTGCCTCCTTGCAGAGGTGCGAGCTCCAGGGTTTGGGAGTCAACGCTGTTATTTGCCTTAGAGGGGGTATAAACCACCCCCCRCCCTGAGATCTGAGCCTTTTGGGCCGAGCACCATATATGCACCCCAGGAGGGACCAAAGAGCTGCCAGTGTCATTAGGGGAAGCAGACAAAGGATATGATGAGGAACTGACTGCAGAGGGAGAGGGAGCAGGAAGGATTCAGGATCTGGTTTCCTGGGTGAAACCCTCAGTCCAAACGAAAGGGGCAGTCCCGCTTCCCAGGGCAGTTCCTGTCCCTTCCTTGCCTTTGTGCTAGCCGCCTCTTTGAGGCAGTTTAACTTCAGCTAGAGATTCAGCGGATGGTCGTGCTGCATTGAGGGAGTGGGCAGGAGCACATGGAGCCAGGTGGGCTGCTCCATTTGCTCTATGTTAACAGCTTTCCTCCTTTCACCGTGCAAAGGATACTGCTATGGAAATACCATTTAAGTATAGCAATATTTAAAATAGTATTATGGAAAATAAACCAAGTTATTAGAAAGCGTCTTGTATGGGTACAACAGCCTCCCAGGGCTCAGGGAGGATTTACCTCGGTGAAGCCTGGACTGGACCTGCATCTCCTGAAGCCCAGCACAGTGCTGTGGTTTCCAGCTCAAGCAGCCATGCAGGGAGCAAGCAGATACACTGAAAAAGTGATAGCAGTAATAAAGAAAATGCTCATTACCAYGTGAAGGGCAGGAAACGAGAGTACTGCAATTACTTAAAGAAATCAGAGCTGGGTCACTAGTGCCCAGACGAGAGAGGAAAAAAAATAAGCTGGGCAATAAAAAACAATGATATTCTCAAGGCCCCACAAAGATATTATTGCAGGTTACAGCYCGGCTGACCCCACGTTACCAGGGGACGTGGCTACTGAAAGTGCAACTCCTGGAGGACAGGGTGGAGCTGCAAACATCTGTAGAGGCTCCCCCGCCTGCTGCAGCAACAGCTGGAAACGGCCTGAGAGCAAGAAAAACCTCAGCCAAACAARAAGCTTCAGAGGATGTTTTTCTCCAAAGAGCTGGGAAAGTGCTTTATTTTCTACCTGAAAAKAAATATAATGTGCTTTATATTCTCTCTAGTTGCTCTGTGTCTCCTTGTTCATCCCAAGGTCACACTGTCCTGCCCGTGTGCTGCACTCTGTGGTGTAGAGGAGGCAGGATTTGGCTGCGAGCGGGAGAAAGGGGAATTTTTACCACGGCTACTGGACATAAACACATCCTGTGGTCCTTGCTGTCTGTTTAGCCCTGTCTATGCAGCTTAGATTTACCACAGCGGGTCTCCCTATGCCATGGCATGGATTGGAGCTGGGCAGGAAACATTCTTCCCATCCCACAAAAATGTTCCTGTTGTGCATCAGGATGAACCCTAGAGCTTTCCGTTTCCAGCCCTGCTCCCTGAAGACATGAGCYGCATGCAGCCATGCCGGGCACGTCTGACAGCCTCACCCCTTGGGGGCTCAGTCTTCCAGCCAAGCTCCAGGCTGTTTTCCTCCTGGGAAATCTTTGCTTTAGGAAATTTCAGCCAGCTCCACGAGGAGTCCAGGGAGCAGGAAGGGGCAGAAATGCTCTTCTCCAGTACCCCAGTTCACAGGCATCCTCCCTTTTTTCTTTTTCCCTCTCTCTGCTGCCATTTCACTGGTCTTTACCATTGCAGACAGCACCTTTAGGTCTCAGTGCTAATCATGCATTGCAGCCCCYGCGTTATCTGAGGCCTGGGGGGGCCACCCTGCAACACCGTCCCTGCCAGGAAGGTCARAGATAAGCAAAAGGTCCCTTTGTGCTCCTGTCCCCCGGCCTCTCCAGCTTTCTTAGAATTGGGCTGCCTTCAGAAGGAGAGCAAAACCACACAGCTGCACGTGGAGACTGACTGATAGCGCCTCGATGAGCTGCTGGCACTGCCTCGTAATGCCCGGGAGAGAGCAAGGGGTGTCCCGAGGTGCTGGCAGGCCCGTGAGCCTGCATGTAGGTGAAGCCTGCAATGGGGGCAAGAGCTGCCCGTGCTGGCGAAGGTCGCCGGGCAATCAAAGCTCAGCCCAAAGAGGCCATTGGCTTCTGCAGCGGTGCGCGAGAATCCTCTCCGGGCCCCTAAGAAGAAGAGGTCGTTGCATCAGCGCCTGCATGGTGCCGCAGGAGCACCGGGAAACATGACATCCCTGCTGGCGCACGGGATTAGGAAACAGAGCGAGACGCACATTTAACTGAAAGTGGAACAAATGTGGGTGTCCCTGCCCGCTGCCAACCGCTCGCCTCYCGCAGCGGGTGGCAGAGTGAGTCACTAAGAGAAGAGCTGGGTGAACTTGTTCATCRCTCCTGGACAGAGCGCACGCACCTTGTGTAGGCTGGAGGTCCTGCATGACCCTTGAAAAACYGTTTCCAGCGCCTCAGTTTCCCCTTCCATGGCAGCTCGAGGTTGATGGGAGGAGAAATTCATAAACTCATTATTTTTCCTAATTGGCGCATTTTCTTATGTTCTGGGGTGTGTGTGTATATATATATGTGTATATATATATGTATATATATATGTTTAAATTCTTGACTGGGCATATAAACACCAGCTGCCCAAGGCTGTAGTGCAGAAAGTCAAAGGCTTTCATATGTCATTGATTTATGAGGCCTCCATTCACTTTAGCCTGCCTCCCCCTCTAGTTCCCATGGGAAAAGTTGCTCCTCACTTCCTCTCCAAAATCTCTTGTATGGTATGGCTGGGAGCGCTTAGACAACCACCACTTTCTCCCCTTGCGACAGTTTTCTCAGCAGGCAAAGTGAGCTGGACATGCTGCTTTCCTGTTCTGCTGTGCCGACTTTGTTGAAGGGAAGGACACAGTGCCAGGTTAATAGGAAATGCAAACACTCGGGTTTTGCTTRTTAGGGTGGTGAGCAGGTTGAAAAGGCTGGTTATCCAAAGCCATGCCAAACATGGAGGAGGAAATCAGTGTGCGCAAAAGTTATAGAAAACATCCTACCAGCACAGAGCACCCCTGCCACACCACAACCTACAGAGACACTGAAATATCCAGTCCTCCCTTGCTCCCAGGAGAAAGACTGGCCCCAAAGCCAAAGGCTGGGACAGGACCCAAGCGAGCTGGGTTCAAGCCCAAAGGCTTGTGTAAATCAGTAAGTCTGTCTTTGCCTCAATCCTCTCACTTTAAAATGGACACAATGCCCAAGATATTTATCTTTCTTGTTCTGATTATCTCATCTTCTTTAGACCATCGGTTCCCAGCCCTGCTGCCGATGGGGAAGGCTCTGCAGAGATGCAGTAGTGTCTCCCCATCACATCATGGGAAGGTGCAAATCGTGCTTCATTCCCCAGTAAATCCATCCTGTCCGGCTGTCTGCAGAGCCCTGTGGAGAGCAGAGCTGGCCAAGGCCTCTGGGGTTACTGCAAATCACGGCARAGCCTCCGCAGCCTCATCCCGGGGCAGCCGCTTTCTCCTACGGCAGCGCTCTCCTCCGCATCCCTGTCCAGGTTGCTAGGCAGGGATGCCAAGGATCTGCAGGAGTTGTTTCAGGACCGAGGGTACAGTACATGTGAAAGAGAGGGAAGACACATTCATCAGAATGCCTGCCCTTACTGTAAACACATCAAACTAGAAGCACTAGAAGCACTAACTGCATGTCCTCAAACCTCCTACGTGGGTCATCCTGCAGAGAGACGACGCATCTGAGAGCACAGTTGCTCAGTTCAGTAGACCAGTTTGATGGCCGTGGAAGCTGCATGTCCTTCATTTTCAGACATACACAGTTTGATTTTACCTCTGATCCTAATAAAGTCTCCAATCCGGGGACTGTGTGCTCGTATTTCTCTGAGTCAAACAGGCCTCGGCTTCTATGTGGGGCTCCAGATTTGCTGCAAGACAAAGACCTGACTCGCATCTTTTGAGATTGTAACTCCTGGCTGATTCCTCTGCCTCTCAGCCCTCCCATGCTTAAGCACACAAAGTCAGCGCATGACTAGTGGCAGCAGGGCTCAGTGCTGCCGTTCCTGCACACCAGCTGGATACGAAMGGCTCAGACACCAGGCTAACGTTTGCCACCCATTATGCCCTTGAGACCCCTTGATTTCAGTGGGCTCCCATGTGCATCGTGAAGCCCACTGAGCCCCATAGTATGCAAACTTATTTTTACCACCATTTAGCTGACACATACGTTAAAAGAATGTGCGAGAGCTGGTTTACTTCCTGAAGGGTGTATGTTAAGAAGGAGAAAATAGATGCTCAGCAACGATCTCTGCTCACCTGCAGAGATTGATGGTTGGATGCACAGCTGACAACTGCACCGGTGCCCTAAAGACAGGGCCAYTTCCACTCCCCGACTCCTGTCACTTCTTGCACCTGCACAGCTAGCTCAGGGAGTCCTTGCGGCCCAGCAAGGTGCATGAGGGAGACGAGTCCGGCTGCTCTGCGCTAGACTTGCAAACCACTGCTTTGGAGGTGCTAAGCAGCCAGCGTTTTGAAAACAAAGATCATGCTGGTCCTCCTTAGCCACCAGAGAGGCTGGCTGCATTCAGACTCAATTCAGGCGCGTCCTGTTTTTAACCCTTCAGCTTTCCGGMGAGCTGACAGAATTTCAAAGAGTTTTAACAGCGGCAGCAGAGCTGAAAAACAAACACAACCAAGGCAGTAAACAAATGTGTGCCCAGATCGTTGCAGAGCCACAGTAGCATGAACATTATACAAAGCATTTTGATACTTATTCCCCTGTGGGCACTGTCCCTGCCACATAACCATGTAAGATTTTCCCAGCGCTCTTGGCACTACTCGTCTCAGTCTCGTCACTTGGCACTACTCGTCTCAGTCTCGTCACTTGGCACTACTCGTCATGAAGGGTTTTGACGTGGTGGCAGCACCTGGATTCCAGGCAGGATGGAGGCTCTCTCTGCTCATCCTGATGGTGTTCCCAGCTTGGGCTGTCACAAACAGTATTACAATTCTGCAGCATCATCCCTGCATTGGTCAATCCACGTGGCACCAAGCAAGTGACAGAGAGATCAGTTGCCTATCAGMCTGGGGCTACAGACATGGTCTGAGCAGCCAGTGCTGGCTCTTCAGGAGGACAGAAAAACACTGAGGTAGTTTCTGGGCAAGACCAGAAGCCTCATCCCYCAGCAGAAGAATTTGGGGAAATCTCTGCAAAGTCTTTGAGACTTTCAGGGGTATTTCCAGTGGTGAGGCTGACCCGGGCTTTGATTGTTAATTAAATTAAATACTTCAGACAGGGAAATAAAGACAGATCTCTTGTATTTATTTTCTGGGTCAGGCTAGAAATCTAAACAGGGCTGGTTAGAAAGGTACTTTCCATAATCCCAGTGTCCATCTGCGCTCGCCTGTGCACAGCTTCTCTACCCGGCACGTGCACACGGAAACCCGAGCTGTCCTGAGGAGAACAAGTGCCAGAGAACTCACRTTTGGGGCTGGGTTCCGACAAGAAGCCCTCGTCCAGCAAAGCCCCAGCAGCCAAGGAGCAGCATTTACCCTGCCTGGGGAGGCGTCACCTCCGTTCTTGTGATGAAGATGTGGATGGTGTTGGGCTACGAGCTACAAAAAGAAGCCAGTTTGGGCTTGRTCTTGGAGTTTAGCTGTCGGGAAATGCCAAAAGCTAGCGTGGAAGGACACAGATCTCATCATTTGGGCTTACTCTCATTTCAGACCATCGGCTTGTGCAGCTTCTACCCCAACTAAGAGCAGTGCCATAAAGCCAGCGCTCCCGCACCAGCCTTCCTGCAGCAGCGTTGACTTCTGCTCTCAAACAGGAAGTTGATAAAAACCTCATTTGGTTGCAGAAAGAAAAAGAAAAAAAAAATCAGATTTCAAAATTTTTCTCAAAAAGCTTCCAAAACCCAGCAGCCCTCCTGGCATTAACCCTTTCCCAGATGCAGGTCTCTTCCCTGCTGCACCTGGGCCTGACACCAGATATCCTCTTCACGCCTTGCTCAGCCTGTCGGGGGCTTTTTTGCTCTCCAAGCTGTTGCTTACATTCTCTCAAAATGTTGTTTTTATCTCAGGACCTATCACATGTCAAATCTGCTTTCATCGATAACCAGGTTGGGAGGTGGAGGGAAGAAGTGGGGGGGTTAGGAGAAACTGCTGTCTCAGTTAACGTGCACACCCTCTGCAAAAAGATCAGCAGAGAAGGGGAAAAAAAAGAAACACAGCACTAGGCTGGATGGCAAAATCCATCAGCCCCTCAGCAAAGTGCTCAGCTCCTGGCCACAGGATCCAGTTTCCTGGGATTTACAGGGSCTTTCTCATCTCCAGCTTCCTCCTCCAAAGGCCTGATTTTGAGGGAGGCATCAGAGCAGAGTTACACCTCTTTTGGGTCTTGCACATTTTACACCTGGCTGCAACATTCCGACCTGCCAGCCTAAGTGAGAATCGCTTCTGTAGCTGGRAGGAGAGGCAAAATTCAGCGGGGGATTCCAAGGATCCATCCTCCAGACTCCCTGAACCCGCAGGACATCTCATGAGCTCTGGGATACTGTACTGTGGTACTTGGCGTTTCCTGGGAGGATCAAAACTGCAGGGGCTCTTTGTAGACCATTGGTTTGATGGCTCCACTTTGTAGGCCATGATTTTAGTGTCCTTCTTGCTAGATATGAAAAAATACCCTTAAAGACAGCACTTTTCAGCTTTTTTTGTCCTTTTACACTCCTGCCCTGGTCAAGAAAGACGGTGCTTGCTCTGACACTGGAGGCAGARCCGAGAGGCCTAACTGCAGCAGCCCAACATGCATGAACTGCTGCTGCCCCTCTGCTGTGTCCCTGCTTGCAGGGACAGAAAACCTTTGCAAAGGGTCCCAACCATCTGACTTTCCACCCTGGCAGGATCTGGGCAACGCACTTCCCCACGTGCCCTCGCTACCGGCTGTGGATTTCCTGGCCCTCCCGAACACGCGGCCTGACCCACAACGGGGCTCGCTGCCACAAGTGAGCAGGTGCTCCGTGTTTCTCATCCCCTTCCCCTCTTTTCTTTGTGTGTCCTATATTGGTCTGTGATTAAATCAAACCTGTTTAACCGCCACAGCCAGATGTGGGGACCCCATTCATTTGTTACGGAAAAAGAGGTAAGAAAAAGGAAAAAAAAAAAAAAATTGCCTGCAGTGACAGTTGTCTGCACATGACGTGTGACCTGCAGCCCTTTGTATACCCTGAAACCACAGGATCTTTGCTTGGGCCGTGGGAACTTGATGCATCAGACCCTGAGAGACCCTGTCTTAAATATTCACCCCCCAAAGATCTGGCTGCCCCCAAGGCTGAGGAAACAGATGCTCCACCAGACTTCATGTACCCTCCCATACAACCTTCCCTCTGAACCCAGTATGGATCTCAGTCGCTCTGGACAAGGAGCTTTTTCCAGCACTGACCCAACCTCTCATAATTCCACCAGTCAACATTGCTTGCTGCTCCTGTCCCAGCCCAAGTGGCTCCTCTCCACCACATGGGCCTGTCCCCCTGGGCTACAGTGACCACTGTCTCCATCATGATTCACTACAGGTCCTATTGCCACCAGCCCTGGGACGATCAATCCTGTCTGGGACACCAACATCCCTCAGGCCTGACGGAGCTCCTTCAAGGCAGATCCAACAGCACAGTTGCTCTCGAGGAGGGAGCTCTGGCATTTCCGAGCACACGGTCATTCACTGAAACCTTCAAGGTGACCAAGTTCGAGGCTGGAGGGCGTTGTGGGGTAAGGGGTCAGGGAGCAGAGCCATTCAATCCACCGGGGCAAGCTAACGGACAGAAATACCGACCTAGAGAGGAAGAGACGGAGACAAGAGGGAGGRAGGGAGGGAGGAGGAAGGAAGGGAGATGATATCCGTGCCCATGCCTGGAGCAGGGAGGGGAGCATGCAGAACCAGCAGGGAAGCCTATCGTTGCCTCCCAGCTGGTGCACAGCCCCGGAGACAGGCTGTGCGTCGTGGCCTGTTCAAAATAGGGCTGTTGTCTGCGCGCGGCTTTATCAGTCGCTGCTTCTTCTTTCTCTCTGTCTTGTTCCAGACTCTTGATTTCCAAAAAGGGCGGGAGATGTCACAGAATCAACAGCACATCCTGAACAGCTGCTGCCACCCTCTATCTCTGCCACACTCCTGTGCCTCACCGCAGCTTCTGAGCCCCTGCAAACAAACTGCTCTGCGTGGCTCCCGCGCAGGGCCTGAGGAGCAGCATCACACCCTGGCCTTGGAGACTGCAGATTCTGGGGGAATTCAGCTCAGGATTCCCCTCAGGTCTCACCAGTTCAAGTCTAATACACTTCAGATCCCATGGAAAGGACAATGCCAGGAAAATGGAAGTAGGTTTATTGCATGGCATGACCTGGAGCCTCTTTCCTCTCAAAGAGGCAAAAGTAGGTGGGAGAGGGCAAAAAGGGTTCTCTAAGCCCAAGGCTTTTGATAGAACAGCCAGAATGCAGATGGCCTGACCCCATCTTTTGGCTGGGAAATGGGATTCTTCCATCACCAGAGAGGGTAGGAGAGATAAAGACACACAGAGTTGCCAGCGGCTAGTTGGATCTCCCCCAAAAGCTGTTCTCACTGGTGGTTCTTAAGCTATTTCTCCACCACCACCATTTCAGAGAAGGGGAAAGACAGAAACAGAGAGAGAAGTGCCTTGCTGGTACAAAAGCAAGCAGCAGAGCCACCTAAGCCCAGGGGTTTAGTCATCGCACCCAGCAAGCAGCACCCAAATTCCTCAGCAACAGTTCTGCTCCAGGGCTGACCTGARGCATGCTGAACTTCACCCACTGCTGTGGGAAGCACTGCCAAAAGCTGGGAAAGCCTCTCAAGCTAAGCTGGGACAGATCTAGCAGGTTGCATCCATGCCTAAGATCATGTTGAGGCACATGGRCTGCTCAGAATCCATTCAGACAATTCCCCGATAACTTGGGAAACACAAAGAGCTCCTCAAGTGACCCCAAATCCATCTGGGATGTGCCTCTTTGCACAACCTCAGCTCAAGGACTTTATCAGAAGAATTTTCCAAACTTTTATGTTCTTCCTGCTGTGAAGTGGAGCCAGTTCAGCCCACTCACAGCATGGCCCAGGGATTACACAGGTTGCCCTCGGATGCTCCCTGCCCTGCTCAAGCCGTGCAGTTACCCTCCTCTCCAGAGGGACTGTGGAGACTCTACCTCCCCACCTGGATTCCTGGGCCTGYGCATGGAGGAACAGGATTCCTCCCCCCACGCCTACCCTGAAAAGGCAACACCCACCGTGTGGTTTCCTGAAATGACAGATATTTGTCAAAGACAGCAGTAAGAAACCCCAAATGTGGTAAGTGGCCTCTTCTGAGTCAAGTGAGCTGCCGGGGCTCTGGGGTAAGGCTGTCGCCCTGTGGGGCTAGCAACAGCATCTTACTCTTTGCAAAATATCAAAGGCACAGGAGATGTGGCTCGGGCTTGCAGCAGAGATGGGTTTCCTCTGGCAAGCTGTTAGCCACAGGGTGCAAAAGGCAGGCAGGACACACTAGCTTCAGTGCTGGCTCTGGKTTATCAGCGAGATGGCACCCACTGTGCTGGAGGGCTTTCTCCAAAAGCCTGGAGTCCGGTCCTCTGCAGGAGTCACTTAGGAGTCAGGCAGACACCAGAGGTGGGGAACAGGCTCAAACCTCAAGGCAAGAGATGCCAAGTGTGGATGCAGGGGTGAAACACAAGGATAACTGTTTGTGGCAATTAGGCATTGCATTTGCCACATCTTGGGCAGAAATGAGCACAGACAAAAAGCAGATTCAGAATCTGACCAGTGTTAGTCAGATCTGTGCCTCTGATTACTTGGCTTCAGTCTCTATTATGGGTCATAAAAGCTCACAAACTTTGGGCAGGCTTGATGGTCTCCAGCTCAGGTCTACCTCACCTCTTCCTCCTGGGGAGGACGGACACAGAGCTGCAGGGACAACAGGAACGGACCTTTTGTCTGCAATACTCTCCTGTAACTTTATTAATAGAGGAGAACTTGATTGCTGCACTTGAACAGCCAGTCCCTGATAAAGAGGGCAATATGCTGGAGTTTTCCACACTCGCTTGTCCTCAGCTAATCCTGCTCTTAATGTTTGGTCCGGGAGATGTTAATAGCACAGACCTTTGAGCTCAGTTTCCTCCTTCAGTCTCTAGCAGCCAGGGAGGGAAGTGAAGATTGTGTTAACAGGGACAGGACAGGGTGGGGTTGGACTGTGCCCTAGAAGGGGATGTGGACTTGCACCTTAGAGTGTCTGTAGATACGACTGTGATCAAGAAACATCTTGCAGGAAGACAAGGGTAGACAAACTCCTTGAACATCGAGCAGAAGAGGGAAGAAAAATATGTAACTTTGAGAAGCAGAGACAGGAGTGACTTGCAGAGACATACTGACAAGCTCATACTGTAACAGACAAAACTGCAGATGAGCTTGGTCAGGGCAGAGACTAAGAACTCACTGACTCGCACGTTCCTGAGTAAAGGCAGAGGCAACGCCACTCTTTTCCCAAGGTTCACATTCACCCTGGGTCTGGCCTGTCCCAAGCAGCTGGGGACACTTTACTCAAGACAGGAATGGGAGACAGAATGGCAGCAGGACTGGATGGGTTGGAAACTTTGATGTCTCCAGCATAGATGGAAGGAGGAGCTGGGTTTTGGTCTGTACRATCTGGACTGCATCCCCCAACCTGGCACTACTTCTCTGTTTGCTCTCTCAAACCCAAACACTTGCTGTTCTGCAGAAGGTAAACCTTATGTCTAACGGATGGAGTAAAAACTACATAGGCCACCCCTGCCAACGTTTCTARGAGAACTTTAGAGAGAGGAAGGGAAAAGAAAGGGAGGAATAGCTACTGAGTCACTAACGAGGCAGGCCAGAGATCTGCAATAGTGCTCCGCGCTGGCCAGTGGGGAGGTGTGGGCTTCATGCCTGCTGGATTAGCCATGGCACTGACTCAAACACAGCTGTGAGCTGCTGCTGGAAGGGGAAGGGATGGTTTTACATGAGCTCAATAATGTTGAAATTTCACCCGTAAAGATGACCTCTATCATTCCTGTTGGGCCAAATGCAGCTTCTGGGATGTCCCTGGTGTTATAAGTTAATCTTTAAGGACTGCAACTTGCAGACAAGTGACTCTGGACACATCATATCCGTGATCTGGGCAGTAAGAGTAGATGAAACGTCTGCGTCTAGCTCAGGAACCTGGAGCTGAACTACAGCACTATCTTTTAGGAAGACATGATTCGGAGTCCAGACATGTTGGAGAGTTTGCCGCACCCTTGAGAGGCCTAATTAAATTCCCCTGTGAAGAAACGCATCTTATTTCCTGTTTTAACTGTGCGGACCTGCAATTCCAGCACCTGGATCTTGTTATACCTCTGTCTGCTAGATCAAAGAGCCTTCTGCTATCAGACACCTTCTCCCCTTTTAGTGATGTGATGTGTAGATCCAACTAAGGGGCTTTGGGCTTTGCTCTGCCTGGAATGCCTAACTCACAGATTTTGAGATGGATTTTGCATTCTGCAAAGTTTTTGGCAGCTCTCTGCACATTTTATATCTCCTTTTTGAAATGTGGACATCAGAAGTCCAGCTGTGGAGCCTCAGGGCTATCCGGAGAGCGCACTCCTTGCTACCAGGCAGGGCAGGGCAGCCCATATTGCCAAGACATCAACAGCAAATCAGCAAATCTGGCAAGAAAACCACGTGGGTATCACCTCAAGAGGCTCCAGTTCATGTACATATCCACAACCAGCAATATCATCACTGCTATGCTAGAGGGGATTATAATATTGCAACAAACATAAATAGTACCTGTCAAAATAATAAATAATAAGCAATAGCAGCAAAGTGGCCATAAGATCTCTGCATTCGTCTCTTGTCTCTGCAAGGCATGAGGCAATTTCATCAGGAAAAAAATGTTCTCAGATGTGCAGTTTATTCCCCTCCTTTTCAGCAGCAGTTTCCTCCAAGTATCAAGTGCTCACCACTGTCAGAAACTGCATGATGAAGGAAACTCATCCCTGGGCAGACAGAGAATTTGGAGCTTTTTGGCAACAAATGGCTGCAGAAGAGTTTTGGATGGGGTCCTGACAGCTAATGGGTAGAAAGGGCTGCAAATGAATTCAGTGCTGGTCGATTCTTGTGTCTGAAATAAGCTGGCTGGGAATAAGGACACATCGGTTGCAACCTGCCCTCTGGTGGCAATGGCACCAGAGTGGCTTTGGGCACACTAGGAGGCAGTGGCACCCAGGGCAGGCACCTCAGACCAGCAGTGCTCCAAAGGAGGAGGCAAAGGGGAGGATGTTGCCCACTCTCTGGGCCTGGTGCTGCAGGAATGTCCACCTCCATCACTTGCTCTGAGCTGGTCTCCAAGGCACACATTCACTCTCTGGTAAGCCAGAAACACTGCAAAGTTTAAGGGATCACTTAGCCTGACTTCCCATTTAACACTAGCTACAAAATTTCACCCCTATGTTGAGCTCAGTGATTTCCATCTGACAAACCATCTCTCTCCAAGCACCATTTGAAAACACCAAGGTCAGAGAGCCAGAGTCTTCTGCTGTCTCTTCTGTATCRATATCTCAGCACCTCCCAGGCTTAAAATGCCAAAGCCCTGGGCTTCCCATAGTCAGTAGTTCTTGTCATTCCTTTCAAATAAGAATTTTATTAAGCTTCATTGCTTCCCCTTTGGGAACGCAACTACATGAATAACTGTTCATCTGTGTCACCATGAGGTTCACGTGTTCCTGTCCAGGGCCACACAACCGTTCAGCATGAGCAGACCTGAGAACCCCAACTCCTAACTCTTCTTCAAAAGAAGCTGCGTAAAAGCTACGTAAAAGCACACGAACCTTTTTTCCTTTGTGAATTTGACACCCATCTGATTTTTGTTGTTGTTGCTAAAACAGGAAACAAGAGGAAATGTTTCAGTCCTTGGGAAAACCCTGTGTTCCCAGGAAGGTGCGCAGACTATTGCCATCCTGCATTGAGTTTTGCTGCCAGGTCACCGATTTCACAGTAAGCTGTGAAACCTTTTTCTCCAGAGAAAAATTGGCACATTAAGTGGGCAGATTCCTGCAGTGGAAATGTCATCTCCAGTGCCACATGGTCTCAGCAATATGAGTGTTTGCCTTCACCTAGGCAAAGGCTAGGAAAGGGCTCCATAGTTCCCAGTATTTCCAATTTCTGTCCCTTTCAAATTGGATCCCTGACCACATCTTTTTAACAGCCCTGAAGTACTCCCACTTTTAGCTAGTCCCCTCCAGCCTTGCCTGGCTACTCTTCTCCAGTGGCTGCTACCACTTATCTGGGGTCATGCAAGAATRCCCCAAATCACTGGAGTTTCACTGGATTTTTTTTTCCAAGATTTTTCCTCCCAACCCATGAGAGGGCACCTCACGGCATGGACAGGCATAAGGAACAGTTACAAACTCCTACTGCAAGAAGGGAGGTTGGACTCCTAATCTGAGAGCTGTCTGCAAATATTTACACCACTGGATCCCTGCCAGGCTGCTGGATGCTCTTGGTGGAGTCAAGCAGACTTCAGAGCAACAACATGCAGGAGGGGGAGAGCTTTGCAAGACGCTTTGCCACCAAGAACATTTTATCTCTGATGGAGCTTCCTCCCAACAGCTCCAAAAGCATTTCAGAAGGAGCACTAGTACTTACAGCTGGGAAACGAAACTCAGGAGTCACTGATCGGGCTGGCTGCGAAGCCAGGATTCGGGCCAGGGCAGCACCCATCRCAGCACTCGGCCTGCCCTGTCATCCCTCGCTGCAGGGTTCTCCCCTCACTCAACCAAAGGCCCCAGCAGTGCAAACAGCTACAGATGTCAGCAACAATTTTGTCTTCTGAATGCATCTACAAAGTGACTTGGAAACAGGGAAATAAAGACAATTCCTAAGAGGGTAAAGAAAGCAGGCAGCACAAGGTTGCACAATATTGTGTTATTTGCACAACAGCTCCCCGGCGTGAATAAAACAGGTAGTGCAGGACATGTGGAGGAAGGGTCAGCTAAACCCTCCGATTCAGAGGGCATCCACAGGGCAGGCCGGGCCAGAAATCTCAGCTGGAGCAGGAAATACACACTCATACTGGAAACAGGGCTGTGGGAGCACAGAAAAGCATGCCCAGGCTACTCAGGAAGAGCGGATGCCCTCCATCCTCACCGATGGAGACAAGTCCTGCACCAAGAAGATCTCAAGATCACCTGGGGCAGAGACATACTCATGGTTAGGGCAGGTGTCTGGCCCCAGGGCAGAGGAAAGGGCTCTGGTTTCAGTCCTTCTTCAGGATTGTTTTTTTCATACAAAGCAATTATTGGTTAAACGCGTAAGAACTCCTGAAGGCAGGATTATTTCTTTCTGGAAAAATGCTGCAAGTAACAGGTGGAAAGACAACATTAGAGTATTGGAGATGAGAACAAGAAAGGGCCAATTCCTTATGCAATGAGATAGCTAAGATGCAGAGATTAGTTATAACACTGTGCACTGATGTTATACCCCTCAAAAAAAATCTAAGAGAGAAGCCACTAGGTTCCTACCTGCCTGAGACCCATCTGTCYGACATATTTTGGAGTCCATTCACTCCCTATCCCTACAATATCCTTTAAGGATATTATGAAGAAAACAATGCCACCTCACTACTATTCTGATGCACACGATAATTCATCAGCAATGACACCCATCCACACTCCCCCATACTTGTTTTTCGGATTTGCTACAAGAGCAACTGCACATGGGTTGAATTAACTTGACAGCATTCACGACAAGGAGGCAGAGGAGAGCAGTGCTCCCCATGGTACYATGCACAGTACCCACCAGGCTGAAATTCCACCTTTCCTCCTCCGGATGCTGTCGGCTCAGCTTGAGCCCATCTTTTCCCTACAGGCAGTAATAGTGCATACAGGCAGTAAACTGGTATTTTTAGTCCACACTTGTCAAATTTTACTCATCTTTCCATCCAAACAATTTGAGTCAGTCAAAAGTTAACCAGCAGAGTTTAAGCTACCAACATTAGGCACTGGCAGCTCTCCTCTTTCAGCTTCATCTGCCCCAACAACTCATTACCCAGTGTCCAGGCCCCCAGAAGTCCCTCAGCTGGAAGCAACTTGCAGGATTCGGACACGCTGGGAATTCACGTGCACAGTGCCAACCCCTTYGCACACAACTATCTCAAGGTGTTTTCAAGATCTTCAGTGCAATTACACTCTCCCAGCCCAGCAGCTTTACTCATCCCCCAGCCCTTGCGGCGCACAATCACACTCTTTCTGGCAGGTTTTCAGGCTACGCAATCACGCTGCCTCCTACCTTTGATGATCAAGACACTCGCTTCTGCAGACACGATCGCTTTGAACAATCCATCCTCCTTCTTCCGCCGCCTCCCTGCCTTCCCTGCATGCTGCTGACTTCGCCACTCGTGCAGATAAGGAGGCAGTGATGTGTGGAAGCTGCGGCGCCTCCCAAGTCAAATGAGATCAGGACCTTTAATTTCCAGCGTGGCAGCTGTTGTTTACATCGATTTTCCTGCCCTCTCCGTTGCACTTATTGGTCATCACGATGCTCTCTCTCTCCCACACGTACTTCAACAGGAAGCAAGGGGTGGGAGTTGTAACGGAGGGGGATGTTTCCTGTTCTGTTGTTTCAGAAACACTTAACCGACACCAAAGCTTTGATCAAGAGATCTGAGCCCTCGCACGGGTGCACCGAAGAACACGCAGCTTACAACAGGAAAGGCTGAAGCGTTCCCACAGTGACAGGGTTCTCGGTGCAATGGTGGTATCTTCTGTGCTTTTTTAAGGAAATAATTTTGAATGGGAACACTGACTAATGGAGAAAGAGCGTCGGGCCAGACGGAGGCCTTGCTTTCCTCGCGCTTTCGCAGRTGCCTTGGTGGCAGTGGCAGCACMTCCCCAGGATGCYCAGACCGCAAGCGGGAAAGGGCAGGCGCGGAGGCAGCTCGGGAGCCCCCGCCGCGTCCTGGTGAACCTTGGACCCCCCGGCACTGCCAGGGGCACAGATGGCACCTCAGGAGGCCAGGAGGGCCTCACGGTTGGGCTGTGGCACCCGCTCGCAGGTGTGGGGAGCACCCGGGACACACGGGGCRCGGGTGGGCTGGGCACGAAGGGCTGCGCGGGGCCTCCTGGAGCCACGCGGACCCAGGGGACACGCGGGGGAGCCCGCCGGCCGCCGCGCATGCGCRCTGCGCGCCCCCCCCAGTGCGCTATCCCTCCCGCCACTACAAACCCCACAATGCCCCGCGCGCGCCTCCCCCCCCTTTGGCCCTGCCGCGCCTGCGCAAAAACCTCACATGGCTCCAAGATGGCCGACACAGCGTCCGCCAGCTCGGGCACGGTAACGGCGGCTCCTTGGGGGCGCGCGGGGCCCGGAGGGGGCGCGCGCGGCCGTGGGCCCGCCCAGGAGCCCGTCCCTACCGGCGGCGGCGCCAGGGCGGCCGCGCCCGCTCCGCAGCGCCTCGAAGCGCCGGGCCGAGGAGAGGGAGGCGCTGATTGGCTGAAGCGCCCGCGGCGGGCGGGGCGTCCCATTGGCTGGAGGACCACCGGGAGGGGCGGGGGCAGGGGGCAGCACCGGCGTTTTTAAAGGAGCCGCATGCCGGTTATGCGAAGCTCCGGGGGAGGGGGCGATACCGTCGTGTCGTGTCGTGTCGTGTCGTGTCGTGTCGTGTCGTGTCGTGTCGTGTCGTGTCGTGTCGTGTCGTGTCGTGTCGGCCCTGATCCGCCTCCCCGCAGCGGTCCGGCAGCAAGCAGCCCACGACGCCGGCGGACAACTACTACCTGGCGCGGCGGCGGACGCTGCAGGTGGTGGTGAGCTCGCTGCTCACCGAGGCGGGCTTCGAGAGCGCCGAGAAGGCGGCCGTGGAGACGCTCACCGAGATGCTGCAGAGCTGTGAGTGCGCCGGCCCGCAGGGGCCTCCTGGAACCGTTAACGGGTGGAAAGGACCCTCGAGGTTGACGGATTGGCTAAAAATGCCCTCAAAATTGGGTGTCCCATAGCCGCCGCTGAGCTCATATAAACGCATTTACAAGGGCAAGTGCGGGGTCCTGCACCTGGGGAGGAATAACCCCAGACACGCGTACAGCCTGGGGACCGACCTCCTGGAGAGCAGCCCCGCAGAGAGGGACCTGGGCGTCATGGTGGACGACAAGTTGACCATGAGGCAGCAGKGTGCCCTCGTGGCCAAGAAGGCCAATGGGATCYTGGGGTGCATTAAGCAGAGCGTCTCCAGCAGGTCGAGGGAGGTGATTCTGCCCMTCTACTCAGCCCTGGTGAGGCCGCACCTCGAGTACTGTGTGCAGTTCTGGGCTCCCCAGTGCAGGAGGGACGTGGAGCTGCTAGAGAGAGTCCAGCGCAGGGCCACAAAGATGATTAGGGGTCTGGAACATCTGCCCTATGAGCAAAGGCTGAGAGAGCTGGGCCTCTTCAGCCTGCAGAAGAGAAGACTGAGAGGGGACCTGATCAATGTATATAAATATCTCAAGACAGGGAGTGAGGAGGATGGGACCGGCCTCTTCTCAGTGGTGGCCAGTGATAGAACTAGAGGAAACGGCCACAAATTGAGGCGCCAAAAGTTCCACAGGAACTTGAGGAAGAATTTCTTACCAGTGAGGGTGACAGAGCCCTGGACCAGGCTGCCCAGAGAGGTGGTGGAGTCTCCTTCTCTGGAGATCTTCCAAACCCGCCTGGACACCCCCCTGTGCCACATGCTCTAGGGGACCCTGCGTGTGCAGGGGGTTGGACTAGRTGACCTCTAGAGGTCCCTTCCAACCCTAGCCATTCTATGATCGCTGCCTGGAAAAAATACATGTTGCTCTTTCTTTGCCAGATATTTCTGAAATTGGAAGAAGCGCCAAGTCCTATTGCGAGCATACGGCGAGGACGCAGCCGACGCTGTCCGATATCGTGGTTACCCTCGTTGAAATGGGTGAGAACGCCCGCGTTGGGTAATCCCGGCGGCTCGCGACGAGCAGGGCTTGGGTGCGCCGCCCCGTTGGGACGGGGCCCTTCGGAGGCGTCTCCGTTGTGGATGCGATGGGGATGGAACCGGCGGCGCGCCGTTTCTCTTCTTAGGTGCGGTGGAGCCCTTGGCAAAATTTTGCCCAACTTCTTTCTGAGAAGAAGGAGGCCTCGGGTGAGGGAGTCTTCAGGCAGAACAAACTCCTGGTGTGATTTCTGTTTCTTTCTCGCTCTCAGGGTTCAACGTAGAAACGCTTCCCGCATATGCCAAGCGCTCCCAGAGGATGGTCATCACTGCCCGTACGTGGGAAATCCCTTCTCTTTGCACATAGGAAATTGGGGGGGGAAAAAGTAAAAAAGCCTTTCCACCTGACATCCAGAGAGCTGCAGCTCTTCGGATGGATGACATAGTCTAGAGTTTCTAGATGTGCAGCTCATGTTAAAAAATTTCTGTAATGACTATGTAGCAGGTTGTGGAAGGATACCCTCCAGCAAATTGGGATCATTTGCCTTTGCTTCAGCATCCTTTTTGTACACAAGGCACTGAAGATGGTTTTCTTTTTTTGGGCATAGGAGAGAGAACTTGAATAACTCTTGCTCTCTGTTCAAACACAACCTGCAATTACTTACTGGGAAAAATGCACTCTTCCTTTTACAGGACCTAGAATCTTGGGTCGCAGCCCAGTGTAGGCTAACAGTTCCCTAAGCCTGACACTTGGCAGAGTAATGCTGATCTCTGTGTGTGGATGTTTTTGAACTGTAGCTCCTGTGACAAACCAGCCGGTGACTCCCAAAGCCCTGACAGCTGGACAGAACAAGCCACATCCATCCCACATCCCTGGCCACTTCCCTGAGTTTCCAGATCCTCACACCTACATCAAGACACCAGTGAGTGCGAGAGACTTTTGTGTCCTTTGGGGTTTATCTGGAGTCAATAACATCACTAGTTGGTATATAAGTATTTTTACTATGACACTGGCACTTTTTGTCCAGGACATCAGGTTGCCTGACTTCTTGCTGTAGATTTTAGACTGACTAATACGGAGGT
This sequence comes from Eudromia elegans, assembly GCA_003342815.1. Classification (NCBI taxonomy): domain Eukaryota; kingdom Metazoa; phylum Chordata; class Aves; order Tinamiformes; family Tinamidae; genus Eudromia; species Eudromia elegans. The sequence continues at coordinate 579,101 of PTEX01000282.1, forward strand.
GTCTGAAAGGCTTGTGCATATTGAAAGTCTGTATTTGTAGTGTGTGAATCCTAGTGATGTTTTGAACTATAGCGGATTGCACTGCATCAAATAACGGAACTTTTTTTCCCTTCCTTGCTCCACAGACCTATCGGGAGCCAGTGTCTGATTATCAGGTGCTACGGGAGAAGGCAGCATCTCAAAGACGCGATGTGGAAAGGGCCCTCACGCGCTTCATGGCAAAGACAGGAGAAACGCAGAGTCTTTTCAAAGATGACGTTAGCACATTCCCATGTGAGTTGGCTAGTAAAACTGGTGCCTTAAATGATAGTTATCTCACTGAGTATACCTTCATAGATCATGTTAGTGCAGAACGTGAGCACCGAAGGATCATGTTTCGTTTGTCATGGCAAGGAAAGGAGGGAAATGAAGAATTTTCTGTTATGAACAAGGGTAAAGAAGACAGAGTTCACAATCAAACCTAGTTCTGCTGGGTTGCAGACTGCCATCCTGACTAAAGACCTCTCCTGTCTCCTGATGCTGGAAGAGGCCTTGGCTAATAAGTGCCCCTGAACTGAGGAGGTTTCTCCCAGCTTGCTGACTCTGTCCTTTTCTCCAAACCTAGTGATTGCTGCCAGGCCTTTCACAGTTCCCTACCTGACCGCTCTTCTTCCCTCGGAGCTGGAAATGCAGCAAATGGAAGAAACGGATTCGTCTGAACAAGACGACCAGACAGACACAGAGAACCTTCCCCTGCACATTAGCACGGTATGCACAGCCTGAGATTAAGATCCTTTGGGTCTGACTTTCTTGGACATGCGAAACCTGATTCTGCTTTGTCTGTCTTCCTTACAGCTGGGCAGAGTGGGTGGGAAATGAGAAAGTGGGTTGCATTTTATAGCACCTCCCTAGGTGTAAATGTCCAACACTGTCATGGGTCCCTAACTTCCTGCAGGGTGTACTGTATAATGAGATTATTTGATGCTGGATCATGCTCTTTCAGGGCAACCTTCATTTCAGTGTTGGGGGAGAGAGGACTTCCATGACATCTTGTACCGTTCCCGAAGAGGATCTATTGTTAGGATCTTGTGTTACAAATCAGAAGTCTGCACTTTCAATGCAGCTCCTTGTCTGCTGCAGCTTATCTTGGTTGCTTTTTAATTGTATTTTGCCCATAGGATCTGTGGTGTTTGAACCGTTTCTAAACTTTGTTTATGTGTTTTTTTTTTTTCTTTTTTTCTTTTTTGTTTAAATTCATGTGATAGGATGATTCAGGACCTGAAAAAGAAAACGCTTCAGTGCTGCAGCAGAACACCTCCCTATCAGGCAGCCGGAATGGGGAGGAGAACGTGATTGACAATCCTTACCTCCGGCCGGTGAAAAAGCCCAAGATTCGCAGAAAGAAGTGAAGAGCAGCCCGGTGTTCCGGCTGTCCTGGGGAGTCACGTCTGCTGCTGTGTGTCGGAGGCACGGCACAAGCCAGGAGGGACAAGCAGCCTGGCAGAGTGGCAGAAGGGTGATCTCTTCTGCACTGCCTTCCTGTCTTGCAGTTCTCCCTATTTCCCTCCACTCCTGCTGACATGGGAATAGTGAATAGTCAGTTGCCTTAAAGGCATTCGAAGTTACCTGGTTACAGATAGAAACAGTTTTGGYTCCTTCTTTCTGTGTCTAAGGAGAAGAGGCACACAGGGTCCTTGCTGCTTAGTGCTTCCCAGCAGACACTACAGAATACAAGGATGTAATTTGTGTCTGTCTCACAGGTTAGAAGAGAAGCGTCTGCAATTGACTCAGTCTGGCCTGGCAATGCGAGGAGCATGTATAACAGACAGAACAAAACCAGATTTTTGGTTTTTAAACTAGATGTGTATTGTTGGCAGGCAAAAGCAAATAGGCTCTTCTTTTATAAACTGAAGGTGTTTGATCTGTTGGTAGGAGAGCGGCATGTAAATACAGACCCAAGATGGCATTTTGTGATTGTTTTACTGACTACAGCTGCACTTCTAACGTAAAAGTGCTAAGTGTAGTGTTTGCACTGCCCTGCTTTGAGGTTATTTTCCAGCAGAATGAATGGTAGGAGGTGACAGCTGCTTCGGGCCATTTTTCAGTTCCATTGTTAGTTCCAACACGGCTCAAATCCGCTGAGACTTGAAGCCTTCACCAGCTGTTTGGAAGAAGTTGTGCTGAAAGTCTTGGAGTATGGAATGAAGCGGTATCGATTACAGTCCACAGGCTCATTCTGTTGTTCACGTTTTCTTTTATTTAGTCATTTCTCAGTTAAGAGCTTTTAGCCACAGAGTTCTCCCCCCATCCACCACTGCCTTGCAAGGAGAACCCTTTTTTTCAGCAGTGAAAATGAATGATGCTGGGGGTTTTGTGATCGTTAGCTAGTTTGGCAGGCCTTTCCTTTAACCTTCGGTCGGCCTTTACTCGGGCAAAATATGGGTTGAATTCCTTAGACAGAAGGCCCATTTGGTGCAGACCTGCATGTACCGTTGTCATTCCTGCTGGTGCCTTGGTTGTACAGAATAACCAATGTACAGAGATACATTGTGTATGTATGTATATATAAAAATTTATATCTATTTTTCTTCATTCAGACTACACATTTTTTATGATCGCAAGTCCCTCGCGGAGTAGGGGGAAAAAAGGTAGAGTGAAAACAGTGGGGKTTGATGTTCATAATAAAAGAAGTTTTACGTCCTGCAAGCCGGTGAACGGTGCGTGGGCCAGTTTTTGGGGGAGAAAAAGCCCGCTTTGGTGGCACACAGTGGCGGGGAGAAGGGGCCCCGTTGTGTGGAGGGCGGCACCCAGAGGTGCCTCCCCAGCCCTGCGGGGAAAGCGGCAGCCGCAGAGAAGGACCCAGCGCCGTGGGGCCAGGGAGGCGGCGAGGCCGGAGATAACCCGCTGCGCTTCCMTTCCTAGCCCTCCCTTTTATTGATGGTTGTTATTTTGATAAAGAGATGCCGGCGACACTTGGCAAGCACAAGGCAGGAGTGGCGAGAGCCTCTTCTCGCAGCGGTTTTTATTTTGGGAGGCGGAGCGGGGGCGCCGTGCCGCGCGGGGCCGCGCCGCCTCGCCCGTAGTGCAGGCTCAGGTAGGCCAGGCGGTTGCGGTGCTTCCGGAATTCCCTGTCGGCTGCCAGCTAGGACGAAGCGAACGCCCTTGGAGCAACCTCGGTGCCGCGCCGCCCCGAAAGGGGCTTTCCCTGCCCTCGAGCTCTGCTTTCGGCTGGGGGCGTTTGGGGCCCACGAGGGCTGCGCAGGGCCGTCGGCACGCGGGTGTCCCACGGTTTGGCCGGAATCTTACTTCCCGAGCGGACTTCTTTACAGAAGCCTCTTTGAATTATTGCAGCTATTTCCTCCAAATTTAGCTTCAGCAGAGGGGGATATCTGATAGGGAGTCACCTTGTAGCTTATATCCCAGGCTTGTACAGCCACATATCCAGCAGGAGCGTGAGGAAGGGCTGACAAAACATCTCTAAAGAACCCCCTGTTTTCTTTTCCCAGACGTACCCTACACGGAATCCCRTCCCCTTGTCCCTGCCCATGTGTTAGGTACCTCAGTTTTTAGTGTCTTCTTCACCGGCTTGGGCACTAAAGACCAGTCTGGYGACCCAAACTTCATCGGCCAGGTGATTTTTTTGGGCAGCAGGAGCTTGTCCGCTTCGTAAGTTCCAGGTCTAAAATAAACCCAAAAGCACCAATATTGCAACGCCGGAGCTGTGCCTTAGTACTTGTCTCTGTTAGTGCTCTTGCTAGTTACTAAAGCTGTAAGAGAATGAGTTACGTTACCCAGGGAAAAATTCCCTTTCCAAAGGCTTCTCTGGAAATCGTGGCGTTTTAATGCAAAATGGGGCACGGGTAGGCGGGCGTTTTCGCTCTTTCTTCCGCCGTGCCTGRTACGCTGCGGGGCCCGGAGTCACCGTCTGCAAGAGAGAGGGAATTTCAATACGGAAGGTTTTGTGTTCTGCAGAACATTTCTAAGTGGTCGGCAGCTCCCCTGGATAGGACAGGCTGCGGTTCAGYGAATACCCTGGATGCTCTGCTTGTGTGGAAACAGTAAATTGCCGGTGTCGAAAGAGCAGAACAAGGYAAATACTCAGTGCTGCTTCCTCAACGTTTCCTCTGACATCTCTCCCACCGTACTGCTCTTTTRAAGAAGTTAGGCCAGAAAACGTGTTGGTCAAAGCGGCAGCCGCGCGCTCTGCCCGGCTTGCCTCGCTACGTTCCCGCGTGTGTTTGGGATGTAAAGGAACGTGGATCTACCTCTGTATCTGTTACCGGAGCAACAAATGAGCAGTCAACACCGGACTCAGCAYGGGAGTTTATCTGCCCTTAGGTTGTGTGTAGGGAGGGTTATGGCTACTATGCATTAGCTCTGTGCTTGACTGTCTACTAAGGCCACAGATGTAGGAAAGAGGAATGATTTTTCCAATTCTTTCTTGTTCTCTGAGCGTGTTTCTGAAGAAAAGCCTCACAGCAAATGGAAGTGAGAATAAAAAGTGGGAGTAGCTGATGTCTGCAGGGCATGGAAGGCTCCTGCGGGACTTCTCTGGGCCCCTCAGGGCTGCTGCATTAYTCTGGTTCTCTTTCTCAGGTGGGACTGAAGCAATGCATGTGTCCTGGGTGCTGTGCACGAGTAACTTCCTCCCCCAGCAAAGGCAACCCAAAGGAGTGGGAACAGGCTGCAGAGTGCCCTCGGTTGTGGCTGTGCTCCTCTGAAGAGTGCTCCTCTTACCCGGGCCTCCGGCAGGAAACGCTGGGCTGTTCTCGCTCCTATCACGTAGCCTTTCTTGCTCTGTGGCTTTTGAGCCAAGCAGTAAACCAGGCTGCTTTTCTGCAATTCAAAAGCAGAAACATCTTACTGACACTTTTAAGACACCATGTGCAGCAAAATAGGCCATTCCCTCTAATTCCTCCCCTTTCYCCTAAATTTTGAGTGCTAGGGCACTTGGAGCTTTGAAGACCAGTACGTCTAGTTGTAAATTCCAGGATGAGAGTGTCCTTTCCTAGGTGTCTGCATAGCCCTTCTAGAAAGGCTCTGTAGGGAAAGCGTTGGGATGCCGTGTCTGGCTGATGATGGTCTTGTTGCTCCTATAGGTTCGTCTGCTGTAAAGGAAAAGCTCCAAACCTGAAAATKCAAAAAACTCACCTTGTGGTTCTGGTAAGAGCCTGGCCCGAGGTGGGTGTCTCCCCTGATGGGTATCGTCTGGATCCCCAGTCTGTCTGGCGCGTGGTGGAAAGGGAACAATTTCCGCTCTTGACATGATCCAAAGGAGATCCGCTTCTGGATACCTGTGAGGGCRGGAGAGGGAAATGCCACCGGTGCGGTTCACCCCTGGGGAGGCAACACCGTGCTGCTTCTCTTCATTTCCAGGTATGTTCTGCTTCCCGAGCACCCCCCCTACCCCGGCACCTTTCCCCCAGCTGGCAATTTCCCCTGCCCATGGATATTTGGGAAGACCCTGCCCCTTGGATGGCTCTTCACAGCCAGCTCAAAGGCTTCCGTGTCACCGGCCGGGGCAAAGCGGAGCGCTGTGGACGGGCGGGCGGGCAGAGCTGGCGCTGCCGGGCGCCRTGTGGGAGGGAAGGCACCGGCTCCGTGCGCGCTCCGTGCTCACCGCTCGCCTCCGGCTCGTCCATCGCGCCCGGCTCRCGCGACCTGTGTACTCCTGTTGCTATAGACACGGCGGGGCGGGTTCAGCGCTCCAGGGAATGCTGCTAACGGCAGCGCTGGACAACAGCCTTGGGGATGCGTGGTTTCCGCGGGGGACCATCCTGCCAAGGGCACAGGAGGCTGAGCTTGTCTTATACGGAGCCCTTGGAAGGACAAGATGGGACTCRGAGTGCAGGTGTTTGAAACAGGGTTGCCTCCATCCAGGAAACTTMTCCACTCTCCTGCACCCAGGAGCTGCCGTGTCCATGGGGGTCAGCGGCGGGGGGCAGAGGTCTYGGGTGAGCCCCTGCCGGGACCCTTCTCTGTGTGCTCTCTGATGGCACAGCCTGATATTCCCCATTCCTCCTCCTCTCCTCCCTCTGCCTYGGTGCCTACTGGCACAGAAGAAACTCCTGGAAATAAAACGGTGTGGGGCTTTGGAAGCGCAGCTTGTGCATTCCTGCCATTCCCTGAGCGGGGCTTGTAAGTCTCAAGAGGGCACCAGGGAGCCTCAGAATATTTAGAGCAAGGCGAGTGCAAGCAGAGAGGATTGTTGCTGTAGGAGAACTCTTTATTTCATCATTATTATTCCTTGGGATTTGGCCACAAGGGACCGTGTGCTGTTGTAGAGTCTTCATGGCCAGTTGCAGCAGGAGCAGCTGGTGTCAAAGACCAGGCCGGCCTGGCAGCTCTGCAGGAAGGTGTTGCCGTTATTGCAGCTGTAGAAGCTGCCCTTGCTGCTTGGATCTGCGTAGATGCCGTTGCTCTTGCCAGCGCAGAAGCCACTTCCAGTGGAGCCGCTGGGATTGCTTCCTGAGCTCCCGCTCCCACTTCCGGAGCTAGGAGCCTCAGCGACTGGAGAATTAGGCTGAGCAGAGGGTACACAGCCTGAAACAGGAGCAGGGAGGAGACAATTTGTATCTGACAGAGTCTCAGCACTCCCTCCCTCCCTCCTTCCCTCTATAGTTCCATTTGTGGTGGAGTCAGCAGGCCAGCTACTAGACTTTGTTTCCCAAAGTCTAGAGCTATGGCTGCCATATAGGGTCATTATCCCCCAGGGCTCTATAGGTAAAAGTTCTTGGCTCTCTGAAACCAGCACGAGGACTGAGCCCGGCTGTCGCCTTCAAGACCCCATGCTACTCATGTTACTCACTGCTGCTTTGCAGACCAAGAGCGTTCTTCAGGGTRGTGATTAGGGGGTATTTGCCCTGCTTGCAGAAGGAGCCCGTGAAGTCATCCATAGCAAGGGACCACACCATAGCACCTCCGTAGTTGCTCTTCTTCAGCCAGTCGGCCTGTTCAGGAGCAGAGGAGAAGCCCCAGTCAGTCCCAGGACCTGCTGCAGCAGAAGTCGTCCCACRGCGTTATTTGGACCCCTCCGTTTCCCACTCTACCTTGATGTTGAAGCTCTTGATGTTGTCGTAGCCAACCCATGTGCTGCCCTTGTAGGCATAGGGCACATCCTGGGGAGAATCCCAAGCCTGAGTAGCTCCAGAATCCAGGAATGAGCAGATCTGAGGAGAAGGACAGGTAGGGGTATTTATCAAGTGTCTAACAAAAAAAGGGCATTTAGAATATTCTATGGGCCTCTTATTAGAAATTCTCTGATGCATAATTCATTTTTTTTTCTGTTTGTGGCTGCTCAGATGTGAGGGAACTTGATTACCTCATAGTAAGCCAAGGTCCCAGCTTCTTTTGTGTAAGTTCCAGCAGGCCCAGGTCCTGATGTGGGTGCCCCAACAGCAGTGTCAGAGGGATTTTGGAGGTCGAAGTTGTGTCCGTAGGTKGGGAATCCAACAAGGAGCTTTTCAGCAGGGGCCCCGTTGCTCTTCCAATAGTTCATAGCATAATCCTATTACGAAACATCACAGTTCAACTGTTATAGGATTTATGAGGAAGACCAGATCCTGAATGCTTCCTATTGGTTTCATCACAGACCTGTGCCCTGCGATACAGGATCCCAACATATACTCACAACATTGAAGTAGATGTTGCTGCCAGTGTCAGCTGGACCTTTGTACAGGGGGCTGTTCTCTCCAGTGTGTCCATCCCACGAACCATGGAAGTCGTAAGTCATCACATGGAAGTAGTCCAGATACCTGTGGAGAATATTGCAAGATGTGTCCTGGCTTGTTGATTCCCCCAGTACAACTTGTTACTTTAATGCTGGCTGTTTGTCCTGCGGTGTCCTTGGCCATACACCCATGTCCTTCAGAGACTTTTTTGAGGAGCATTGCAAGTGCTAGAGCTTTTTTTATTCTGTGATAGGTAGGTAGGGAGAGGTCACTGCAGAGTGGGAAATGTGCTGGTGTAGTGGGAACTCAGAGATGAGCTCTATTGGGTCAAAGAGGCTTGGTGAAGACCTCATCACCCTTCTCTAGGTGACCCCTTGTCCATAGGAAGAAAAAAAAAAAAAAAGTGTATTTAATCTTCCTCTTGTCTTATCCAGAGAACTAGGGAGGTTCTTGGAAATGCAGAGCTTTAATGGCAGTTATTGGCACATGTTTTTTTCTCTTTAGTTTGCAAAGAAACCCCATCTAAGTCATTGCTTTGGTATCTGAGAGTTTGCTACTCACTTTCCAAGCTCAGCAATCTCGTAGCTGGACTGAATGTTGGAAAGTCCAGCGGCAACAGCAGCAGTGATGAGGAGCCTGGGCTTGTTGACCTGTTCAGCTTCCTGCTCAAAGGCTTCCAGCAGTTCCTAAGAGATGCCAAGAAAGAAGCTTCACCATGGACCTGCTCTGCTGGCTCTTGTCAGGCTTTGAAGCTCAGGACAGAAGGTGACGAATAAAGTTTGATCAGAGATCTTCTTTTCCAGCCTACCTTGACGAGAACAGTGAAGAGAGCCTTATCCTGTGGCAGGCTGCCCCTGGACCCTGGGTATTCCCAGTCAATGTCAAGGCCATCAAAGTCATACTGGCGCAGGAATTTGATGACAGAGTTGATGAAGGTCTGGCGGTTTTCAGGAGTGGAAACCATTGCTGAGAACCTGGGGGAGCAGAGAAGAGCAGAGTGGAGGTTGGATTGGTGGACTGGATGTTCTCTAGAGGTCCTTTCCAACCTCACCCATACTGTGATTCTGCCGTTATGAGACGGTTTGAACTTACTTGGCTGTTCCAAAATTCCATCCTCCAATAGCCAGAAGAGTCTTCAGATTTCCATTCCTGCAAAGTGAGGGACAGGAGTGTGTCAACACAACAAAGAAAAGTCAAAAGTTTCCCAATATACCAAGAGATCCAGCCCTTCTGGTGCAGGCTTTGCTCTGCAACCTGTGATTTCCCGGTCGAAACAGCAGTGAGCTGGGGCAGGGCAGACTAAGGCAGAGGCACCATCCCTGGTGGACCAACGCTGGCAGCCTGGCCTGCCCTTAGCATCACGAGCTGCCTCTTTCCCTCGGCATCGCTGGCCCAGGGCATTGCACCACCAGGATGCAGAGAAAGGGAAGGGGATGGAGGACGAGGAGTGTCGTTGGTTCTTGATACTCACTGGTTCTTCAAGCCGTTGAAGGACTTGTAAAGGGTCACATCATTCCATTCAATGGTTGCGATCTCGTTGTTGTTCATCCCAGCAAAGGCGTAGATGAGATGGTCGCAGAGACAGGGGTCAATGTTGTCGGGCTTGAAGCTCCCCAGGCCAGGCCTGTACTGGGCCCAGTTGGTGAAGTAACATGACAGCACATAAGCTGAGCCTGCGGAGAAATGGACAAGGTGATGGGGACCTGGGCTGAGCTCAGGAGAATCACAGAATAGTTTTGGTTGGAAGGGACCTCTAGAGATCATCTAGTCCAACACAGGTAGGGACACCTAGAGCACATGGCACCCCGTTTCATGCAGGCAGGTTTGGAAGATCTCCAGAGAAGGAGACTCCACCACTTCTGTGGGCAGCCTGTTCCAGGGCTCTGTCATGCCGACAGTCAAGAAGTTCTTCCTCACGTGGAGGTGGAACTTCCTGGGTTTCAACTTGTGCCTTGTCCTGTCAATGGCCACCATCGAAAAGAGTTTGCCCCTCTCCTCCCTGCCTTCACCACTCAGGTACCTGTACATCCTACTCAGATCCCCTCTCAGTCTTCTGTTCTCTGAGCTAAACAGGTCTAGCTCACTTCTTTCCTCATTCAGGTGAGCTGCGGTTTTCCCACCTTATGAAAATACAGGGAAATTCATTCCTTAGGTTGAAGTGTTGTTAAGAAGACCTGCGAAGCAGTGATGGGCAATGCTTCCTTGCAGGGAAAGGAGTCTACAGACATCGAGGTAGGGCTGGCCATTCTACTGTGAAGTGCCTCTTTAAGGATAAAAATGAGTTTCTTTCCTTCCTCCTTTACTTCAGAGGCAGCCCAGGAACAAGGTGTGCTCTTCAAATCAGGTGTTAGGGTATTTCTGGCTTTGGATATTTTTTACCCCAGAGAGTATTTCTCCCGTGCTGCCCCATAAAGTTAGCGTGAAGCAAAATGAATATCCAGGGGAATGAATTTTGGTGGAGGAAGCACCTACCTACGTGGGCGTTCAGCAGGAGCACCAGACCTTTAAAGGAAAAACATGTGTGATTAGCGTGTGACCTGAGAAGTGGTGCAAGGGCAGATGTCACCGAAGCGCCCTGCTTCACCCCGTGCYCTGCAGACAGTGACCGTGCTGCTGTCAGCAGAGCCCTTGTGCTCCTCCTGAGCAGGAGCCGCCTGGACCCAACATCTCCTGGAGGTCAGGATGTGTCCCCTGTACGTTCCCTGTGGAGACACACAGAGGTCGTGCTCCAAACGGGCTGGTCATTCTGCTGGGTTCATTCTGAGAGGGCTGAGCCCTGGGGCAAGGGAGGAGCTCTGAGCATGGCTCAAAGAGCAGAAACTCTCCACTCCATCCTCAGCTTTTCAGGCAATAGCAGCACTCTTATCCCTGGGACCATTTCTGCTTGCCAGAGTGTCACGTTCCTGGTGCCAATGTCATGTTTCAATTTTAAACTATATTAAGAATTTTTATATCGAAAGACCAAACACCTCCCGAATGCCCTGGCCATGCAAGCATGGTAAAAGGAAATGCTATTGCTTCTCCTTTGTTAGAAACAGACAGCACATTATTAATCCCCAAAGAACCCCTTGTATAACAGCCAACATAACAGCAAAGTATCTGCCAGTGCGCTTCCTAAAGTAGAACATGAAGTTGCCAAGCAGGACTCACCGGTGAGCAAAATGAGCTTGGCCATCTCTGCCTGGGACTGACTTGGGGCAGCCTCTTCCCCACTTTTATACTCCTCTCTTGTTTCATGCAAATCTTGTGTCAACAGGAATGCACAAACGYTCTCGTATTTGGTGAAGATAAATATGGAGGAATATGATACTAACTCAATGGGCCTTAACACCTGAGCTCGAGAAACGGGTATTATCAGGCTGCCCCTTCTAATGGTGCTGCYGATTAGAGGCAGAAGGAGATTAGATGACTTTTCCTTTTAGAAGTTTTGTTTATGACGATAGGTTTGTGTCAAGACTGGTGACTGCCCCATAACAGGAGTTGTTCAACCTTGCGTTGTCATTGTGACTGTCCCAGYGCGGTGGAAACTGCTGTCCAGAGCGTGGCAGACAAGGGGGTTTCTCAGCYTGGCCAGGGCTCAGGAGGACTGAGGGAGGTTTGGGCGCTCAGAAATGTGCTTATCCGAGGAGCACAGCTCTCTCAAACGGCCCTGAGCAAAGAGTAGGCCTCAAAGGGAAGCAGTTAGCCTCTTTGGGCTTGTTTCTGGAGCGTGCCACAAAGTCTCCTCAGGAGAAATTACAGAATCCCTTAAATTCTCCATGAGCTGGCGGCGGCGGTGCTTGGGATTTTTGTAGAAGATCAYGGTTGGTCTAGTTTGAAAGATTCATTCTTTCCTGGTTTCATAGGACTGTGTTTTGTGTCCAAATGTATCTGAAAGGAGTGTGACTTTTTCAAAGCCATAGGGTTGTGCTAGAAATGATGGTTCGGACACGGAATATATTTTTCTGCACCCTTGTTTATTCTCCAGTCTATGCGGAGACTTGAGTCTTTTATTGCGTYCTAGCAGGAGGGTTTTGGTTTTTTCTCTGGCCCCATACTAATCCCTGCCAGGGCTCATGCAAACAGCACAGTCAGACCCAGCTCCTTTGCCTGAGTCCCTCTGCACTGAGGCTGGGCTCCGGTTGTGTTGGGATGCTGTGAAGGTGAATTTCCAGGAGGTCACCTAGACTTGGTGGAATGGGAGTCTGGAAAAATCCCACAGCTTTGCCCATAGCACATGCTGGCAGCGGCCCCGCTGACCTGCAGATTAAAATGCTTTTGACTTACTTAGATTTTATGTACGCAGTGGATGAGATATGGCGGATGATTATCAAGACAGGCACCTTCAAGGAATGTTTTCCCAGTGTTTTTTTTCCAGTGTGATAAGGTAACAAAAGCGTACAAGATGAAGCTAAACAGATTTGGGAAAAACCCACCCTCAAGGAATTTTGGAGCACCTGGACTCCTTTCTGCTGGTCCTGGAAAGGAAGAGATGCAGATTGTCCTGTTCTTCCCAGCCAAGCAGCRTGCAGGTATCCCATTCCTGCTGCCCAGCTCCGGGATCAGTCCTTTGCCTTCTGCATCTTGCGGGAGCGGAGGCTGTTTGTCAGGCTTGGGCACGGGACTCGCCCAGGCTCACACCCCTGGGCTGGGAGGCGGCTTTTGGCAAACTCCGCCCGTGTTGTTCCCCAGGAACATCTTACTTCCCCAGCCCCAGTGTGCGCAAGTTGCTGCTGTCAAGACACGGGTTTTTTTTTCCACCTGCCCTTGCTATGGGGTTATGGTCTCGCTATGGGGAGACCCCCCCGAGAGGGGCTGGATCGGCGGCCAATGGCCGCGTACGAAGCGCCCGCGCCCGGGCAGGGACCGCGAGACCCTCCGCAGCCCCGGGCGGCGCGGGCGGAGCCGGCCGGGAAGGCGGCCCGAGCCCCCCCCTACCCCCCCGCCCGCCTACAAGAGCCGCCCCCAGGGAGCGCGGGGGAGGGCGGCGACCGGAGCGGCAAACGGAGCGAGACGGCGCAGGCGGGGGGAGGCGCAGGCGGGGAGCGCAGGGAGGGGGTGCAGGGAGGAGGCGCAAGGGGAAGGCGCAGGGGGGCGCGCAGGGAGGAGGCGCAGGC
>PTEX01000282.1:592191-625251 GCA_003342815.1 Eudromia elegans
GGGGGGGGGGGGGGGGGGGGGGGGGGGGGGGGGGGGGGGGGGGGGGGGGGGGGGGGGGGGGGGGGGGGGGGGGGGGGGGGGGGGGGGGGGGGCGCAGGGAGGAGGTGCAAGCGGGGGGCGCAGGTAGGAGGCGCAGGCGGGCGGGGCGTGCAGGGAGGGGGCGCAGGCGGGAGGAGGCGCAGGCGGGGCGCGCAGGGAGGAGGGGGCGCCGGGGGGAGCTCCCCGGCGCAGCCCCCGCGGCAGTCGCTCGTCCCCCGCTAAAGGGGAGCCGGGCGCCCGGGGGCTAGGGCACGGGTGAAGCGCGCGGCCGTGCGGGTGTCCGGCTGCGGCCGGTGTCCGGCTCCAGGGAGCGCCGCAGCCTCGCGCTGCCCGKGGGCAGCCCCGGGGAGAGCGGCCGCGAGAGGGGCGAGCGGGTGGCGGAGYGGCTCAGCGCGGCAGCCGAAGGAGGGGGGGAAAGGCCGAGGAGCCTGTGTAAGGCGGAGAGGGGAAACGGGGGCAGGCAACGGGGGGAGCCCAGCAAGGAGGAGCCCAGCAAGGAGTTAGTGCCGGTTCTGTCCCTCAGCCAGCACAAGGGGAAGGAACCCGGCACGTCAATGGATGGGTAAGAGTCCGAGCTCGAGGTGGCAGGAGAAAACCATCTCCGATCTCCTCCTACCAGGTACCCCTAGTCAACAGGTACGAGCTCCTGAAGAGGGAAGGCAAATGAGAGGACGGTGAGGGCAAGAGCCCCTCTCCTCCTAAGGTAMCAAAGCAGTCTGGAAGGCGACCCCCTTGTATTGTGACCACAGGCAGGAGAGAGGAAAGGCGAGTTRTTGTGGTGGGCGACTCCTCAATCCAGGGCATGGAGGGGCTGATAGGTAGACRTGACCCTCCCCAAAGAGAAGTCTGCTGCCTTCCTGGGGCCTGGACTAAGGACGTCACTGGGAGGCTTCCCACTCTGGTYCAACCCGTGGGCTACTATCCTTTGGTGGTCCTACCAGAGGATGGAGAGGAAGCAGCAACATGTAGCCTGAGAGCGATCAAGAAGGACTTTAGGGAATTAGGGCAGAGGATCRGGAACTGAGGCGCAGAGGTTATATTCRCCTCCATTCTTCCTGGTGCCGCCAGCAATATAGAAAGGAACAGGAGGATACGAGCCATCAACACGTGGCTCCGGGGCTGGTGTCAGCACCACAACTTYGGCTTCTTTGGCAATAGGAAGACCTACACGGCATCGGGCATGATGGTGCCTAACGGGATCCAGYTGTCCCAAAGGGGGTCCTGGGTCGTGAGCTGGCAGGGCTCATCGAGAGGGCTTTAAACTAGATTCGAGGGGGGAGAGGGGCGGCGTCGGGGAAGMGGGTGACSCAGCTAGAATGAGAGGCACGTTGTGAGTCCAACCAATGCCTCTATGTAAACACAGGCAGCGTGGGGAATAAACAAGGGGAACTGGAGATGCTTGTGCGATTGCAGGGCCACGATCTCGTTGCGATCACTGAGACGTGGTGGGACAGCTCTCATGACCGGGCCGTGGCCATGGAGGGCTTTRGGCTCTTCRGGWGGGACAGGCCAGGAAGGCGAGGCGGCGGAGTCGCTCTRTATGTGAGAGAGCAGCTGGAGTGTATGGAGCTYGGCGTAGGGGAGGAYGGAGCGCGGGTCGAGAGCCTGTGGGTGAGGATCAAAGGGCAGGGCAACAGGGGCGACACGGTCGTGGGAGTTTACTACAGGCCTCCCGACCAGGATGAGGAGGTGGATGAGGCTTCCACAGGCAGCTGCAAGACGCCTCGCGATCGCAGGCCCTGGTGCTTGTGGGGGACTTCAACCACCCTGATGTCTGCTGGGTTGATCACACAGCCGGGAGCAGACAGTCCAGGAGGTTCCCGCAGAGCTTTGCGGATAACTTCCTGATGCAGGTGGTTGAGGAGCCGACAAGGGCGGGGGCGCTGCTAGACCCGTGTGCACGGAGACCCCAGGGGACCCCGTGAAGACCCGTAGAGCCTCACCATGTCTGTGTACGTGGAGGCCCCCTGGGCATTCGTAGGAAGGCCCGTAAAGTGTCCCTGTGTGCACTAATGCCCCGGCGGGGCACACAGAGGCCCCTAGAGCCCCCCAGCCATGTGTGCTTGGAGGTCCCAGAAGGCCGCAGGAATGGCCGTAGGGCCCCCGCCTCAGTCCCTTGCACACAGAGGCCACGGGGCATCTGTGTGCATGGAGGCCCTGGGGGGGCTGCACAAATGTCTGTACGGGACCCCCGAGCCTCGTGCACGGGCAGGGCAGGCCCCGGGCAGCCGCACAAAGATCCGTAAGGCTCCCTAAGCCTGTTTGCATGGCGGCCACAAGGGCCAACAGGAAGACCGTGCGTGCATGGAGGTCCCGGGGGGTGCACGAATGACCATAGGGAACCCCCTGGCCCAGTGCACACAGAAGCGCAGGGAGGTCTCACAAAGCCCCATAGGACTCTTTGGCTCCATGACGATGAAGGCCGTGGGGAGCTGCACTAACTTCCATAGGGCCCGCTCAAGCTTGTGTGCGTGGAGGCCCGGAAGGTCCCATGTGAATGGAGGCCTCGTGGGGCTGCACGAAGGTCCGTAGGTGACACATTGCCCCGTGAACACGGAGGCCGTGGGGGCCCACATGAAGGCCCATAGGGCTTTCCCGGCCCCATGCCCACGGAGCCCCTGGAATGCTGCACCAAGGCCTGTAGGGACTCCCGGGGCCTGTGCACGCTGAGGCACTGGGGGACCACACAGAGACCCATAGAAGGAAGCCAGCCTCCATGTGCACGAGGCCCTGGGAGGCTGCACGAAGGCCTGTGGGGACCTCTCGGCCTCGTGCACATGGAGGCTCTGGGGTGCTGCTCAGAGGTCCAGATGRGGCTCCTGGCGTCATGTGCAGGGAGACCTTGGAGGGCTGCGCGAAGGCTCGTATGGCCCCCCCGTGGCTCCGTGTGCAGGGAGGTTCTGGGGGGCTGCATGAAGACCCATACGGTCCCCCCGGCCGCATGCACGTGGAGGCCCAATGAGGCCACACGAAGCCTCTTAGGCCCCCCCGGCTCTATATGCACGGAGGCCCCAGGGGGACCACACGGAATTCCCTAGGGCCCCCATGGACCCGTGCGCACAGAGGCCCCAGGAGACTGCATGAAGGCCGCTGGGGTAACCCCRCTATGTGTGCATGGAGGCAGGGGGGGTTTCCCGAGGGCCCATGCTGGGCAGGTGGCCTCATACAGACGGAGGCCTCGGGTGGGGCCTCACGAAGGCCTGTAGAGACCCGCAGCCCTGTGCGCAGGGAGGCCCCAGGACACACAAAGGATCGAAGGGCACCCGAGGCTGCGTGGGTGTGAAGCCCCCGGGGGACTGCACGGATGCGCATGGGGTCCCATGGGCCCMTCYGCATGGAGGCCCCAGCAGCCACRTGAAGGCTGGCAGGGGCTCCATGAGGCCTGTGGGCACAAAGGCCCCAGGGGCTGCACGAAGGCTGGTGGGGCCCCCAAGGGCCTGTGAGCAMAAAGGGGGGCTGCACGAAGGCCCATACAGCCCCCCCATCCCGCACGCACGGAGGCCTCCCTAGGAGGCCGCGTGGAGTCCCAGCGAGGGCCGAGCACACCCTTGTGTGCTTGGAGACCTTGGGGGGGCCACACGAAGGCCCATACAGATACCCCCCGACCCGTACGCATAGAGACCCATGAAGGGCCTTAGGGCACCCCTGGCCCTGTGTGCCTGGAGGCCCTGGGGGGCCGTCCCGAGGCCCTTAGTGTCCCGTGAGCACCATTCCCTGGAATCACATCCAGAGGCTCATAGGGCTCCACCAGCCTTGTGCTTGTGGAGGTCCCAGGGAGCAGCTCTGAGGCCCATAGGGCTCCACCGACTCCACGCTCATGGGAGACTCTACGGCTTCAGAGCGGCCGTCCAGGGTACCCCTCTGGGCATTGGAAGGACCCCCCAGGGCCTCTGAACGCATGGGAGCAGGGGGGCCCTACGGGTCTTCAGCAGCCCCGCAGGGCGTCTGTGCACATCAGGCCAGGGGCACTATGGCCTCTGTGTGCACGAAGCTGCGTGTCCCCTACCAGACCTCTGTACGAGCAGGTTGGGCTTGGGGCYTCCCCCCAGGGCCTCCGTCCACATGGAGTGGTCCTCCTTGGGATGGATGATGGAGCCACCRTGTCCCTGCTTTGGAGAACAGCCCGAGGCAGCCCAGGTAGCTGATGGTGCAGAAGAAGGAGGCAGGTGTCACGGCTGGCTGCCTGGAGGAGGAAGGAATGAGAAGGGGTTTCGGCCTCTCCATGGCACGTGTGACAGCCCCGCTCTTAGTTCCCATCTGCGGAGGCAGCCCCAAGTGCCCCAGCTCCTGCTCCACCTCGCGGATCCCGTCTGCATTCTCAGGGAATTTATTTGAAAACAACTGGGGAGCAGAAGAAGCCCCATTTCACAGGGACACAGATGGTTCTGACATCGCAAAGGGGGAAAAAAAAAAAAAGACACTTATCATATGCTGGGGAGTTTTCAGAGCTGGGACTCAGGCCAAGGATGCCATCAGTGCCATGAAATCATTGGATGCCCAGGTCCCAGATAAAACAATTTAGATGCCCAAGTTTTTGGTCATTTTGATGCAAAGCCCGTTGGCAGATCCCCTCCTTTTCTCCCTCAGACACAGCTCCTCCGAGACCTCCTGCCCTGCTCGCCACCATCCCCCGGACTGATCCTACCTCCTCTTGAAACGAGGACCAGTGGGATGGGCTCCTGGGAGATAGTTTTCCTTTCCAGCTGGGTTCTCCTGAGCTCCTTCCTCTGGTTTTCCTCCTGCACCTCCTTACACCACCCTGGCCCCGTGTTGCTAATTTTGGGTCCCTGCTGGGCTATGCAAATCCTGTAAACATTGCTTTCCTGTGTCCAGCATCAGGCCATCCTTTGGGAAGGGTCCCTTCCTTTGGGGGAAGGGACCACGTCCACTGTACGGGGCAGGGACCCCAAGGCAGCCGCCTGCAGTAGCCGATCTTCCGGCTACCGTCCACGTTGTTCAGGATGAAGGAGTAGGTGTCACTGCGAGGGGAGAAGGGGTCTGGTTTTGGGCCGTGAACCCCCCTCTCTACACACCCCCATGCTGGTGTACCGGCCCGTCGTGATGCCTGGTGCACAAGCACTGCAGGCTCCATTGAGGGGAGCCGGGAGCACTGGGATGGTGAAGCTGGGAGCACATCTGGCGCTGGGAGCACCGGGCATAGGGGAGTAGGGAACATCTTGGTACGGGAATCCTCAGAGCACCAGGCACGGGGAAGGAGGGAGCATCTAGGTATTGGAGTCCTGGGATCACCTGGTACTGGGACACTGGGAGCACATGGAGGTCCTGGGAGACCTGGCAACAGAGGCACAGATAAGAGGAGCGCATCTGGATATGGGCATCCCAGGAGCACTGGTCACAGAGGAGAATGCAACATCTGCCTATAGGAGTCTTGGGACACCATCAAAGGAGCGAGGGAAGTACCGAGATGCCCTTTATTTATTATAGTGCTGCGCTTTCATTTTCGTGGATATTCCAGCCTCCCAGGCTGGAAATGCAGCTGGGAGGAAAACTCCTCTGGGAAATGCCAGCCTGGGCAGGACCTTCACTCCGTGGGGTGCAGGCCTCGTCCCTGCCGGGTGACTCGGAGGTGCCTCGGCCACCACTGGGGCTCCTGCAGGTGCCATTGCCCCCCTTGCTGGCTATGGGGAAAGAGGGCAAGTGGCTTTAAGAGCAATGATGTCTTCTTAAAAAAAAAAAAAGCATTTTCCTTGTTGTGACCCCTAATGTTTTCCCTGCTTCTTCTAGACTCTGCCTATGGGAGGGAGAAGGCCCCGACTCCACTGAGACCCCAAGGGCCTCCTTTTCCACACCATGGTTCTCCCACTGGATGGCAGCATTAGAGCAACTAAATCTCCCTGGAGAGGCCAGTGGGGATCTCTGAGCTCCGCTGGGTCCTGCTGGAGAGGGGATCTTCCTCCAAAGGAGATTTCTCGCCTGGCTCTTCTGCTCCGGTGGGGCTGAGGCCATGTAGGTTCCGTTCACTTGTGTTTTCGCTGGTTCTGTCACCAACTTTTTGCTCTCCTCAAAGGGCTTTCCCATGATCAGACCAGGCTCCCAAAACCGAGGTGCCACATGACATCCTCCGCCTGTGCCCTCCTGCCTGACACCCTTGGGTGCACTGGGAGCAGCACCGGCACTTCTTAGCAAGGGGCATCTCCAAGTCCCAATAGCCCCTACTCTGACACACAGGGTACAGACAGCTCAGTATGCAAGTCACAGGTTGCGTGGATTGAAGGCTGTTGCCTCAAAAAAAAGTCATCTTTTAGTTTTAGGACCCATTTCTGGCCCTGGCAGCTGCAGAGGGGAGCACCAAGCTCCCATCGATGAGAAAGCAAAGCAGACCGGGCCACTTCTCCTGGTGCTGAGCCGGTTTTAATCCCGGGTGCTTCGATGCTGCCTTGTTATTCCTTGGAACTAGGCTTTGGCAGAGGGCCTGGGGCGGTGCTGCAGCCATCAATGCTGGTCCATGGCCTCCTTTTCCAGTGTAGTGCAGGAAAATCCTCTTTTCTGGGCTGCTTGACTATCTATAGGTGACCAAGAGCCCCTGCAGTACAAGGGAGGTGCAGGGATGATGCACWCAGATGAGGAGCCCTTGGAGCTCGGCGATCAGGTAGGATGGGACTTGTTAGTGATTTCAATATACCGCTGTGTAGTGCTGCTAAATCAAGAATCCCAGGGTGGTATCAAATATGTTCCAAGSCAACTTTTTGATTAAAATTTGCACTCTGCAAGCACTGGAAGGACTTGGCGAGCGCTGGCCCCAGACACTGTCGGGAGGTGCGAAGAWGTCTCAGCTTACAGGCCAGGGGCTGGGCTGGCCCTGCTGTGCACCGAGGGGCACCCATAGATGGAAAGGGTCAAGCTGCAGGGCCCGGGCTCAGGTGTAATGCAGGATCTGCCCCGAGCCCTCCTGTCCCACGCCAGGGAATCCTTTGGGGTTAAAACCCCCCTGAAGGTTAAATCCCATCCAGCTTGGCCCTTGTGAGCTTCAGGGATTGATATCCCATGCAAAGTGTACAGGACCTTTCCRGGCTGGATGCACTCAGTTTTGCCCYGCCAAGGGTTTGCTGCCCCTTTCTCAGCTCACTTCAAAGCACTTCCCCTTCCTTTGCCCTTCGGTCAGGTCCGTGGTGGGAGTTAACCCTTGACTGAGCCCTGGGAACTCGTGGCACATGTAGATGGAGGCAGTTGGGTCTGACCTTCCTCGTGCCCTATTKAAGGATCTCGTGATTCCCCACTCCGAAGCTTTGTGATGGAGCTGAGCTGTACCCAGCACCGCGGATGCTGGGGACGATGGGGCCTGGGGCTGAGCTCAGGTGATGACGGTGGGTCCTGCAGTGCCAGCGGCCAGTGCCACAGCCTAGGTGACTCGTCCTAGCCCTGGACACAGGTCAGGATGAGCTGCAGGGTGATGCCGGAGCAGGCTGGGGTGGCTCCCAGGCAGGTTGACCTTGAAAATTTAAAGGAGGAAAATGAGCATTTTTCAAGCTGAGTTGAGAGATCCAGGAAGGGGTGGGGGGAGCAGCGCCAGTGTCTCCTGGGGAAGGGATATCCGAGGGGGGTACTGGCTCCTCCACCCTCTGGGGTGGGCACCACAGGGGTGTTCCCCCTCCCCATGTGGGTAGTGACCATGCAATGGGGCCGCGTCTCCCGCTGGGATGCGAGGTGCATTTGCAGTGCAGCATCACCCCCATGGGGATGGGGACAGCAGGAGCCTTCCCCCTGCCCCAATCTGCAGGGCTGAAACCCCCAAACAGAGCAGAGCTTCCCCCGCAAGGAGCCTGGTAAGTTTTGCTAATCTCAAAATATTGTTGGCATCCAGAGCAGTGATTTACGGCATGTTTTGCCATGGCAAGTACTTTCTGAAAGGCCATGCTAAGTTTACACTGGAGCTGCTGGGATCAGGTAACAAGCTGCTGGCGGCTCCCCCCGTCACTGCTGTGCTGGGCTGGGAGAGGACAGCGGCTTCCCTGCGAGGAAGAGGTGACTGCAGTGACGAGCAGCAGAAAAAAGGGGACCCTGAGGGCATTTTGCATCCGTGGCAGGGTGGGATGTGGGGCACAGTCTGCCTTGCAGGAGGCTGTGGCTTCGGTGGGGCCCTGCTGTTTCCCTTTTCAAGACATGCCGCTGGTACACAGCCTGGCCGTGTCTGCCTCCCCTGGGCTTTGCAGGTTGTGATGTGGAATTGGCTTCTCACCGTCCAGGCTGGGCGAGAGGACCGCGTGTCGCTGCCTTGCTGGCACCCACAGGATCCCTGGGGTGGTTGGCGGGTGCTGGGGAGGAAAGAACCCTCTATCGGGATCCGGGGGCATTTGCGGCCCGTGGAAAGAGTCAGATCCTTCCATTCGTTGGGTCTGTTGTGGAGCAGGCAGTTGGGATGGCCTGGGACACTCTCCGGCACTCCCCAAGTTGTGGGACTTCGTGGTTAACCAGGACATGGGGTGAGTCGCAGGTGTTTGGGGTAAGGACCTGTCCCCCCACTTCTGGCCTGGAARTACAAGGGAAGCCCTGGCTGATGAGGCTGATCCGGAATTGCCTTCACTCCTGCATCCAAAGGAAAGTGGTAGTGGTGAGACTGGAAAGCCAATCTGCCCCTGACCACCACCAGTCACTGTCCCAGTCCCTAAACACCTCAGATGGCCCTTGCCCAGGCTGGGCGCAACCAAAGGCAGTGAGGGTCAAGCTGATGCAGCATCTCTGGAGCAGGACACTTCTTTTTCCTGCGTACTTCTCACTGTGTGAACCCCATCACAAGATTGCTGCATGGCCTCGGACTCCTTGACGGTCCGYGCTTCCCTCCAGCTTTTCCGAATCTTACTCCATTCTGGTCAAAGAGCTAACTAGCTGCTCCAGCTCCGCTGTGTCTGAGGAGCTGCCAGCTTATGGTGAAGCCCCTCCAAGAGGGCCTGCAGAATCTCGAAGGTGGTTTGAGAAGGTTCTTGATGGTTGTAGTGCTGGGAATGCAGGGAGGCAATCGAGTTGGATGAGACTGGCAGTGTGTGCCTGCCYGCTGGCCTGGGGGGCACTGCACCCTGACAGAGGTTTTTAGTGCCTTGAGTCCCTCTGCATCAGGGACAGACACCTTCCTGGCCGGTGGACTGCCTGGGAGCCAGGGGGCCACCTGGGATCACGGACACAGAGGGGAGCAAAGAGGGGCTCTGGGCAGTGGTGYCTGCCCCTGTGCAGCGGAGAGCTGGGGGAGCAAACAGCTAGGATTCCTGCTGAGACAAGGTGATGAAGAGCTCCGCTGTGAGTGTTGGTGTAGCCTGACATGTTCTTTTCCCGAGTATCTTACAGATATTCTCTGTCTGCTGGCCAGAAGACTGTGTTCAATGCGGGGGACAGTCAGGTGTGCGTCCCTTGGACGCAACCCAGGTGCATAAAGCCTTGTAAATAAAGCAGTAGTGGTGCCATATCAATCTTTTGTGCCTTTATGGACTCTTGAAATGTGGAAAACAAAGCCGGTGCTCGCAGCCTTTGCCTGCCCGGAGCAGGGCCTAGCAGCACAGGCGGTGCCGGAGCCTCCTTGGTGCCCCCAGGCTGTGAGCAGAGGTGACCCCCTGAGGACAGCGGGGCTGGCAGGAGCTCAGCGCTTGACAGCTCTGCCTGCTCATCCTAGGCAAASTCAAGTTGGCACTTCCAGAGAGCAGGTTCGGGAAAAAATCCAGAGGCAGAGCTATGCCCGGGGCCTGGCATCGCTTCTTGAGGCGCAAGAGGGGACTGACATAGTGCCAAGGCGTGTGAGCAATCCTACTGTCCCATCACATCCTGTCCCGGCTGGCACCCAGGCCGGTTTTGGAGGGTGCTGTTGACTTTGCTCTGCAGCTGCAATGTGTGGTAGCCCTGTGACCAGTACTGGGGGGCTGTTCTGGCTGGAGAGACTTGGGTGCTGCTCTGATGGACCCCCTTGGTGCCGTACCAGGGCTAGAGGAGACTTGACGTTGGTGCTGAGCAACCTGGCTCTGCTTCTGGTGATTTAGTGGACAAAACCAGGGCATCTGTGTGTGTTTCCCTAGCTGTCCCTCCCTGCCGGCTCAGGGGAGAGTTATCCCATCTCGGCCCCCAAAATAAAGAGGCTGATGGGCAGACAGGGCTTGGTGTTTGCAACTGTGAGCCTGAACGTGGCAGCATCTTTCTGCTCCTTTTGCAGGGAGAGGATTCAGCTCCGGGTTCCCGTGAGTGCTGACTCGTGAGCTGGCCCTGGCTCTCAGCATGGGCTCGCCCACGTGGTGGTGGGTGAGCCCATGGCTTGCTCTGACYGCTGAGTCGAAGTATTGGTGCCAAGCAAACCTTGAGACAACGTGTTTCCTCATGCACTGCCCCTCACCCGTCYGTGCAGGTCGTGCTGCAGCAGCAGTCCTGGGCACCTGGGAGAGGTGCCCGGTGGTACCTTGGAGACATCCCGAATTGTGCTGTAGACCATGTTGACTCGATCTCTTTCCTAGACCAGATAAGGAGCACTTTAAGGCAGTGCTGGTTTAAAGCTGACACCCCAGAGCAGCACTGCTGATGGATGCTGCTTCGGGAGAGGAGCTGCCATGCGAAGAGCAGAGCCCGTGCCACGGCTCAGGCTCAGGAGACCCTGCCCATCATCGCTKCCCGGTGAAGTAAGGACCTGCTTGYGTGCGACACACCGAGTGGAAAGCCTGCCTGCATCCCAGCCCAGCTGCCTGACTCAGCGTGCTGTGAATATCGCAGTGACACGGAGCACGGAAAAACTTCTGTTCTCAGCMGAGGGGCGCGTGGTGCGGCGGGCGGTGCTGAGCCCGCCCCGGCCCCGCAGCCCTCTGGCCGCTCTGCGCTTTCCCCATGAGATTGGAGAGCGCAGAACCCAACCCCTTCAGGTGGTTTTGAACATGCCCCTGTGAACACGCCCTGGTGACTGTGGTTGTCTCCCTCCACCCTGAGAGTTTTATGGGTGGTTTCTGCTTGTTGACACCAATGATACGACTTCTTGGAGCTGGGCTGTGTCCTGCACCCTGGTAAAGCACATCACTTGCATTTAGGGACCTGGTGGTGGTGGCCATCCACACGACAGCACTGGCTGTTTGGGGTGAAATACCTCATTTTACAGCCTGTGATTCCATTCATTCTGCAAAACGAGAGCCTCACAGGAATGAAGTGTTGCTGGTATATATCCAAAACCATTTGGTAAATCCAGTGTCGGAAAAAAAACACCTAGACGACTGGGCATTCCAAGCAATWCTTTAATACTCAGCCCCTCAGCAGCCCATGCGAATGCCTAGTACAGCTCATGGGATGTATTCTTAGTCYTGTTTGCTCATCACTGTGTCAAGCATCAGAGAAACCACGCTGGGGGCACTTGTTTCCTTCATCGGTCTATTTTTAGCGTGCCCGGATGGAGGGTCTTTAAGTGAGATGTGCTGCTCTCATCTGTCATTGCTGAAGTGACTCTGCAGGAGTCCAGGTCATCTGAGAGACTGCAGGGCTGCCCTCCCTGTCTAGCTCATGTGTCGCATCCCGTGAGTGCTTTCATCCGTGGTGGAGCAACAAAACTCACCGTTCCATGGAGAAACAAGCCTCACCCCACCAGTGTGCCCCAGTGAAGCGCTTTGGCTTCAGACAGGCTTTTGGGCAGCTTGCCATGGATGCCTGTTGGGATCTCTGACGGGCAGCATAGTGTTTCTGTGTCTGAGCTTATTCAACATACGGTGGTTTCGCTGGCAGTGTGTGAATAAATGGGATACCAGTATACTACAGTAACCTGGCCCAGATAAGTCTTGATGATAAACCATGTTGAGTCATTTGCTCTTAACCTATGAGTCACCCTGTGAGTCAACAGAGAAAACAGCACCTAAACATCATCGCTCAGGTTAAAAACCTGAGTTCTGTTCAAATCAAAACTTCACGTATGATAATTGCCTTGATGTTCTCTTCTGGAGAAAGTGTTTAATTGTCARCTGTACTCACCTAAATGGAAATGAGAGAGAAATCTGAGTTTGTATTTCCTTATGAGTTGAAGTTTTAGTATTGATTTCTTTCTGAGGTCTTTAAATTGCTTTTCTTGCATGAAATTGAAAGATCTGTTTTTACCAAGCCCTTCAGATTGGACTGCACAATTGTTCTTGAAACAAACGCACGGAAGGCTTCTGGAAGAAGTTTATGCTGCTGTGGGAGTCCAGGTGATCACCCAAGAGTTGGCTGAAAAAAGCATTAAAACATGCATCAAGTGAATGCTGAAGTCTCCCATGAAAAAGGTGGCTTTTTTTTTATCCTAAAGACTCCATAGAGGTGTCAGTCGCCTGACAATCATATGGCCAGTAATATGGCCAACATTTGCTCTTGATGGAGGTTTGGTTTACCTCCCTCCATATCAAGGAGACACCGAGACCCTCCAAGACAGGCTGAAATCCCTGTGTGTCAAGACATGGAGAAGACAGAGTTTCCCCCTCCTTCCCCTCCTGATCCCAGACTCTCCAGGGGAGCCAAAGCTGTCCCAGGGATAAGCTTGGATGGAGGGGGATAGAGAGATGGTCTCTTCTAGCCCTCCATTACTGTTGTGCTGGGAAGCAAGACGGTCTTCCCTCTTTGTTGGAGCAGCTACAGAAAATTTTCTGGATCGTGATCCACTTGGTAACTCTGAGCTGCTTCCAGCTGCTCCGGGGACTGGGGAAGAGCTGCTAGCAYCTGTCCATGGTCACATTTGCCTGGCTCCCTGCGGGCAGCAAAAATCATGGGACCCCTCTTTCTCCCCACCTTTCACAGGGAACATGGCCTTCTGGTACCCCAAAGGTATTTTGGGAAAGGGAAGCCTTTTATGGTCATATTCCTTCCTGTGAACAGAAGTAAGTAGGGCACATTAGGGTTATCACAAGGTTTTGAAAGGAAAATGCCCTTTCCTGAGACACTGATACCTTCTCTTGGTGTCTTTGCTCTGTCCTGCTGCCAAYTGCAGTCACTAAAATAACCAAGGGAAGAAAAATCCATCCATGGACCAGCAGGGTAGTGCTGTCGGGCTGTAGCCTCCTGGCCACTCCTGGGCTCTGAGGGGCAAGCGGGGCACCAGGAGGGTGCACACACAAGTCACTTGATCTGCCTGCGATGCGTGAGGCTGGTGRCTACGACGAACTTAACCTCTCAGCTTACAGGGGAGCAGGGCTAGCTGGAGGCATGGGCTTCCCTCGCGCTTCCCCATGGGAATGGCAGTCGCCTCCTTTACATGTCGCCTTCTGACGTCCGTGTAGAGCATCTGGTACGGAGGCCTTCAGGGCTGTTCCTCTGTGTTCAACCCCTGTGCTTGTCTATCTCCATCTTCACAACCAGGAGCTGAGCTGGGAGTCCCAGGCCCGAGTTCAGCACCCAAGCAACAGACTTCTGAGCCAAATAATCTGCAGAGCTGCCGTAGTGTCCTCTCCCCATCCCTTCTGACCAGGTCCGTTCCCAGTGTAGGAGTCCTCCACCTGAGGCGTGGCTATTGGAGTGCTATTGTACCTCTTCTTGGGATGCTGACATCCTGTCTAACACTAACCTTGACGTAAATGTCTCTTTTTCTGCTCCCTGCCCTCTTTCGGGTTGCCACAACTTTCCCCACTTCTAAAACCCACTCCCTTGTTAGCAAAGCTCAGTCCTTTGGACCTGTTAGAGCACATGGCTTCTTTCGCACTCCATCAGTCCCAGAAGTAACTGCTTCACCTTAATGGAACTGTTTGGAGGTGTTTTCTGGGGACCACAAAGCAAGGAGCCCTTGGAGCAAAGCCCAAGAAAGTTGGCTTGATTTACTCTTGCTTTACTCTTCCATAGCAACCTCCTGGGAAGTGGGCATGGAGCTGGGGACCAGGAGAAAATATTCYGTGAACCTGAATTGGAGGAAGTATCAGGACTTGGACCATAGGTTGCAGACACATTTTTAGTAGTACTCCATGTACAGCATGGCAAATTAAGGAGTGTGGAAAGATGGAATCCAAGGAAGGATGTATCCTCTAAGGCTAAGGGGGCTTCCCTGGCTCAGGGTGGGATATTTGAGGTGAATCTGAGCTTGGGAGCTAGCAAAAGGGTGGATGGACGTGGGTCCTGGGTGTGACCTGACCCCATGGACAGRTAGCTGCTCCTGCTCTGCGTGTACAGGACCAGCCTGGAAGATACGGAGCAGGGCTGGCCCATGATTAAACTTCAGGAACGTGTGTGATGAGGTGCTGCAGACTGGAAGAGATTGCTGTAGCGCAAACTATTGCATCAAGTTTGAGGMACTTCAGGGAGGACAAGGGAGACAAGTGGGTCTATGGCTGGGATGGACCAGAGGGAGCTGGGGTTCAGGTAGAAATTGGGGAGGAGATGGAGAGCAGAGGACTGGCAAAGGCTCTGAGCAACCTGCTCCACCTAACACTGCTTTGAGCAAGGGTTGAACTACAGGAWGTTCAGGGGTCCCTTCCAGGTCCAGAGATTCT
The DNA here is from genome assembly GCA_003342815.1 of Eudromia elegans. Lineage (NCBI taxonomy): Eukaryota > Metazoa > Chordata > Aves > Tinamiformes > Tinamidae > Eudromia > Eudromia elegans. Next base: position 606,636 of record PTEX01000282.1, read on the forward strand.
GCAGTTCTGCCAGTCTGGGGTAGACCTAGAGGCTGGAGGAGGACTCAAGGGGCAGGGAGGGGTCCATKAGGTTCTAGGGGATGACTTGGGGGCAGGAGGGGCAGGTGGGTTTGGGGATTGATGTAGGATTCATGGGGAGGACCTGGACATAGCGGCGTCCGAGTCCTCAGCTAGAGGAGGGTGTGGAGAGGGGAAATCTGGGGTCRGTGGAGAGGTAGGGGAGTAGCTGAGGAGGTGGCAGTGTGTGCCTGTGGCGGGGGTCAAAAGCCCCAAGCTAGAGGGGCTCCTGGGGCAGTAGGTGCTGGGAACAAGATCCCTGAGCCATGTCCCCAGGGAAAGGTGACCTGGCCCTGGGCTGCCTGGTCCCGTGCAGGATGGGGGGTAGTGGGGGAGGGCAGGGCCATATGCTCCGTCCCAGGGGAGGGGATAGGGGCGTGCTGCTGAATGTGCAGGTCCCGGGTGGCTATTCCTGGCAGCCCCCGCCTGCGCAGGCAGATTGGTTTGCAGGGAGGTGACAAGTGCCAGCCCAAGCCTATAAAAATCTTCCAGCTCCTGTCCTGGCTCAGTGACCTGGTTCCTCTCGTCCCAGCGCAGTCAGCCCAGAGTGGAGACCATCAGTCCGCAGCGGAGACCCCAGACCTGGAGCAGAGACGCCTGGTCTGGAGCGGGGACCCAAGCTTCGCAGTCGATACTCCAGGACCAGAGGAGGGATCGTTGATTTGGAGTAGGGACCTCAACCCAGAGTAGGGRTCTGAGAGCAGAAATACCCCCGACCCCCAAGCTTTGCGGCGATGACCGGCAAAACCACKGCTTCAAAGGGACACCCAGCCCAGAAGGGACACCCGGCCTCGAAGGGACACCCAACTCCAAAGGGACACCCCTCACCAAAAGAAGAACCAACGCCAGCTCCGTCTACTGAACACCCCCCTGCTGCTGAACACCCCCCTGCTGCTGAACACCCCCCAGCCCCTGAGCATGCCCCTGAGCACCCCCCTGCAGTCCCCGTGGATGAGCCAGCTGCCACCCCAAAGGCAGAAGGAACTCCAGCCCCTGAAGAGGGTTCTCCTGCTCCTCCAGCTGAACCCCATCCTCCAGCAGCTGAACCTGAGCCTGAAAAGCCTAAAGCAGGTAAGGAGGGGGATAGAAATAAAGGGAGGGGAGGCTTCAAGGCTGGCAGAGCTGATGTAGAGGCACTGGGGTAGGGAGGGTGATGGTGGTGTGCAGTTGTGGAGGAGGAGGATCACGGGATGAAGYTGGCAGAGATAGATTTGGAATGGGATAGGGGTTGGCAGATTAGGCAGGGAGGGGTAATGGGGGCTTGCAGTGGACTGAAGACCAGTCCTGAGGTTGTGTGGTTGCCCTCTGACAGACCTAAYTGTCACTGCATTTGGTTTGTTGCAGAACCCCCAAGTCCACCCTTGTCCTTGGCTGTAGAAGAAGTGAGTGAAAATTCAGTTACACTGACCTGGAAAACCCCGGAGCACACTGGCAGCTCAGTCCTGGATGGATTCGTGGTGGAGTTCTGCAAAAATGGAAGTAAGTTTGGCCTTTCCTGCCTCGTAAGTGTGAGAAGCTGATGTGTTGCTGTGGAGGGCAGGGAATAAGCCCAGGAAGGAGCTGGATGTAATCTCACAACGCATTTCCTSTGTATGATTTCTCTTTCTTAATTTCAAATGGTCATTTCTTTTCTCAGAGGAGAGCAACTGACCATCAGCTATGAAAGGGAGGTCACTGCAGGCCTCTTTAGTGTGGGGCTCAACTGTTGAGTTTCAACATGACCAATGTGCCCAGCATAGAGTATGGGGCAGAGACTAGCATGCCCAAGAGTGATGGTGTGTGATAGACCTGGGGCTGGGGTGACGATTCGAGGAGGAAGATGCAATTCTCCCATGTTTACCCCAAGAGAAACGCAAGGACGTGAGGACAAGATGGGAGGATGAGCAAAGAATAGGTCCAGCTAGGTAGCGCAAGAGCAAATGGCAAGCAGAAATAGTGAGCTAGTCCTGTGCTTTCGAGATGGGAGATCAAGATGCTTGGAAGGAGGATGGCCACATTCTACTAGAGGATGGAGGTAAGCTGGTGGGCAGCAGTAATTAGCTGTGGTTCTTTGGTGGCACTGCTTTTTAGGGGAATGAGGGAGGTGAACGAGAATTTTTGGGAGTCCTCTTGTGAAGTGCAGTTTGGCTTTGGGGTGGGAGARACTTGCCTTGCGTGGAGGGGGGATCTTAAAGGTGAGCCCAGAGCTGGTGGACTGGGTGAGGCTGGAAGAGTTTGAGACACCCAAGTGTTTGGTAGGTCTTGGGAGCATGAGCCACGACCCTTAGCTGGCTGCTTATTCGAGCAGGTGTGATCAACGCCTGTTTGGCTATGGGAGGCTTTCACCRTGGGGCTGGCGGGCCTGGTTGCTGATCACATTTGGACTCGATGTGCGAGGAGGCTGTTGCATGGGAAAAGGAAAGATGCACCCATCCCTGGAGGGAGCTGACTGGCAACCTCTCAAAGGTCACAATTTTGGATATTCTCCTAGCTTACTTTGGATTTGGCTGATGACAAGAGAGTACTAATCAYTCAGTGAGGACCACACGGGCTTTATAACTGCTGAATTTGGACTGTTGCAAATTTTGCCTTGGTTGGCTAAGACCTAGCAGGGCTTGCCTGAGAGGAGGGTTGGTTTCCTTGGTTTGAGTAATGCAGGTGGGAAGGGACAGATGAACTGGTGGGACTCGGCTGGGTGCTCTGGTTGCTTGCACGGGTCCTCTAGTCCTGTAGTGACAGTATTGTCCAGTTTTTAGTTGAGAAACCTCTTAAAAGGCTCAGCAAGATCTGCAGGACCTTCTTGGCTGATGTGGGAGAGCTCCTGCATCTTGGCTGTGGAGTGAGCTTGAGAAACTGCTTCTAAACAAGGGTCATTGCTTGGGAGCTAACATGGTGAACCCCAACAAGAACCCCAAAAAGACTAGGTCAGCAGGAGGAGCAGATTAGCTTACTAGGTGATAAGACAGCCTTGGCACATTCAAAAAAAATGTGCTTGACTAGTCCTTAGGCACCATGAAACCTGAAAGCCATTCCTGTTCTGCAGACTTGTTGGTCTGATCCTTGCAAGTCCTTTGTAGACTGGCTGGTGGGGTAGAGAGAACAGATCTCGTCTCGTTTGTGCGAATTGCACGCTACTCAGAAAGAGTTGATAAATATTGTAATGGAGAAGAGTTCAACATCTATCTCAGGTTTTGGCACCCTTCGCGGGACTCGGTGGCTGGGCTCCAGGATGATATGGGATCCCATTCAAYCCCTGGTGGCCAGCCTCGTTTCTCAAGTCCTTTTTTCAACCAGTGCATTGAATCTCTTGATTTTTGCAAAGAAGTGTTTTGGTCTTTGCAAAGAAGTATTTCTGGATTTCACACTCCCGCCACTTCATCCAACTCTATGGGGGGTGTGTGTGTGACCAGCCATTTTGTCCTATTTTGCTTTCATTCTAGGTACAGACTGGAAAGCTGCAAACCAGGAGCCTTTTCTTTCTATGCGGTACACCATTCACAACCTTGCTGCTGGAGAGAAGTTCCACATCCGTGTGAAGGCAGTGAACGCCCACGGAGCCAGTGTCCCAGCCACCTTGGAGCAGCCAGTCGTCRTTAGAGAGATCCTCCGTAAGTTGTGCTCCTGCCATGCACAGTGCAGGTTGCATCACTCAAACCCTCCTCCTCTCTGCCCGCTTGCAAGCGACCGCGCAGCCTTTCACTTCAATGTTATTCTCAATACCCTGTCCCATTCCCTTATACCTTTAATATCCAATCACATAGATGTCAGGCAATTGGGCCAGAGGCAGCCTCGTTTGTTTAGGTGAGGGAAACTGAGCTGATTGTCTAGAGCACGGGAACTTTRTTCATGCCGAACTCGCTAATAAATAACTTGCTCCCGTGCTTAGCAAGACTCACATTCCTCCTCGGGTGCTGCGAACATGCCGAGGCTGATGTGTGATTGCAAGGCTGGCTTTCATTTATTCAAGGGCAAACATGGACTTATTTTCCTGTTCTGAGAAACTATTACTCTGAATTAAGGTTTTTCTGTTACTTGAAGAAAGCAGCAGATTTCTTAGCTACTTGAAGATAGTAATAATACTAAAAAATATTCTGGGAATCATCAATCATCAATAGAAAAACACTAGGAGACAGATATCAGTGTTTGGAAAGGGGCTATTCAGGTCTCTGGTCCTAGCCTGGCTAGGCAGGTCCTGGGTCTGCTGCCTTGTCCAAATTCCCGCCCTGCCTGGCCRGACCGAATTCTTTGGTGATTTGGTGAGATGCCAAATGCCCAGCTCAGGTCTCCCGCTGTGGAGCCCTCGCTCCGGGATGCTGGAGATTATTCCCAGTCGGTTGCATAGGCTGAGATAAAAATGGAGGACCTGAAAGGCCCTTGCAAAATCTGCTCTTATTCCATGCTGAGGGKTTTTTTTTTTTTCCTTTCTGATWTTTATTTTACTCTTTTGCTAACTGAAGCTCTTAATCCACAAATGGCACTTTTGCAGTTTGTTTTACATGCACAACCCTTACATAATATCTGACTTCGATGCAAAAGAAGCTGCCCCTTGGTGCCACTCTAGCCCTCCGCGGCCACCCCACATGCATTCGTCCCACTCCACCCCATCTCTAACCTTCTGCACTTCACAGTTGATTAAGAAACATGTCCCATTCCCCCTGACAGATCATTTATACTTTTACAAGGGGGAGCAGCGGGGATTTTAATAGCAGCAAAGCAGAAGGCAGCAGTTTGGAAACAGGTGGTGAGAGAGAAGACAAGGGGACTGAGGAGAGAGAGGGAGCTCACTGCCATGCGGTCAGCCACCGGAGTTGGATTTTTCAGGGAAAAAGGGCAGGAAAAAAGCCTTTCTGCATGCGGCACCACTCCACTTGCGATGCTGATCTTGGACAGCCCRCTGCGACCAAGCAAGGCACGTGTGCGCAGGAACCGGGGAGAATCCTCCTGAATTAACATTCCTCCTCGGAGGCCGGGTTTCCCTGCTCGGCTCGGATGGATAAGGCCAAGTGTCCGCATCCGTGCATGGATTCCTGGAGCGGGGCGCGTGGAGGAGAGAACAGCTCAGCTGTCCCATCTGGGACCGCCGGGCATCTCCCTGCCCGCCCTGGCCCGCCGCCTGCGTGTTGCTCTCACAGCTGTTTCGGCATCACTCACTCCTGGTTTAATTCTGGCCGTCGCCCACCCCCCTCCCCATGCCGTCCCTCCACAGAGCTAAGCTCCGGCACGTTTAATCCAGGCGGAGACACACAGTCCTTTTTACAAGGGACTCACGTAAACCCGATGCCCCCGCAGCAGGAGTGCTAAGCAGTGCAGAGCCGGTAGGGTTACACCACTGCTATTTTCACCCCGGCGAGGAGAGACAAGCTCCATCAGCATTCTCCATATTTTTCCTTTTTTTTTTTTTTTTTTTCCTTTTGCTTATTTTTTGTTATGTTCCCTTGGGGACGTTTAACCCTAGGTTTTTCTTCCTGGGGTTTTCACAGTCCTGCTCTGAGGTATCGTGCAACTCAGCCTCTTGGCCAGCTTGAGCACACAGCTGAGGAGCCTTGTCCTTAATGGAGATTGGGCTACATATCTTAGAGAAATCTGCTTTTTAAGGTGGGAGGAAATATGTCCCAAATGGGAGATACCGTCCTCAACCTCAGGGCCATGAGGGCTGTGCTGTGGCAGCGCTGCTGTGATGCCCCCATGCTTCTTCTGGGGAAACCCATGCAGGTCAGCAGGAGCTGGCCATARCAAAGGGGGTGAATGGTCCATCATAGTGATGTCGTTGGGTTAAGCCAGTGGCTAAGGACAAACAGGGACATAATRTGGGAGCCTGACAAAGGGCTGGGCTGCGGGGAAGCACTGTCTTGGAGGCAAGAGCTTGGCTGTGCTCCTGTGCTGTGTGTCCTGACAGCCAAGCAGGGGGGTGCACGGGGTAAYTTAGCCCGCGTGGGATCTCCCAGGCCAAAAGAGACTTCGCTGACCCCACCGCACCACTTCTGCTCCCGCAGAGCGCCCGCGGATCCGCATGCCCCGTCACCTGCGGCAGACCTATGTGAGGCGCGTYGGAGATGCCGTGAACCTGATGATCCCTTACCAGGTAGGTGGGCAGTGGTCCCCCTAGGGAGGTGTGGCTGGGTGGGCACAATGCATCCGCTGCAGGGCAGGAATGGAGGAGACCATGCCTACATGGAGGCTGTGAGAGCAGAAGGGGCCGTTTGCCCCCTGCGTATCCCTGTCCTGAATCTTCCCTCATGACTGGTGTTGAGCCCAGGAGAACCTGTGCAACCTCCCTGTCTGTATCTGGAGCTACTTGTGATCTGGCTTCTCCTGAGTCCTCAGCTCATGAGAACTGGTGGGTGACAGCCATGCACGAGCCCCTCTCCTGTTCCTGCCCAGTGCCCATCTCCACCCGTGCAGGGTCAATGCYGATGGTATTGGCAGCTGAAAAAACCCCAAAGGACTAAGATATGGGTTAAATATTGCAGCAGTCTCAGTGGATGAGCCCTAACTGGCCTTGCAGGGGTCTGGCCRCATGCTGCTAGACCCTGCGGTGTGATGTGGGGCTCCCTCCAGGGAGAGCAGCTGCACTTGAAGCAGCTTCTGAATGAAGGGGAAAGAGAAGCTGGTGCTGGTGGATCCAACTGGAGCTCACATGCCTGGCTRATTTATTGCACATTCTTTGGAGAAGCCCCAAGGTGTTTCCATCACAACATCTGTAGAGCAGAGGGAAGGAAGCAAGGGGTGGAAAGTTGCCCCTGCAAGTGAGGGATGTGTCTATATCATTTTTGGATGGCAGCTGGGAGGCAATGCTGGCCATGCTCCAGGCATGATTCAGCCCTGGACACTGAAGACAAGTCCCTATGCCAGGCTTGAATGTGGGCTCAGAGCCTGGGTCTGTCTGCAAAGCCCTGGGCAGGCAGAGGCGGTCTTGCTCTGGGGTAGCTGCATGGACTGGTGCAAAAGCATCGTCTCTAGAGCCTGGCAGCTTCCCAGCAGTGGGGCTAGCTGGGATAAGCTGTAGTTTCTTCCCTGGCTCTCGGGGGTGGGAGATGCTGTACCMGTCCACAACTGTCTGGACAAAGATGCATGGCTCTGCTCAAGCAGAGCATCCTTCCTTCCAGCAGGACTAGTTGGGACCGTGCTCTCATTCAGCTCCTAACCTGCCTGCCCTGGGTTGTTCCAGGGAAAGCCACAACCCCAGGTGACCTGGACCAAAGACGACCARCCCCTAGACACCAAGCGCGTCAACGTCCGCAATGGGGAGAAGGACACAATCTTCTTCATCCGTGAGGCCCAGCGCAGTGACTCTGGCAAATACCTGCTCACCATCCGGATAAATGGAGCAGAGGACAAAGCCACCTTGGAGATCCAAGTGATTGGTAAGRTGGGGAATGTGGCCCTGCAAAGTCACTCCTCTTTGCTTACAGTGAGATGCCCTCAAGGTCTCAATTATGGGAACAGCTCCTGGACCGGGAGCTGCCGGTACTGGATGGGAAAAGACAGAGCCAGCAGCAAGGTGGGGGACTGTGGGGTTTTTCTTCCAGTGGGTAGAGGATCTGGTGCTGATTTGTTCTGATGGAGGATGCAGGGTTCCTGTTTGCCCATGTCCTTGTGCAGAACTCAGTCAGCTTTGTGTGTTGCAATAGGACAAGAAGAGAGTAGAAGCAGGATGCAGGCAATGGTCAAAGGGGCAGCAGGTTAGGATGTTACCCGTGAGGGTTTATAATTGCAGAGCCGCCAGGCCCCCCGCAGAACCTGAAGCTGGTGGATGTGTGGGGCTTTAATGTGGCCTTGGAGTGGGGCCCCCCAGCAGACAATGGCAACTCCGAGATCAAGGGCTACCTGGTGCAGAAGTCGGACAAGAAGAGCGGGGTGAGTCTGGGCTCTTCTGGGAACTGAGTGCCCTGAGGGGCTCTGCAGAGGGAAGGGGAGGAAGGACTGCTGTTATCTCCCCACCATCATCTTTCTTTGAACAGTCTACCTTTCCTTAGTGCTCTCCTTTTCCTCCCAGAAATGGTTCACGGTGCTGGAGCGCTGCACTCGCACCAGCTGCACCATCTCCGACCTCATCATAGGCAATACCTACTCCTTCCGAGTGTTTGCAGAGAATGCCTGTGGGATGAGCGAGAAAGCAGCCGTCACCTCCAACCCAGCCCACATCCAAAAGACAAGTGAGGACAGGGCCCTGGAGCTGGGATGGGCTGTGGGAGGTGTCCTGTCTCCTTTGAGGAAGGCTAGTGCGGAGGCCAGGCTGCTGGGAAGGATCAGGACATGAACATCTTGACCCCAAGAGAGTGGGCTGGTCCACTCGCTTGGAAGGAAATGGACTTGCGGGAAGATCCGAATGGATTGTGGGGTCCCTGGCACCAGGTTTGCTTCCTACAAGCTGGGAGCCTGAAGGGGCACAATGTGAGTTTGGCCTGAGCAGGGGAGATGTTCCAAGCCTGGGACAAGTTGTTGGGAGGCACGGGTTCAGATCTAGACTACCTTTCCCCCTTTCTCCAGTGYGAGGTTGAAGCAGCAGTAAGAAAGGGTAAGGAACAGCCTCAGCTTTACCTACCATTCAAAGTAAGTGGAGGAAGAGACCTCTGCAATGATCCTTCTTGGGACCAGRACTTAAAASCAGTGTCCCTCRGTCCTGCCCTGCTTCCATCCATTTCCATCCTGCTYTCTGGTAACATGTAGTGAGACAGGGATCTTAGCCACCGTGCAAAGCTGACATCCAGCTTCTGTTTCTGTGGTGGAGCAGGAGATTTGAGCTGTCTAGTCTGGATATCACCTGCTGCATAGRTGGGCTGCGTCACAGTTGACTTAGAGATGGGCATCCTCTCCTCACAAGGACCCTGCACTGTCCCCACCAGTATCAGTGTGCCATGATTGCATGAGGAGATTGGATAGAAAGGACTGTTGAGAGCTGAAGACAAGTTTCTGGAGTCRGGCTAGGTGCTGGTTGACTTATTCTGTGAGGGAGCAGATGTACTTTGGGATATCCTGGGTTGAGTTCTCCTGAGCCTGCATCTGCTCAGCCCAGGAGCCCCAGCCAGCTGTTGCCCTGATTTCCTAGAAACCGTTTACCAGCCTGAGAAGATCCACCCGAGAGACATGCTGGAGCCTCCGAAGTTCACGCAGCCGCTGACAGACCGAACCACCACGCGGGGCTACAGCACACACCTCTTCTGCTCTGTCCGGGGCTTCCCCCAGGTCAGCGGCTGAATCTCTCCCCCTCGGAACATCATCCGTGCAGGAGRGGTTTTGCTAAGGGGCTGGAGGTGCTGGGTGATGACTGCTTGGATTGGGTTAGAGTTTARTTTACAGGTTTGCAGCTGCCTTCCGACACAAACCAAGGCAAGTCTGGGGGTGGGTGCACARGGGAAGTGTGGCCCGGTTTCACTTCTAGCCGTATTGTTTCCTTCTGCACTGGGGAAGAAGTGTGGGGCAGTCATTAGAGCTCAGGGCTGGTAGATTTGGCTTTTCACATTGCCCCTCACTGTTGATCCTACTGGAGCTATCAACTTCAGGCAAGACTTGGATAAGGTAAGGAATGGCTGTGGGAGGTGGCTGTRTTCTAGGGCTTATTTCTGAATGAAAACTCCTGCTGCCTTCCAGCCCAAAATCATCTGGATGAAAAATCAGATGGAAATACGGGAAGACCCCAAGTACATAGCGATGATTGAGCAGGGCGTCTGCTCCCTGGAAATCCGCAAGGCCAGCCCTTTTGATGGGGGTGTCTACACCTGCAAAGCTGTGAACCCCTTGGGGGAAGCCTCGGTAGACTGCAAACTTGATGTGAAAGGTAAGGTGGATGGGGGAAACTGAGGAGCGGGTCCGGGAATCTCGGCTTCTCCCTTTCTCCCTTTTGCAGTGGCATAGTTTGTTTCTGTTTTATCTTAAGAATCCAGGTGATGTGTGAGTCTCAGGGCATTGGCCAACATTTGCACTCCTTGGATTTATGATCTTGCAGCATTCTTTGGCCTTGAAATCCCCTTTCTCTCATTTATGGCCCAGAAGTAGGGAGGAAACCAGCAAATACAGAGTTGAAGGACCAGAGATGCTAGTGGAGGCCATGACGGTCATCTACTCTTCACCAAATCCACCAGGACTCTGCTGTACCCCAAGTCACCTGCAACCCATGCTTATGGGAGCTGTGCCAAAATGACCCCAAAGCCAAAAGCTGCCTGCCCCRTGGCCGGGACAGCTGGCTTGTGAGGGACCGTCCCAGCACCCTGCCCGAGATGACCTGGTGATGGTCCGGAGCTGCTCAGAGGAGCTGGATGACACGGGAGGCTGGTGTTCTCTGCCTGGCCGGTGCTCGTGTCCCTCACYGTCCTCGCCTGCAGTGCCAGCACCGCTGGAGGACAGCCAAGGAAAGGTCTCGAACCCTCCCCACTGCGCACCATGACCAGCAAGCACCACATCCGTCAGTCGTGTGAACATCTAGATGTATTTGTAGATGGATTTTTCTTGCAGCCTCAAACTATATCTGYCAAATGCAGTTTGGGTCATGTCCCTGTCCCTCATGCTTTCTTGTACAGCTACCGATACCCTGGGTTGATCCTGTGAGCGTAATTCCTTCTTTGTGTCTCCTCTGCTTCCGATAGTCTTTCCTAGGGAGAGTCAGGGACGTGTCAATCCCCTGGCTGCAAAATGTCTGTGTTTCCAGGACAAACTCAGTTCTGGAACACTTTGCACCTTCCCTACAGACCTGACACCATGGTAATGGGCTCAAGGGTGCCAGAAAGGATTTGTGCCTGGCTTCTCCCGGCTTTCCTCAGTGTGAACTGAGGAAATAGAGTGTGCAGACCCTGATCAGGTTCCCTCCTGCAGGCATCCCACAGCTTTTCAGTGTTTCCCTAATACCATCTCCTTAAGCTGGACATTACAGCTGCCATATTAAATGTCCCCAGGCAGAATGGCAAGGAGCCCTTCTTGGCTGGGTGACGGGCCCACTTCACCAGCAGCCAGGTTGCCTTGATTTATGCCTTGGGGTCCTGCCCAGACTCTCCAGCTCACATTTCCCTGCTTCAGCAGAGCAACCAGGCCAGTCCTGTGTGGAGGTGCCCTGCTTGGTTTACCCCCTCCTCAGACACCTCTTTTGGGCCTCAGCACCTGGGGACACAAAAGGTTGCATGCCAAGCCCCCAGATTGCACCAGCATTTCTCAAGTCACGGTGTCATTAGACACATGCTATTTTTTATTACTTCTCCTCGCTCGCAGATAGATTCCTTCTGTACAGCTGCCCCAAGACACAACCTGCCCTACTTCCCATGCTTGCAGTGGCTGAGACCTGGTTGGCATCCAGCACCCTAAGTCCCTGCTGAAGCCGTGGAGCTTTTCAGCAGGTTGTGGGGTCCACACTGAGCTGTGCAACATCAGCGGTGGGCAATGACCCAGGCACCCRTGGCCACGCTGCCCTGCAGGCAGGGCCATGAGTGCAGCCGTGCGGGCAACGTGGCGAGGTCAGCGAGGAGGCTGAGAGCAGCTTGTTGTTCCCCTGGGACACAAAGCTCTTGGAAGTTGTCCAGACTCAAGTTCATGCTTGGACCTGGGGGAGGTCTTGGAAACAAACCAGCGGGGAGGAGGCGGCCRTGACGGTGTCTGTGCATGCCCAGTACAGGTGTGCACGGCGGAGGGGTGTTTAGGAGCACGTTGGTGCGTGCATGCGAGCATATTTGTCATGTCTTGACTCACTTTTAGAAGGGGAATGAGGTGATGGGAGCTCAGGGGTTTATGATCTGCTCTRTTTCCCCACAGTGCCCAAGTGAGGATAATTCAGAGAGCGAGATGAGGAGCGAGGTAGGTCCGGATTGTAGCTGCGGGATGGAGGGAGGATGGATTAATCCATCGGGAATAGAGCAYGTTGAGTGTCCTGGATTTAGCCCTTCTCAACTGCCTTGACGAGCAGCTGGGGATGTGCTGCTAGAGTGGGGTTGCTGCAGGGTCTGAGACAAACCTGCCCCTGGTCAGGGTAGAAGGAGGGTGGTAAGCGTGGGCTGGGGCTGGGGCTGCAAGTGGAGATTGCTGGGCCTGGCAAGCACCTGGGCAGCAGGGCTGCAATGGGGCAGAGCCTGGGGTTTGTAGGCAGGATCTGGAGCCATAGGACTCACAGGATTGATTGCATATCAAATATTGCAAATATTGGGGGCAAATATTGGAATTGGGGGCAGGTAAGAAGAGGTGAGGGGTGGGTCTGGGGGAAAAAATGGAGTTGAAGGATGGACTTGAACTTTGTGGAGTTGGAGAAGATAGTGGAGCTGGACCAGACTTCTCTTGCATTGGATGTGTGTCTGGGACCAGATTTCCAACCTGATCCCAACCACCAGTCTCCTGGCAAACACGTGACCGTGGTGACCTTGTTGGGACTCACGTCTCATTCCTTTCTGCTCCAGGTGGATGCTGCAGCTCACAGCCCAGCCACCGTTCAGTATTACAGCATGRGGAGATGCTCCTGGTCATGGCCTCCTTGGCCTGCGGGCCTGTCCCCTCCCTGGCAGTGTCCCCGTGTGGCCTGTATGTCCACCCTGCCATGACACAGTCCTYCCTGCACGTGTTGTTAGCTGTGACAATAAACCAATTTGAGGAGATGCTGGTCCTCATTAAGAACGTTTTGTCGTGTCTGTTTTGGGGTCAGGGTTGGGGGGCAGATTGGGGTGGGAAGACACAGCAGCTGTAGGCTCATGAAGTGTGGGTAGAAGGGGTGGGTTTAGACTGGAGAAGAAAGTTCTTGCTTTGAAAAATGCACATGAAAATGAACTAAACCAGGGGCAATTCAACCAGGAGGATGAGAACTTCCTCCTGGAGCTGGGGAATGATTCTGGCAGGGGATTAAAAAAAAAATAGCAACATCGAGACTGTCTCATGTTGACCCTACCACATCAAAGCAGCATGCCTTCATCCTCCTTCCCCGGGTGAAGGGGGAGCCTCCATCCAGCAACTCGCCACCGCCCTGGCGCTACCATCTCCTTCCYCACAGCAAGAGGCAGCCAGAGCAGGACACGCCGATTCATTATYGTGAGAGGCAATTGACCCTTTTAGCTCTCAGCAGCTCAGATGAAGAGATGAAGCCTCATTCCTTTCAGCTCTGAGACAATCCAGGTCAGATGTTTATTAACAGAAAGCCCAGACAGATCCATCAGATTGACTAAAGGTGCTGTTTAACCACGGCTCCGGGCTGYGGTTTAGCTCCTCCATCATCCTCCTCGGGTGGATGGGCCATCACGCAGAYGGAAGCAGGAGCTCTCACGGCCCTGAGCCGGCCTTGCCATGGGGTTGCATCCCTCCTCCTGAGCGAAGAGGCCGCCTGCCCTGAGCCAGCSTCTCCCGCTGGGTCCCAGGTCTCAGCAGCCCCTTCCCGGTGCCCAGCAGCCAGGGCACGTGGAAGGCCCCATGCGGTGCCACCCGTGCCCAGGCAGACCCACCAAGCTCAGGGCTCCCGCTGCCCACTCACTGCGGATGCGGCGCTGCCTGCTCCAGGAAGCCTTGCCACCATCAGAGGGCATTGCCGCGTCACTTCTTTATGCTGGTGCTGGGTTATTGAGCCCGTTTGGGTTAGCGGTGCTGCCCGGTTGCAGTCCAGCTGCCCAGGACCCCGCAGCCACAGCAGGCACGGTGAGAGCTGACGCCCTCCCACGTGCTCACGTGCAGCCTCGGCTGCCGACGGGGCCGTGCCCGCTCCCTCGTCATCCTGGCATCGTGGCTCCTGGCTGTGACCAGCCTCGGGGGCAGGACCCTCTCAGCAGGACGTTTACAGCCCCGGCAGGCCGCTGGGCGARGCAGCCTGTGCAGCGTTCAGCGTACAGTGTTCCTGCACCAAGCAGAAGGCGCTGCCGTGCTGCACGGTGTGCCCTTTTCCTACAGTCCTTAGAGRGTGACAAGTGTGTTTGTGTAACCCCAGGGGGGTCCAGGGAGGGGAGCAGCATCCAAATACAGCGAGCTCTTCCCAGGGAAGAGCCAGAGGGCACAGAGTGGAAAAATCCGCTATATTTTTTTTTCCCTTCTGCAAGTGATCGTCTGAATGCCTTTTAATTTACGAGCATCCCGTGCCTTATGTTTCCGGGCACCTCAGTGAGAAGCGGGCAGAGGAATCAGCTCCAGGAAAGCAGTCTTCCGCAGAAGGGAGGCGCGCGTGGGAATCAGCCCCGCGCTCGGCAGACGGCGGCGTGGTGCCGTGGTGGGAGGCCGTGAGGGGCGGGCGGCGGGCGCTCCTGCCCCACRAGGACCTCCCTTCCGCACGGCTGGTGGGGCTGGCAGGCTGCGGGCGTGCTCTGCACCAAGCCGCTGAGCTCCTGCGGGTCACGCTCCGCTCAAACATCAGGGGAACTTGCCCCAGACATGGTCAGCAGCCCCAGGACTTCTCCACGATGGGGACCACGTCCCTGCCCTCCATGCCCCTGCCCTCCATGCCCCCAGGCGCCACGTCCCGCCACGCACGTGTGTGTTAGTGCGTGCCGTACCTTGARCATCCTCGGGCTCTGCAGATCCTTCAGCCAAGGGATCTCAGGGAGGTGGCCAAGACTCCTCCTTGGTGCTGAGACCCCGGGAGGGATTTGCTCCTTTCCTCACCATCGTTGATTTTCTGCAAGCTTCCTTGCTGCGCTCCAATGCGTTTCACCCAGAGTGTTCTGAATCTGGAGAGCCCAGAGCCAGTGTGGACGTTGTGTATTGAAATCCTAGTCCTGTTAACCCTGTTGAGGTCCTGCTGAGCCTAATYTTGCCTCATCCTTCTCCCCACTCTTTTCCTGCTCTCTTGTTACTTTTGAAGCGTAACCAGCTGCGGTTCCCTCCACAGTGACCAGGGCTGGTGCCCTGCGGGGGGTGAAAGGGACACCCAGCAGGTCCATCTCCCCCATCACGTGTGCCCTGCACTTCTTCCCATAGCCTGCTAAAGAGCCACCCATAAATCTCACCCGCCCAAGCTCTTTTCCTCTCTGCAGCCCCTTCCAGCCCCTGCAGGAACCTGTTGCRGTCACTTGGTTACTCAGTGACGTCCACAGGGCATGACCCTCCCAGGGGACGGAAAGGGTCATAGGAAGTGTGTTTTCAATGGGAGGGTATGGAGTAAGGGAGACTGATAAGAAAGGAATGCAAATTAACTCGGATTTATTCTCCCAACCACCTGATCAGCCCTGGAATAAATCCTGCCGCAGACCCAGGCCTGACGTTACCCTCTGAGCATCACCAGGTCTCAGCATCACCCAGAGATCGCGTCCTCCTCCAGCGCTACCARAATCTCACTGGCGAGAGCTCCTCTTGCTCCGGCAGCTTCACTCCCACCAGGAGTACTCAACTGCTTCCATGAGCCTGGGAATGTGGGCCCAGAGGACGAGGTATCCCTCAGAGATGCCCCCAGACTTACCAAAAACCACACTCCAAAGGACTTCATCAATAGCAGCGGATCTTCGGGGTGGGTTTTTTTACCATTTTACTTTATTTGCATTAAGATAAACCATATCTTTGTATAATTTCTTCTTAAATATTTGGCAGCTTTTTAAAAAAAAAAAGAAAAATCAACAACAACAACAAAAAATAAGGAACAGTGCAGGCTACAATATCAAAACTGTATGATGCTTGTGAATAAATAACTCCCTAGAGCGGCTCGGGGATTCGGCTGGTCAGACCGCACGGGGCTGGCAGACCCGGCTCTCTGGTGTSTCTGTCCTTCCTCCTGATGGCAGCAACAACAGGAGGATGGGAACCCGGGCACGGCGCCCCCGGTCTCCGCTCTTGCCGAGCTCCTAGTTGCCTAGTTCGGCAGCGGCGCTGTTGACGGTTTTGTTGGCTTTGCAGCAGAAGTACTGGTTCCAGATCTGCAGGAAGGCTGTCCGGAACTTTTTGATCCTGAAGGCGTAAACGATGGGGTTCATGGCCGAGTTGCCGTGGGTGAGGAAGATGGCGATGTACGTGAGGATGTGGGGTGTCTCGCAGGACGGACAAAACAAGGTGATGCAGTTGAGGACGTGCAGGGGGAGCCAGCTCAGCGCAAAGAGGAACAGGACCAGCGCTAGGGACTTGGCGATCTTCAGCTCCTTCCCGTAGTACTTCTGGGGGTCAGTAGAGCTGGAGGAGACCTTCTTGTTGAGCTGCTTGCGGATGAGGTTGAAGACTTCCAGGTAGATGAGCAGCATCAGCAGCAGGGGAGGCAGGACCCAGACGAAGAAGTTGAAGTACACCATGTACTCCATGCTGATGACAGTCTCGAACTGGCACTCGATGACCACCTCCGCGTGGCTGGCGTTCAGCTGCTGAGTCCTCCGCATCTTGCTCAGGTTGTTCCAGCCAAACATAGGGGTAAGTCCCACCAGAAAGGAGACGATCCAACAGCAAGCAATGGCCACCGCCGCACGCCGGGGGGTCACCACGCTTTTATATCTGGGGAAGAGACAGCAGCGGAGGCAGGGAAGGGTTAAACGAGCGGGATCCTTTGCCCAGGTTTGAGAGCGCTCCCCTTGGTGTGCCAGTGACCGTGCTGAGGCTGCACCAYGCTCTTCCCTGCTTGCCTTCGAAATTTCGGCCACTTGCCTGGATAAGTATTTTAACACCCCGGTTTTTCTGCAGCTGCCCTGGGGATCCCCCACCCTGTCTCCCACTGCCTCCTCCTGCCCCAGGSACTAGGGAGAGATTTCGGGGGTTATCCTGGAGCTCTTGGGCTTGATTCAAAGCCAGGAAACAAGTTAGCCTGGACCAGGGTTTGGAGAGTCTATGCTCAAAACAGCATGRTCCAAAGTGACTCAATACCTAGAGGGGCTTCAGGTCTCTTTGGCAGCCCATTTTACACAGGAGTAGCTCACACAGCAGTGCCAGATCTTTTCCTCCCTCTCCCCACACGCCATCCCTCTGCACTGGCCCCGTTGGGACCCTGCCCCAGCTAAYTCCCCCTGCACTGGTGGCGGAAATCATGAGCAAAAGCTTCCTCTGGGACCTGCTGTGCTGGAGGAAGGATCCATCAGGGCTAATGGACCCCTTGGGAAGCTTCTGGGCACTCTGTTTCATTTCCTAATGTGCTGGGCTGATCAATCAAACTCTCTTTCCTAATGGGACAGTGCCAAGCGATGGAGGGAAGAGGAGAACAGTGCACTGACTTGGCTCTACCCCCTTGCCAGTGCCACCAGGGAGCACCCTGGGGCTGTGCCCACCTCTCCAGAGCTTTCCAAGCGGGAAGTGAAGCTCGCTAGATTGATTTTCCCACTGGCCCTCAGATGAAAGCTTCTCCGTGGAGGCCGAGAAGATTCACAGCCTCAGTGTTATTGCTTTCCACCAGAGGGGATTGAACAAAGAGCGTTTTTGGTTAACCCAACCATGGGGATTGTATGTAGGAGTTGGATCCGTTTACTGGTCCTCAGAGCTCCTCCCTGCATCCCTGCAGGCCTAAACTGTGCTATAACGATGAAGCAACTTTTTAATACATCCGACCTGCAGGTGAGACACCCTCATCCTTCTTCCCCCCTTGAAGGTCCCTTTTTAAGTTCGAGCTCACAGGCAAATTGTTGGAGTGAGAACACAGAGAGACACAGCACGGAGCAGGAACATTGGTCCCTAGGAGTCTGGAGGGTTTGGGGCTACCAGTCCTTCRTGATTTTCCCAAGCGAACCTGCTCTGGGAAACAAATTCCAGCATCCCAGAGGCAGCCCCGGGTCCCATGGGAAAGCTATGGCATTGCGGGCTGCTGTTTCCTCTCCAAGCCAAAGCTGGAGCTGGAGGTTGATTTATTCTCTTTGGGTAGGAGAAAGGGCAGGAGACCCTGAGAAAGGCATAGGACCAGGAGAGCCCGAGCATGGGAAGGCTGAGGGGTGGTGGGGACATTGGTCATGGAGACTGAGCAAAGGGGGGGTYCCACCGGAGCACTGGCAGCAGAGGGATGCAGGAGAGCCTCGTGGGGCTGTGCACTGACCTGTGCCTCCTGCGTCACCAGTAATGGAGGAGAAGGGACTTGGGGAGGGCTTCTCTCYCCTTCCAGCCCTGCTCTCACCCTTCTAGGCTCAGGCAGCCAGAGGGGAAATAAAGACACCAAGATCAACCTCCTCCCTCGCTCCTTCTCTTTGCAAGGCCTCCTCATGGGTCTGCAAGCCAMGTCTGTATCCCTGCTCGGGATCTGCCCGTTCCCAGAGCTCTCCTGATTTTGCTGGATGTGCTCTGCCCCAGGTGCTCACCTGGAGCTGCAGCAGTCACTGCAGAGACAAGGAGGTTGGGCAGCACCCGTGAGCTCCCTGAGCACCTTTCTTGGTTTTGCCACCAGCCCCCCAGGCACAGAGTCACGTTCGTCCCTCCTCCCCATCCCTGGAATCCCAGCACTGCAGCAGGGAGCACAGGGGATGCAGAGACCAGCCCTGGTGATCCCTGCAGCTCCAGAACACCATGTCTTGCTGCAGACGGTTATCAGACCAGCTGTGGAGGTCGTTGGCGACGTCAGGGCMCACGGGAGCCCGCATGGTCTGGAAGMTGCAGCACACACACAGCAGAGCAGTCGTCCCACACGTCCACACGTCCCACACGCCACCAGCCGCACACCAGCTCCCCGCGGCGCTGCCCACCCGCCTCTCCTCTTCGCTGCGCATTTGTCTCCTGCAATGCTGCACATAGAATCATAGAATCATAGAATGGC
>PTEX01000282.1:625991-788405 GCA_003342815.1 Eudromia elegans
TTGTTGAACTTCACGAGGTTACTCGCCGCCCAGCTGTCCAGTCTGTCCAGGTCCCATCCAGCCTCTAACACAGTTAACATCCATCCTCTCCTTGCAACTCATCCATCCCTGACCACATCGTATATCCATCCTCTCCCGCCTGCACATCCCCTTGCCATGCTGCACGTCCCCGGCCTGATGAAGACACAGCGTCCTGAGCATGTCCAACACCATTGCAGAGGGTGGGTAGCGGTGCAGCAAATAAAGGAAGGGCTYGGGAGGGCCCTTCATGCTCCTGCTTTACTGCCTTGTACGTGTACGCTCTACTGCCAGAAGGAAAAAAAAATCCTTTCTCATTTACTTCATTTTATATTAATAAAGGGATGGAGTTTGGGACGGGTATAGAAGGCAAAAGCACTAGGAAGCACTGGTAATGGCTYGCAATTAATAAATAATCATATTATTAGTGTCATCATCATGATCATTATTGCATTTTTATTACCACTATTATTTTTATTAACAACTTCAACTAAAATGTCAACAGTAATGGTTACCACCACCATCATAAAATTTGAGTTCATTTCCTTTCAAGCCTCACCATATTTTCCACTTTTTTCCTCCAAATCTCCCTCCGTCTGCTGGCCTTCTGCACGCTGCCCCTTCCCCTGCCAAGAGCAGGAGCAAGGAGCCTGGAGGGGAAATAGCGACTATCCATCCTCATTGACCACGTGGCAAACTGGAATGGGCAGGACTTTTGGTTTGGTATGGAAGCAGGACGTCTTTGAGGGCTTGGAAAACATCACAGAGAGCCAAGGCATGCATTATTGATAGARTGCTGTCTGTATTACCAGCGGAAGCACAAGAAGTGGCAGCTGGAGGCAGAGGTGGACAAACTGGCCCCAGGAGTCACGCTGAGCTAATGGGTGAGGGGATGGAGAGCTGGAGCTCCAGAGGAAACGGCTACTTGGGGCAGGACATGCCAAGAGATGCCTCAGYCTCATAGTTTCTTGGGCTAAGGATCATAGAATCACAGAATCATAGAATGGCYAGGGTTGGAAGGGACCTGTAGAGGTCATCTAGTCCAACCCCCCTGCACACGYAGGGTCCCCTARAGCAKGTGGCACAGGGGGGTGTCCAGGTGGGTTTTGAAGATCTCCAGAGAAGGAGACCCCACCACCTCTCTGGGCAGCCTGTCCCAGTGCTCAGAGAGGTGGTGGAGTGGATGAGGTGGTGGATGAAGTCCCTGGGAGAGATGTCGCAGCCCTTCTTCTCCAGGATATTGCAAAATGCTCCTCTGGGCATCGTCCTGTTTGCTTTCCCTGTGTTTACCACCCCCAGACTAAATCCATCTTCTTCCTCACGCTGGTCACCAGAACACCCGGGTTTGGTGTAGCTCAGCCTCCTCATCCATCTTCACTGCAGCTAAGGGAATGGGCTCTGCCCAGCTCGTGCTCTTTAGACGCCAAGAGAAGGCAGAGGGTTCATTTCCCAGGTGTCCTACCCACAGTTTGATCCAACTCTGTAAACAAGAAACATTTCCTCTTGGTTTGGTTGAAAAAGCTTGAAGGATTTCATATCTGTTTTGAACGGGAAAAAAATAGTATTCCCTCAAATACTTTTTTTTTCCCTTCCATAAAATATTTGCAATCGTCCAGCCAGCCTCAAGATGTGGTTTTGCTGGTCCTTGCTCTGGCAGACTTTATTTCAGTGCAATTCCTGGGAAATTARTTCACTAATGAGGGCAGGTCCTCACTAATTAAATGAAGTAGGAGCCAATATGGTAGGAGGATAGGAGGCCAAGCTGACATGAAGATCATCTGCATCATGAACACAAGTTAAGAAACAGCCAGAGCATGTTCTGATCTAATTGAAAAATCTCTAGACAAAAGCACTTTGATCTCACAGAATTTAGGTTTCTGGTGTTTTTTTCCCAGCTGTATCTTCGCCTCAAATCTTTCAGTGTCCTGGAGGCCACGCGTTGGGAAAACTCAGATGTTGGAGCCAGAAGTTGCTGAGAAGTGCCATCACAYCATCCACCTCCTGCAAGGGAATGGTTCATGGCTGGGCTATGCCAATCCCAGACACCCAGGAAAAGGGGGGAGTGCTGCACAGGGCACATTGCATGCCAGAGGGTCCTTGTCTATGGACTCAGTACTTGAAGACTTTATTTCTTCATTCACTTTGTGAGCAAATGTGCTGCTTAATTCTTCTTCCCTTGAGATCTGTTTTGGGTTTAATATAGGTCAAAAGTACTGAATTCAGATTCAATCTGGATTCTACCAATCTGGGTTTGAATGTTTATCAAGATGCCTACAAAGGTCTGTTTGCATCAGGACAAACATTTTAGCACCACCGTCCCCCCTTGTGTTTTCTGTGTGCATTGCCCATTTTTTCAGGTTGGGACACTCTCCGTGTTGGCCCTATGCCTTCCTGGTGTGGTGAGGTTGGAGCTAGAATTCAGCCTTGCAGATGWTGCTGAAGGTTTGCAATGAGGCCTGCAAAGCCAGCCTGTGTGGCCAGGATCTGCCCCTTGTCCTCTCTGGAGCACCCTGCTGTGTCCTGGATGGGAATGCTCATTTAGAGCTGCTCCAGCCTTGGGGCTGCCCTGTTACCCATCCCTCATGCCTGTGGGGATCCCCCCATGCCTGTGGGGATCTGCACCGTATCAGGGCTCCTCTCTGAATGCTCASCCTTCATCTTTGCAGCTCTTTAGGGCCAAACGTCAACCGCGCTCTTGACAATATCCATGCAATGACTGATGGATGGCAAACTTACGCCACCGATGTGCCCACATTGCCTGCAAAAACAGCCTGGAGTTTTGCAACAACGGAGGAGTTTTGCACCTCCCTGCGTCATCCCTGCAACGTTCACAGCTCGGGGAGGGCTGACAGTCAGGAATGGCACAATCATGGAGGTAATGGGAGAAAAACAGCTCCCAGGCAGAGAGCTGTAGTCAGTCTTGTAGCACGTTGCTCAATGATCTCATCACTTCTGGTTTTTCTCTGTCTCCCTGAAGAAATGTGTGTTGGGACAGCTGGTGGGCAGGCGAATGGTGATCCTCGACCTGAGCAGAGATGGATCTCAGAAGACATCTGCCAAATCTGGTAGCTGGATGAGGCTTTCCATGGCAGCCCATTCCCACAAATGCTTTGAAAATGTTGCCCTAAAGGAAGAAGTCAGGTCTTATCGGCGTCTCCTCTGGGGTGCCTGGGACACAGCCCCCATCCTTAGGCCTTGTTGCTTGCCAGATGCCGGTCGGCCTGAACACAAGACCTAAACATATCGTGAGACTGGTCCAAAGACTGCAGAGACTCTTTCTGGTGAGCACTATCCAGCAATGCTTCGCGGTGGGCATCAGCTCTGCAGCAGCGGTGCCTTCTGGCCCCATAGCCCAGCACACTTGCTGTCTGCTGGAGTCACGGCAGCTCAACATCCCCAGCAGAGAGAGGAGCTGGGTACGACCAACCCCCTTCTTTCCAGACCTCCGTGCCTGGAACGTGTCCTGCCGGAGCTGACTATCAAAGCCGGGAGGGTGCAGCGGGCCTGGCCCTGGCAGGGCACCCACGGGCAGAAGCAGCATCGCACCCACTGCTGTAGGAGTGTGCACCGTGCCTCCAGTGTGCTTTATCCATACCTGCCCTAAAGACACCGTAAGAGGCTGAAATCAGGTTCACTGTGGCTTGTAGAGCTGTAAGTTTAGTCGGTTGCATGATTCCTAGTGAGGCCCCTCCGGGACCAATCCACGTCCAGGGCTATAAGGTGATTGATTTTACCAGCAGAAAACGACAGATCTCTGCGTGGAAATTACTCTGCAGTGACTGCCCACAAAGCACAAGAGGCCACAACCAGATGAAGCAGCTGGCAAGTTTGGCAGACATTTCTAACTGCTTTTAATAGCCTGTAATTTTTTTAATGGATAAAGGCGATGGTGATTACGAGGCCTACGAGAGCAAATCCATCCTGCCAAAACTGACTGGTCCCCATGCACAGAGATGCTGTGTCCCCAGGGCTTTGATGAGTGCTTCATTAGCAGTGGGTGAAGCTGGAGGTGGCCACAGCTCTGACAAACAGCAAGAAGGAGACAGAGGAAGGAGAGTCATGAGAAAGGGCTCTGAGCTTTGCCAGGGCAGGCATGTGCAGGTTGTGCCCAGGATAGCACCAGGTCGTGCCCATTTGCAGCTCTCCTGGGCCCCAGGCAGGGTCTGGGGGAGGCGATGCTACCTTGGCATGGGTTCAGGCCTCTCTGGACCTTTCTGGGCCCATGAAGCTGTGGTGGGATCACCAAGAGTTGCAGAGACACACAGGCACATCCAAAAGCTCTTTGGCAAGAGGCAAAGGAGATAACGGCAGAAAAGGGCTGGTTTTGGCTAAAGTGCTTAGAGATGGAGGAATGCCACGTCGATAGGGCAGCTGGGCTCTGTTGGGGTCCTGTCACCCCAATTTCTCAATAAAAAGCATGAGCATGTTTAGGGATTTCCATCCAACTGTTGGCTTTTAGTATGGAAACAGGAATCTTCCCCAGCGCCGGTGGTGTCAGGCCTGGACCTGAGTGTCCAACACATGGCCCCAGCTCTGCAGCTTTCCTGACACCGTCAGCCGCAGGATGCTGAGCCCCTCGGCRTGCAGCGGACTCATCCCACCTTGACCTGGACTTTTCCAGTGAGGAAGCATCACGCACGGCCTTGCGAGGCTGTTTAAGGGGTAATTTTCCTGCCACAGAACACAGGGACATGCTCACTTCATGAGTCTGAAGCTGCCGTGTTTCTGGTTCCTGCTAATGGGTCGAGCTCAATATTTTCCTACTGAGCTGCAAGAGACCTGTATTATCACACCSCTGGTCCCTGGGGTGACAACCTCACAGTGGCCCTGGCAAGATCATTGCCAAGGAATCACTGCACCCCTCTCCGGGCTGAGAGCAGCCTCAGCAGCGCAAGAGCTGGCTCGGTTTCTGCCGCCTGCTTCGTTCGGGGTGTCTGCTCCGGCGGCGCGCAGGCTCTGGGCCTGAGCGATGAATCACAGCCCATCTTTGGGAACAAACCACGGACTTCCAGTAACTACAGATCTTCTTCCAGACCGCTTTCCGCTTGTCCTGTTCTCAGTTCAGGGAAGAAACGCAACTGCCACAGYGGCTCTACCGCAGGCCGGCACCGCCAGCTTCCCTTTGGACAACCCAGCGGCTCTCACGGAGACAGGGATCTGCAAGGGGAAACGGGAGCGTGGGGAGGCAGGAGAGCACAGGGAGGCAGTGTGGAGAGCACGGGAGCCTTGCACACATCTCTGTCCTGCAGGATCTCCTCCAGGCACAGGGGAGACACCGCTGTTGTCCAAAGAAGGCAAAAGAGCATGTCACCAGCGGCAGTTGTTCTTACATCCTTCATGCAGCATCTTTCAACAGAGCAGTAAATATAAGCGCTTAACGTTAATCTCGTTTTCAAACTGGACTTGATTTACAGCATGCGGTTGGATCCTAAYGTGTTCTGCTACATGCTCGCTACAACACAGCAGCACTTGGGGAGGTTTCCTGCCCAGCCTCTCCACTCAGCAGAAACGGGCCCTTCCTTCCAAACTTGGGTGGCTCCAGGTTAAYCACGGGACTAGGGAAGCCCTGGGCCTCCAAGGTCTTACAGAAATGATGGTCATTTAATACTCATTTCCATGGCATGGCAGATGAAGGGATGAGCAACCCTGCCCTGAAAGGAGTCCCAAGAACACCCAACCTCATGGGCAGAAAGGGGGCCTGGGTGTGCATTGCACYGATGCACACAGGTTTTCTCCAGCAGGAACATATGGCTGGGAAGCCAAGGAAGACCTTCCCACCTACGTGGCCTGCTTCCTTATGGGGTAAGAGGCAGCATCTGGCCTCCCGCATCCAGGCAGTGCTGGGGCTCCTTCCCAGCTCCACCATGTGTGGTCACAGCCCTCCAGGATTTTCCCRGATTGTTGGCTTCTCCATCCAGGGCCTGGGGGGTAGGTGGGAGGGAAGTGATTTAACACCATTGGCAACAGCTTCAAAATAATGAAGCAAGCTGCAGAACCTCAGGAACTGGGCGGGAGGACAGATCGAGGGGAGGAAAAGTAATGTTCTTGTCATTTGGCGGCTGGTTTCAGAGACCAGCATCTTCGAGCATTTCTCTGCAATGCAAAGTATGAGAAGTACTGCTTTAAAAAAAATACTAGCTGGGATTCCTCAGTAAAAACAGAACTTTGAAATTTAGGGCACTGACCAACAGTCCAGGCACTAAGACATGGGGGTAAAATTATGAGCATTGATTACACTGTCGGGAGGGCAGTGTGATAGATTTGAATAGTTTTCAGCGTGTGACCTCCATGCAATAAAGTTACTGGACATTTTTAGTGTCTAAACAGTTTTGTTGTCAAAAGGAGAAATTTTGTGTTCAAACATCTCCCTGGAGAGAGGAGCCTCCCCGCCCCATGCCGTGGCTCACCTCTGCTCTCCCGGGGSCAACGTCACCTCCAGCAAATGATGATTTACACTGAGCAAGAAATCTGCAAGGAGATGGTCCGAACGTCCATCCCTCCCTCCCYGGAGGCGTGCTGGAGGTGGGGGGCTTTTTGCTTTCTGTCTCTCCTAACACCTTTATGGGGAGATGGAGGCGTTCGGGCAGGAGTCTTGGGTCGGCTGCCCCTCTCCGTGCCAGCCCATCTTGGCACGCACCCGGTCGCCTCGCAGGCGCACGAGGGGCAGCGCTCCTCCCTGGCTGCCCCTGCCYGCTGCAATTAGGTGGGAGCTGATCAGGCGGGCCCGACCCAGCGGCTGATCTCACACATCCCCGCACCTCTCTGCACGAGTGGAGACGCCAGGGCTCCGCACTGGTGTTGCGCCACGACGAAGGGATAAAAGGAACCTTTGGCTATCTTTGACGTAAATCCAGATGGACTTGGTTGGAATAAAAATGACAATTTTAAAATGATTAGTTGCATTGCATTTACTTTTTTTTTTTTTTTTCCTATTCGAAAGAACCTATCTGAACTGAGGACTCTAAAAGTCAACCTCCAAAAATGGAGAAGAAGGGGAAAGGAGGGAAGGAGAAGGGGAAAGGAGGGAAGGAGAAGGGGAAAGGAGGGAAGGAGAAGAAACAAGGCAATCTTCAGCCTTGTTCTGTGAGAAGTTAAAATGAGGTGCCAATGATAAAAGGCCTGGTGCACCCGGACCCTGTGAGCTTCCACGGCTCGCTCTTCATCTCAAGGGAGAGTCTCRAGGAAACGCTGTGATCTGCAGAAAGCTCTTGGTGCAAGGAGGCAAGCGCCAGCCAAAGGGCCCGAGTGCCAGCCACATGGCACCAAGTGGACGGCCCAGCACCCCCTCCCTTCCCTGTGCATCACTGCCATGCTCCGCAAGCACTGCCAAGGGAGAGGACAAGCGGGGACGGCTCTGACCAGCTGAGTCTCAAAGGCACCGACAGGCATTAAAGGGAAGGAGCAGGGCAGATATACCACGTGAAAAGGAAATGGGGGGGATTCGTAAAACCTGCTGTTGACATTTCATTCACATTCAACAGGAGTTTGCATCCCACTCCACGGGGGCAAATGGGAGGTGGGAAACCAGAGATAACATCTGCTAAAAGGCGTTAATTCACCCATGGGRCAAGGCTGAGGTGGGTCTTTATCAGATGCAGAAGGATGCTTGAGAGAAAGATACCCTAAATTAGAGCTGGAACAAGAGATTAGTATCAACTATCATTTAATTTCTTGACTTCACGTTTCTGCGTGGTAACCGTATATCTGAAGCTGCAATTTACCTCTTTGTTAACTCTTTGTTTTGAAGTTACAATTTAGCTCTTTGGTTTCTTAATCTGCTCCTTGCTCTTACCGATCAGGATCATCACAATASAGTCTGCTGCTGCAGAGGGGCCATTTCCCTTCACGCACTTAGTCTTGTACAAAGAATAATRCATTCAAAGCTGAAAAATTGGCTGGGAGCTGGTAAAACAAGAATTTATTTTTCCCCTCTAATGTCTAAATAAGAATTAGGACGGCAGATGAGATCTACTGTTTCTAAACCTCAAAGGACATGGTAACCCCAAACAACCAGTTCAACATCCTCTACACAATGCATATTTGCCCTGCTTAGAAGATCAACTTCAAATGAAAAACATGGTTAGATTAATTTATTTTTTTGCTAATGAGTTGGCTGCATGTGCATTCAATTATTGAAAACCATTTTAGGRGTGGCATTTTGCACTACGGTTGGATTCTAACTTCTGTATGAATACAACTTGCCACAAATCATGAGTAAAATCTTTGTTATACATCCTTCTAAAATGCAATAAAAATGAGAAAAATGAGGATCAGAGTACACACGTGTTAAGGCATAAAAGTATTTGTATATGGAGATGAAGCTGCCCAGAACATATCTATACATCTTGACCAGACAAATGAAACACCAAATTGAAAGTGAAGGCTCTGGTCAACACTGCAGTCAAATGTTCCCCCATCACAAACAACTGATCTTTCACCAAGAAAGCAAATAAACATTGCAAGTGCAAATCTTATTTCCTGTTTCAGATGTAAATGATTCATTGTTTTGGATGGAAACCAATCCAGTGTACTRCCCTGAAAGAAACAACTCAGTATTTCCATTAGAATGGCTGAGAGAAAGAGCTGAGACTCAAGACCCAGACTTACAGAGGAACGCATCAGTGTGGAGTAAGTTCCACATGGCACGTCTTCCTAATTACCTTGGTAATTAAATCTAGGCAAAGAGCAATGGGCAGACACAGTGTGGGCCTGGRCATCACCCTGGCAGGATGGAGCCTGTGCTGGTCCCTGTGAGGCCTGCAAGGGACCTCACCCTGTGCCACGTGCTCTAGGGGACCCTGCGTGTGCAGGGGGGTTGGACTAGATGACCTCTACAGGTCCCTTCCAACCCTAGCCATTCTATGATTCTATGATTCTATGATTCTATGATTCTATGATTCTATGATTCTATGATTCTATGATTCTATGATTCTATGATTCTATGACCTTGACTTCTCCTTGCCTGCTTATTTCATGCCCCTCAACCTCCTTTTGAGCAAACGGGCCCTCGGCGAGCCCATAAAGTACCTGTGCCCCGGCAGTGCTGGAGGTGGGGAAGGACCTCCCTGGTCATCTGTCCCTGCCCAAGTCTCTTCTGTGAATTGCATGGTGTTGCCTTATCCATCGGGATGCAGAGCATGCAGCTCTGTCTTGGCTGCTCAAGGACGTGGACACACAGAATCATTGGCACTGAAGAAAAAAATATATTACTTTAGGAAGCAGCATCGTTTGTGCGTGCTAGAAGCTTTAAATCAACCATTATTGTTAACAGCGCAGAAATGAAAGAAATAATTTCATCTGCAAGAGTGTGCTAATTATAGCTATGTCTGAGACAGCATTTCTCAGCTTTGGCCTTTTGGTGCCTCAGGAAGGTTTGAAGCATCATTCCCGTTGTGAACAGATGGGGATGGGGAAGCCAAGGTGGGGAAACTAAGCTGAAGGAGGGACTGTGACATGCCAAGTGAAGCAAGCTGAAGCCAGCTGAGCAAGAAAGCATCCCTGTGCCAAGAGCTGGCACTTTGCTGATCTGAAGGAGGCTACGCAGATAAATATCCTGGTCTCTGGATGCAGGAAGAGGAACGGTCCTGACAAGGGAGAGACATAGTCCAGGAAGGAGAGAGATGCCCAGAGTGGCCTGGGAGGAGTCACAGGATTTTGGGACAGCATGGGAGAGCAGGGACTTGGGATTATTTCCTCCTCTATTTCCCTGCTGCGGCCAAGGTTTCCGTTAAGGCTAAAAATCAAACCACACCAACCAAAACGGCAGCAGCTGTTTTATATTCCTGTGGTGACGGCGTCGCCAGCGACGGCTCCGTTCAAGGCGGATCTGCCCGTCGAGCCGTCCCGCCCGGCCRCGCGCCCACGTGCCCGGCCGCGGGCTGCCCCAGGCTCCGGTCTGCCCCAGGCTCCGCATGCTCCGCTCATTGCGATTCTGCAGGGCAGCCCGGGGGCTCTGGGGCTTTTTGTGCCCACCTTGGACAGCGTCAATCGCTCCTTCTTGCCGGGRGGACGTCCCGCGCGGCTGCCCCAGCAGCTGTGTGGCTGCGCTGCCAACTACAGCGTCTCCGTGCCAGGAGTGCCTCGGGCCTCTGGGACCGCTGCTCCCGGACCCTGGGGTCAGGGTGTCCCTGCGCAGGGCAGCTCAGATGATGTACCTAGGAGTGCCAGGTGCCTTTTAGTCTCAGTCCCCATGCTGGGCTCTCCCTGCAGCCCACTCAGGTCCACGTGCCMTGTGTCTGCCAGGATCACTTGGGAAAGCACCGGTTTTCCTCCAAGATAAACCACTATTGTTCATTACAGCTCAGCTGCGCTGGCTGTCATTGCTCCAGGCTCTGGGAGGGTGATGTCGTCCCCAAGGGGATGAACCTCTTAAGACCTATCTGTCCCTCCTGGGAGCCTTTGCTCAGTCTCATGGCCTCTTCCATGTTCCATGTGCCCCTGGCCTCTGAGCCAAGCCGTCTGCTGGGAACCCTTGTGAACTGAGTCTGGGCTTCCCTCGTGCCCTTTGGGCAGGTCCCTGGAGGATTTCTCCCCCTCCTCCTTCCAGACAGACATGTCCTTCCAGTCCATTGCTTTCTACTTTGAAATGACTCCTCTGTGTGTCATGTGGAAACTCATCTCTCAGGTTTCAACAGGTTTTGTCTTCCGTATGATTTCCTTTTTTTTTTTCCCATTACTTTCTGCACTACAAAGACCAGAAGGTTCCCRTGTTCCCTCTGCCTCCAAGCCAGAATATCAGAGCAGGTAATAATGCTTTTTGAATTTCAGTCCCCTCTTGGCTCCTCCGATGCTGCTCTGATTGGTCCCCCTGGGCCTTCTTTCCATTCAGAGGCTCATGCTGCGACCTCTCGGGATGAGTCATTCCTCCTGCCTGCCAGGCTCATTTTGGGCACGTTCGGATGCAGTGGCTACGCAGACCCAGTCCCTAACCCCTTGGCCCAGCCCTGCCTGATCAGCCTTGAATGCTCAATGACTCCCAGGTCCTGGAATGGTGGCTGCCGTATCCCGTTGTAGTGCAAATCCATGCACAATATCCCTTTGCACTCAGAAACGAGCTACGTTGAGAAGTCCTGGATAGATCTGGTTTATTCTGGCTTCACTGTCTGCATGATGACATGACCAGTCCCATGGACACCAGCAGTGGGTCTCTGGTTCTTCACATCAGAACCTGGTAGTCTTTGTACTGGTTGTCTCCATCCAAGCTCGTAGTCAAAATCTCCCTTTTGGTCAACAGARTCAACCTGGCACTTCTGGGACATGGTTCAGCTCATCCTAATGCTAGGAATAGGCCAGGAAAAACACATGCTGTAGTACACCCTGCGGCATAGAGAGAACGGAGGGCAGCTCCGCAGTCAGGGACAACCTGCCATGGGCTACGCAATGACGTGGAGACCAGGCTCCCGAGCTGGTGGCTGGGGAGGAGGCTGGGGCTGGATGAGTTCACTGGCAGAGGTGTTGCCCCAGCCTGCCCATGCGCTCCGTCCCAGCCCTGTGAGTCACCTGCACTGGCTGGGGAGCAACAGAGGTGGGAGTGTTTCCACAAAGGCCGGATGATGACAACACCTCCCACCTATGGAGTTGAATTCTTCCATCTCTGGGGTGTTAGCAGGTTCGAGAGTTCCCTGTCAAAGGGCTCCTACATGCCCTCAGCTCTCAAGATCACCTGGCTGAGCTGTGGGGCTGGTCCTGACTCACTCCTGACATGCTCCCTGCAGGGCTAGGCTGGGCTGAAACGACAGTTYTTGCTTTGGAGAACCATCCTTTGTCAGGGCGTTTCTGTTATCTCATTGCTGTGACTATACGGGGTCCTCCACCCCAGTTGTTCTGGGAAAGGGAAATCCAGCTCTGAAATGCTGTTTGGAAGGTGGCAGAGGCTGTCTGGGTGATCCTGAGGGTTTTAGGGACCCTACTGCTCAAACACTTGTTTGATGAGCTATCATACCATGGACTCAGCACTCCACTCACCATCCCAGGACCTGGGTAGAGTTTTGCAGTCCTTGGACACGCCATCAGTGGAGGGCCCTTATTTTGGCCCCAAAACCCAGCTCTAGGAAAACCAGCCTCAAGCATCAGGCTTGGAATTGCAGCCTTTTTTTTTACTCCTTGCCTTGCCATCTATTTTTCTCCCTCTTCCCTGAAACCCAAATCCTGCCTCCCTCCAGCCCGATGGACACAGCAGTTGTGACGCAGGTGGGACCTGGCCAGTTTCCAAGCAGATTCATCTCTCCCAGGATTTGTGTCAAACCTGCCAGCTGAATCACAGCTTTGCCTGTGCTTCACCACGTCGGAAGACCAGCAGGTCCTTCATCCACTTTCCACACCTCTGCTTGAAAGACAGAGGCCGTGGGTAAGTGAGGGAAACAGAGACGTTGCTGACACCCCATGGTCCATCCCACCATGACCAGYGGTCCTGACAGTTGGTCCTCCACAGTTTTGGATGGAGATGGAGAACTCATGAACAATTCCTATTGTCATGGGGATGATGGAAAGCAAACATATGGGATCCCCATTGTCTAACACCCCCTCTGKCTCCTTCACAGAGCAGCTCCTTTTGGGCTGTTGGTTAAAAATCTACCCAAAGCACTTGCTATGGGGATSGCAGAGCCCTGCTGGGTCCCATCCACTCATCTCAGCCTGCTTTGACAGCTGTGCTCACAGCAGGATGAATTTATTGGCAGGAATTTATGTACTGCATGGCTTCTGTAGGTGCATCTCAACCCTTTTGGACTCTCCCAGGATTCAAGTAGGACAAACTGAGCTGTGTCTCTTGGTGCTTTTGACTCTAGGTGTCACACATCTACCACCCAGAAGGACCTTCTGGCTTCCTGAAGAAACCCTGTTTGACGTTGTGATGCCCAGCTAGGGCACTGTGCTGCACACTGGGATCACAGAGGAGCCCTGCTGTCTGGTGCCCTAAGGACAGCAGTGACGTTAGACAAGGACGATCACTGCATAGTGCACGAATGGAAATACCAGGTCATCCTGGGGTGCCTCAGCATCTAAGCTCACATCTCCCATGCCCTGATCTTCATCCCTGTCAAGGTGAACAGGTAACCCTGTGCAAAYCATRTTGCTGCTCCRTGCCTCAGTTTCCTTCCCTGTAAATGTGCTTCTGCCCTGGGTAGGAACGTGCCTTCAGATTTACTTGTGAAACCTTRTAAAGGAGCAAAGTTTTAACCTCAAAACTAGTAGGAAAAAAAAAAAAAAGCAGTGAAAATCTTCCCAGAGTGTGATTTTGGTGCACGGAGGGTGAGAGYCAGCAGGAGGGAGCTGGTTATCATTCATTGCCTTGCAGCTGAATGCAGGAAGACATAAGCTTTGCCGAGGGGACAGATGTTGGCTTCCAGCTAATGGGGTCAGGGTGAAATGATCCCCTGGGCAGATTACCCAGTGCAGGGGCTGTGTCTTACCCTGCTCAGTAACGGGCAGCAGGAGGTCCAGAAGGAGAGCTGCTGGGGAGCTGCTGCCCACCTTGCCCATGCTTGGAGGTCACCCGCCTCCTTCTATCATTTTAATCAGGAAAGTTTGGGATTGACCTCAAATATCAGCAAGCCTGGGCATTCCTGCTCAGGAATTACGGGAGTTCAACACTCACCCAATTTCCCCCTGTGGTGCCATGAAAAGGGCACCCGAGCTAGAGCTTTGCCCATCCCCACACTCATCCTGGAAAAGCGACGGCATGAAACCCAAGCTGTTCCCCCGAGACCTCCGGAGACGAGAGCCTCGCTTGCTTCTCTCCAGCCTGTTCTCAGTGCCTGCGGATTTCCGGAGTGACCTGATTTCCCTTTTTTCTCTGCAGACACCTCGTGGTGCTGCGTGGGCTCCCGGGGCGCCTAATCCAGGCACCGCCTCGCTGCGGTGCTCTGACCTCGCGTGCGCGCCGCTGAARATGACCCTGTGGATCGCAGAGTCTGCCTAAAAGCGGGCTCGTCTAGGTAGTCAKTGGGATTTTATGAATAATATAACCTATCGGAAAAATACCTGTGAAGGGAAGCCATCCGCCTGCCCGTTTCCAACGCTCAGATCATTTCCGTGACACCAGATTTGTGCTCCGGGTCTGGGCTGCGAGTCTGATCCCAAATCAGCACTAAAATTACTTCAGCTGAAATCTCTCGACCTTCATTTCTCCAGTGCTTCCYCATCCCCAGTTTAGCAGAGTCCCATAAACTCCTTAGACATCTCAGCGATGAGGATGCAGGCAGGGATAGAAACCGAAGCGTTCCACATGTGTAGACAGTTACTGATTAAGCTCACTGACCCTTACAATGTCCTGTGATTAAACTAGACTCTGGAGCCAGATCGCGGGAGTAAACTTGGGGATAGATCCACCCTAGGGGTAGATCTGGGGGTAGGTTCAGCCCTGCTCTTGAAGGGACAGGAGCCCCTGGCACTGTGTGATCGTGGACTTTCCAGTGCAGAGACCATTTCTGCATGCGTGCAGCACCTTGCACAGACAGGTCGGGTGCCAGGCACAGATGGATCAGCAAGGTATAATTATAAATATAATTTTTTATATATATATATATGTATATATGTAATTATAATGCACCATGCAGCACTTGGACAAACATATCAGCCCCAGGTCAAATCGCTGAGGGAAGGGAGCTGGAAAAGGTTTTCCCTTAGGAGCAGCAGTTGCAATCTTTGGACCTGCGTGGCCTGTCCACACACCATGGACCCGGTTCGGAGCAGATTTTGATTCTCAGCTTGTTCTGATTTAACACTGACACTCTGAGCTGAAAATCTCCAAGTCTACAACAGCCCTTTCCGGGCCACGATTTACGCTTTTTATTCTTTGTCTTCAATTATAATTTACCTGCTGACTGGGAATGAAGATCTTCACAGGTCACCCTTGTCTGCTAAAAATATTGGTGGAGACCAGCAACGAAAAAGACAAAACCAAGGAGAGCGGTGCCATCGAAGCCCTGTCAGCCCTCGGGACTTCTCCAGCTCGGGAAAACAGGAATGTTTTCCCGTGAAACGCAGCCGGTGCTTTCGCAGGGGCAGAGCATGTGAGGAGCGATGGTGCCTTCTCTTTGACTAATACAGACTCAAGCACAGCTAGCGAGACCCCCCCAGCAGCAGCCCTGTCTCCTGCTCCTGGATCTGAGTCACCTGATGTTTTAGAAGCGTTTTCTTCAAATTTAAAAATAAGCCTTAGGAGAACCGCAGCTGGGTTTCTCTGCTTGCTTGCCTGGGCAGACTTCCTTGCTGTTATCCTGGTCTATCATTTCCTCTGGACAGGCTGGTTAGATACAGCTCCCACGCCGCAGCTTCCCAGGGGACTCTCAAATGAAAAGCATCACCTTGCAGGCAGACTGCCCTCAAGCACACTTCCTCTTCTTAATTTCATTCCATCGATGTCCTTTTTTTTTTTAATTTTATTTTTTTTTTATTTTTATTTTGAGCTCAAACCCTGATGCAAGCCTTAAAAATTGTTTGTTAGGTTTGATGCCACCCCCTTTTGGATGGCACCGTCCCCAGGGTCCCGCAGGGATAGGGTAGGGGGCCACCACGCTTCCCAGCCTCAACAGAAACCTTTCCACCTCCTTCCCATCTGTGCCCTCAGGCTTTGTGAGTCTCTATATCTGTGAAGGCTTCCAGGCATTCGGAATCCATGGCACAGGAAGATTTCACCACTCTCCTCTTGAGAATTTGGGCCCAAGTATGGTCCAAGGCCGCTCCCATCTACCTCCTATGGTGGCACCGTCTCTGCCACCCTCCTTCCAAGATGATTCCTAAGCCCTTAGTGGGGGAAACGGGACTCAGACGTACACCCTGCTCCACGACCCATCTGGCCACCGGCAAGAGGCTTCCAAAAGGCTTCCTGTAACCCATCCCCAGCTGGCCCCATGCCTGCGGCTCTTGGCAGGCACCAAGATAAGGGGAAAGAGCGCGGCAACCCTGGCAAGGGCTGGAGCTCCAGCTCTCCTCCCCTCCGGTGCTGCCCCAAATAGGGAAAAGGAGGCACAGAGGCTTCGTTTGCACCAGTGCCCGAATACTCCCTGGCGTGAGCAAAGCGCAGCCCCTTGCACTGCGTCCATCTCCTGCTGCCTCAGGCCTGGTGCAGAGGGCTGGGATTTGCCCTCCTGCCTTGCAGGAGCTGTGAGCTGGGCTGGTAGCTGCTTCTGCCGTTCTGGAGCTGTTTTATCTTCCAAGGTTCAGGACATGGTGATTCTGCGAGAGCAGATGCGCCAGAGACATCCTCCAAAGCTGCTCGCAGAGCCAGCTTTATCCTCACAGAGCCCGCTTTATGCTGGGCTCTCCCTCTGCTCAGTCCTCTCTGCTCCTCTCAGCTCCTGATTTCTATTTCCTAGCAATTTCCAGCCCAGTTTGATCTAATTTCCGCAGCTCTGCAGCCTCACACAAAATGCAGCTCACCCCGATGGGAAGCTCCTTGGGGAGCTGCGGGGTGAAGGGACAGGGTGAAGGGGGGGGTCCCCAGCACCCCCGTGCGTGGCCTTGCACACGAGGGCCGGTGAGAGGTCCCATGGGTGAAGGCTCTTGCTACAGCAGGATTTCCCCAGCTTTTCGCTTGCTGGCATGAGACACAAAGCGCTTGAGGAAGGAGATGACGGTCCAAAAAAAGCAGGTGGGGAGAAGATCTGCAAGGAAACCCCGGGACAAGACTTGTCGGCACCCACGCACCCGCCACCCCACGGCACCTTGCTGGTCAGGGCGGGTCCTCAAGACACCGGTGCTCCCAACCCTCCTGACGCAGCGTCTCCGAGCGGAGACGGGCGCCAAGGGAGACACATCCCTCCTCACACCTCCCCGGCCGGCATCTCCCCCTCTGCATCCTGTCCCCTGCCTGCTGCAGGGGCTGCGGGGCCGGTTCCTGCCGGACACCCCGGCCCGCTGCTTCCCCTCCCTTTGAACTCCTTTCATCTTCCCCGGAGTGGTGGACGCGGCTGCGAGGAGGAAGCGTGGGCTGGGCCCGGGGGATCCCGCTGTGCTCCTGGAGACRGGGCGCCTGGGGGGCTGCCCGGAGGCTGGGATGGGATGGCAAGGAAGGATGTGAGAGGGGAGACGGGGCCTGCTCCACCAGCATGAGCACATCAGATCTATTTTAGGTGGTTTCCAGCTGTTTGGAGCAGCTCCTGCAGAGTCTAGGAAGTACAACAGCCCCTTCTCCAGCCTGCTCAAGTCGAGCAATGCTCCTATATCCCCCCCATAGGAGTGGTGCTTCAGAGGGTTTTGGAACAGAGGGAGAAGGTTTGGTGGGGCAACATAGTCCCCAGACTCTGCTGCTGGGGGCATGAGGTGCTGGGTTTGCCTCTGAGCTCTGCACCCAGAACATCTGTCTCGAATCACCCCTTCCCTCGATACTCAAGATCTGCTGGTGGAAGGAAGGTCACTAAATGGAAGAAGTGGGACAAATTTTCTTTTGTTTTAGGTTTTCTCTAAGAAATTACTTGCTGCTGAAGTTTCCACGAGCTCCATGGGCCTCCATGCTGCATGGTGAGCCCATATATTCCTGTCCAGCCTCGGCGCATGTAAGTGTGTCTGGAGTCCGCCTTTGCCGCTCCCCCTAAGTAGTAACTGCCCTAGAGACCCACGGTGGTGGTGGAAAGGCCGTCCCTGTCCCACTGTCTGCTTGGTCAGCCTGCCCTTGGCTCCAMGGGAACCCATCCATGGGGTCAGGAGGCTGCACCGCACCGGGTTCTCTCCTCCTTGCCAAGCTGCCCTTCCAGCCCCAGCTCAGGACTGCCTAATCCAGCAGAAAGCTTTGAACGCCTTGGGGGTGGCTTAGTTTCTCCTTCAGTCAACTCTTTCCAGCCAACAGTCCTGTCTTCTCATCCCAGCAAGCCAATACGTGACAGGGACCTCGGCGGCACCGGACATCCTTGTGCCTGAAACCTTCAGGGTTTCAGAAACGCAAGTGATGCCCCGCAAGGGAAGCCCTTGGCGCTTTTGCGTGTTCTTTTACTGCTGGCCCGAGGACGGCGTGGATGGAGCCTCTGCCATCGCTGCTCCCATTCTCTTGCAGCCGCCCCCGAGAAAGACATTCCCCCTTCCAGTGCTCCGAGCATTCTCCCAAGCCTCGTCAGAGCCGGCGCCAGCCACGTGCAAGCTGGTAACGGCTCCCAGGACGCAAGGGCTCCCCTGGCAGGTCAGCGCAAGAGAAGGCAGCAGGGCCGCTCTGCTCCTCCCTGCTGGACCGCGTGTCGGTCACGCTGTCCGCCCCGTGCCAGGCTCACGTCGAGCCGTGCTCCGAGCAGCGCTGTCGTGGCACACGGGCAGGGTCCGGCACGCACGCCGTCCCCTGGCTCTGTGTCACCCRGCCGGGCACTGGCCAGCTGTGCTCTACGCCTCCGTGTTGCAGCACGTGCCCCCCGCTCCGTGCTCCGGAGTGTTTCCCTCTCGAGCTCCAATATTTGCAAACCTCCAGCGGCTGGAGGAGACCTGGAGCCTGTCACACCCAGGAGCCCCATTGCCCTCACATCTCTGGAGACGCCTCCCTTCAGGAGCTGCTCTCCCTGGCATCTCCCAGGCATGAGCTGCAAAACGTGCCTGCAGAACCTCTCCGCCTGCCCCTGCAGGAACGTCTGAGCTCGGTGTCCGGATTTACCCTCCGCCTTTGCTCTTGCTATTGGACTTGTCTGTTGAATCTTGGCCAAGCAGCCCGAAATAGAGAGGCGCTGGGTGACGGACTTGTTACGGTGAGCACGCACAARGCAGGGCTCTGACCCTCAGAGCCCGGAGGGAAGGCAAGCAGCAGCCCTACTCCCGGGATAGGGACACCCTCCTTGCAGGGGGTGATTCCACCCAAGCGCCAGAGCTCCTCCTGGGCACAGGATGGATGMGGAGTCTGGGCAATGGCAGGAGAAGCGGGATCCACATCCCACACACGCTGCCAGCCATCCGGCTACAGCAGGGGATCTCTGCTAGATAGGGAGACAGATTTTCCCAACATCCTTCCCTAAAAATCAGCGCAAGGCAAGTACCAACCACCCCTGGCTGAGCGGACATTTCACTGAGTGAAACAAATTGGCCAAACCAGAACAGTTAAATCACCCCCTTGAAGCACCCARGCTGGTTCTTGGCTATAAGAGAAGTCAATGCCATGATGGAGGGGGTCTGGCTGTGGGCACCTCATGAGGGACCCGAGTCCTGCCAGCGCATCTCAGGCTCCTAGTGCCCAGCACCACTTTGCACRTCTGTGGATTTGGTGTCGCCGAGAGGAGCAGAACTGTGGGGCTGTGATTTAACTGTCAGCRCCCGGGCCCAGCTGTCAGCACCCAAAAAGGTGTTTCGGCATCAGATTTTGGTAATGCACTTCTGGCATCCTGGAGCAAGTCAAGAGAAAGCTGGTACATTTTTGATTTAGAAAATAACCTTTTAGCAGTGTCTTCTACCCTGTTTGTGTTCTGCAGTGCTTTCTCACTGCTGCTTTGCCTAGGATGTGGATCAGGTGGCTAAAATCACGGCACTTGCAACTGCAAGGAATTAGCGACAGGGAAAGACGGAAACATCCAGTGACAAGAAAACAAGAGGGTTGGAGAAGTCAAATTCATACTAYTGAGGCTAAGAAGTCTTTCAATACTAAACTGGGCTGCAAGAGCCATAATAAAATCTCATGATGCCTAGTGACTGGATCCATACTGCCCAAGAAAAACCCAGCCAAATTATAGGGACTCTGACTTCATCCTGCTCTTTGGAAAGATCCTGTTGGCAGAGCAGAAACTTCCCTGAAAAGGCCCATTTGATGCTCAGATGCAGTAAGGGAGAAAGGAGACTTTGTCTGAATTTGCTAGAAGAAATGATAGCCAAGGAGCTAGGGAGTGTTGCTATGTATAAACCTGCAGCCCTCCCACGTCCTGAATCCATCCCCATCTCCAGGAGGATGCAGGAGATTCAGGAAACCTCTGAGAGTGATGACAGAGTGAGAATTACACGGCACCCAAGTGGGCCCAAAGGATGGGGATTTTACTGACTGCGAGAACGGCACTTAGCTGGGAAGCTGGCAAAGACCTTTGGAAAGGTGCSTGGCAGAAAGGAGTTGAGTGGGGTCCGTGGTTTTGCTCTGTAYGTGAGACAAGAGCGGGTGCCTGTGAAGTTCCCTAATGCAACCCGAAGGAAGAGCGGCTTTGCAGCAACTCCGAGTGGGATGCCTTGGGGCAGGGGGGTTTCCAGAAGGGATTGGACAAGTTCCCAGARGACGGAGGTGCAGACTGCTCTAGTGACAGCGCTCCAAAAAGCTCAGAGARAGCCATTGCCAGAAGCTGGGTGGGCAGCAGGGACTTCTCGCCTCACACACACACACTTTCCTCCCCAAGCTTCCACCGCCAGCCACTGCTAGGGGAAAATCCCCAAAGCAACAGATCTGTGGCTCAACCCGATGGGTCAGGGCATGCCAGGCACTCCCGAGCCCCACTCGATGCCTCCTGCCCCGTCCACCCGTACGAGGAGATGAAGGAGTCCCGTGCTGGAAAGAGGCTCTGGTCTCGCAGGAGCGCGTGCAGGAGCGGGTTTGGTCCCCGTGGGGGGGGTTCTGGCACGGATACCCTCAGCAAGGGGGGTGTATGTGGCCGTGCCCAGCCAGGCTGCACTGCTGAGCCATGCCCAGCCTGAGCTGCTAGCGAGSACCGTCTGTGCTCCGAAGCAGTCCTCAGCACCAGCCTTCCCCCTCCTCTCCTAGCCGGGGYGCGACCGCCTGCCATTCCCTTAGGGAGTTTTCCTCTCCTCTGGACTTTGTGGGACCCACAACCAGCCTTGCCATGGCACAGCTGACCTGCGGGTTGAGCCTTCCCGCAATGCTCTCTGCGGGTCGCTGTGAGTGGGAGCTTTCCTACAGCCCATGAGCCCGGAAAACACCCTGTTCTCCATCCTACAGCCCAGGAACGTTCTCATGMAGCACAAGGGGGGCTGACAGCGGGAAAGGAGCCATGCCAGGGTGCCCGTGGGGAGCAGCACTGACCCCGTGCATCACGTCCCGCCCTGGCTGCTGACACCCCGGCTCCTCCGCGGCGCTGGCCGCAAGGCGAGGGGCTGGGGCACTGCACYGGCCAGGAAGCAGTTGACTGTCTCCTCTCGGAGCCGCACGACTCCAGGGAAGCCCGTCCCCTGCCCAATGCCAAAGCACAKCGGCGAGCGGCCGGGCAGTGTTTGCAGCGGGCTCAGGTTTGTCAGCAGATGGTGCCAAGGGATAGGATGGGGAAAGGAGTTATTTGCAGGCCAGTCTTATAGCCAAGGTTCCCCCCGGGGAGGTGAGACTACGCTGTGAGACACCCTGGGGTCTTGCCCCAAAGGACGATGCCRTGTGTCCCAAGGAGGCAGGTCCCTAGCCCCACGAGAACCTCTCAGCATAGAGAACCTCRCATAAGGACAAATGGGTCTCTCCCTTTCTGCAAGCCTAGTGAAGCCCATCACAGCCAACGTCTGCTGGGATCACTGCTGGGCCCAGATGTTCCTTGTCCCAAGTTGAGGAGTTAACACTCGGACACTCTCCTCCTGCTCTGATTGCTCCTAGGAGAGCTGGTGGCCTCTCCAATGCCTTTACCCCAGCAGCAGTCACCATAGGACCCAGGCACAGAGCATTTTTTCCTACCTGACGGGGATCTTCACTCGCAGGTATCGGTCCACAGCAATGGCCAGGAGCGCCAGGATGGAGCTCTCGGTGAGGATGAGCACGGGGCAGGCCACCATGAGGCAGCTGTAAAACTCTGTCCGTGGTCCGATGTCGATGACGATGGCCAGCGGGATGACCAGGGCCCCCACGGCCACGTCGGCCACTGCCAGCGAGACGATGAAGCAGAAAGTGGCATCCCGCAGTGCCTGGTTCATCTTTACAGCCCAGATGACCAGGATGTTGCCTGGCACGGACACTAAGGCAATGAGGACTTCGATGGAGATGTAGGCAGCCTGGAAAGCCGAGACGGAGTGGGCCATGATGCTCCGGTCCCCTGCCCCGAGCACGGGGATCCTTCAGACACCTGCAAAGCCCCGGGGAGGCAGTGAGCTCGTGGCATCAGGCGGGAAGCAGCCCAGGGGCAGGAAAAAGAGTCGGCACCTGCCTCTGCTGCCCCCCTTCCTCGGGGCACGAGCATCCCCTGCGCGCCCGGCCCTCCTCCATCCCACAGCGACCGGCTTGGCAAACGCTCCCCAGAGCCCCCCGTGCCCCTGCACCTCCTGCCGCCCGCGCTGCCACCTCCTGCCCCCGCTGTCCCCGCRCGGCTCCCGGCGGCCCTGCTCCAGATTCCCGCGGACGCTCCGCTCCCATCTGCTTCCTGCCGCGGATTTGCTTCGGCCGGCCCGTCTCCCAAGCCCAAGGGCGGCAGCTCACCTTGTCCTGGGAAGCAAGCGCTTCTCCGGGAGCTGCTCCCCCGCGGGACGGAGCTGCTCACCCGCGGGGCAGCCCGGCGCTCATGCTGGGCGGTACCGGCGGGGTGCTCGCGGCTCCGGGTGCCGCTCGGCCGGCTCGGCTCGGCTCGGTGCCACCCGGCSCCGCTGCAGCGAGCCCAGGCTCCGCTCCCGGCGCCCGCAGCCTCTGCCGGCTTCCCGCGGCAGCGGGAGCATCCCCGGGCGGCGCCGGCAGCGGTTTAAGGAGCGACTGACCCGGTTCGGGGCTGGCGGCGCGGGGCGGGCGGCGCGGGGAGGGCCGTGGGCCGGACCGGGGCCGGGAGGCAGAACCGCGGCCGCCCGGGGACAGGGGGAGGTCCTGCGGGAGGAGCCACGCGGGAGCGGCGAGCGCCGGAGCCGGCACCAAGCCCTGGAACTGCCTCAAGACCCGAACTCACTCTGGGGCCCAGTTTTAGCATCAGGACCAACACCAAGATCTGGTTTAGGCGCAGCTCCTGCAGGGAATGTTAACCCTCAGGCAAGACCAGCAGCAGCCTCTGCTCTGAGTGAGCAAGGAGCCAGGGCAGCACCCAGGCACACGACAGGCTCTGCTCCGTGTTCAACCCCACAGGAGCCAGTCAGGACCACATCTGGCACAGCGAGCTGGGAAATGTCTYCCCGGCAGCCCCCGAAGCTGCATCCAGGCTTCAGCTGCCACGTCTCACCCAAAATCAGTGCTGGGATGGGTCAGGAACGAGGTGCTGAGCATCCTTCCTCTCAGAGGTGCTGTTCTCCGAATGGCACCGGGCGGGCTGTCAGCACGATTTGCACCCCCAAGTCTCTCCAAGGATCCCCATCCCAGCAGTGCTCCAGGAAGCCCTGCATAAGGAGCTGGATCCAATTTATCCGGGTGCTGCATGGGCTGGTGCTGATTCCTCACCTCCTCCAGCCCATCTGCAATCTCAGACTGGATTTGGGGATGGGAASGCTCCCCACGCGGGTCTCTCTGCGTCTCTCCAGGGAGCTGGGGTGCCGGCAGGACGTGTCCCACACTTTGCTCCGTGTCAGCCGTGCCAACCCCTGGCTTTGTTCCCCTGCGCTCTGCTCCACCGGAGCTGCGCACCCCGCAGCAGGGCCGGCCGGGGGTGGCTGTGGGGACCGGCACCCACCTGCGCCCTAGGGTGGGCTTCCACCTCACTGTGGAGGCACCTCCCGGCGCCTTGGCTGTGCCAGCAGCAGGGCGAGGAGAGCTTATCCAGATTTAAAAGATCATTTGCTCTTCAGGGGGAAGAATAAGCCAAGGAGGGTGCCGGGTTCACATAAAACGTTTTCCTATTTACGGGAGACGTTTGCTGGAGTGTCTTGCAGCCCCCAGTGCATCTCTCTTCACACATCCCCATGTTGCTGAGGAAGAAGTCACCACGTTCACCGTGTTTCATGACTCAAGCCTCAAACCAGAGGCAATGAATGGGACAAATGTGTTCGGACCATCCCCAAGGCTGGCTCTGGGCTCTGAATAGCACCATGGGAGCTGGGAATGGGAAGGGCATCCCGAGACAGCCCCAGAACCTCTCGCCTGCTTTTTTTTTTATTTTTTTTCCATGGAAAGCTTCCTTGCACTCAACCTCTGGCTGGGAGGAGCGCAGGAAAACCRGCAGGTTAATCACGAGAATGAAAGGCAGGGCCAAATATAGGCAGGTCCCAGCCTAATTGCATGTAAATCCTCCAAGCATGCTGATTAAGAACACATTCCTTTTCCTTAGCGGATTCAGCGTGTTTCCCCCGGGTGCTCGAGGCACAGAGCGCCTTGGCGTGGCGGCACCTGTCTCTTGCCAGCCCGAGTAAAGCTCCCCGGGACTCGGGCAAAGCCTGCAAGCAAGCAAACGTGCTCCACCATCGCTGATGGCTTGTGCGGGGCCCGCTCTGCGGGGAGGGCTTGGCCTCATCCACACGGTGACACATTTTGCTCGGGAGCATCTCTGCCCAAGTCCTCCAGGCTCTTGAGGGCRTTTGGAAGAAGAAAATGTCCCGAGAAATACAATGGGTCACGACRTTCCCCAGGACGTGTTGCATGAGGGTGCTATGGGCATCTTCTGCTGGCAAATACCGGTGTCATCTGCCAAGAGGAAGAAGGGGATGAAGGCCAGGGGGAAGTCCCGGCGTGAGCTACAGCGAGGCTTGGGGCACCGGGACGCTCCTGACCCAGCTTTCCAGCTGTGAGAGAMGGAGAGGAGCAAACCTGGACCGCTCCCGGGAGAGACGCCGGGAGCCTGCGGTGCCTGCGGTGACGCACCGAAGGGCTCAGCACGTCGGGACCGGGGCCGGCTGCGTTGGCCTGCCCAGCTGAGGAAACCAACCCCATTCGCACACCCCCAGGGCTAGGCAGGAGCCAAGAAGTGATTTTCTTTTTTGTTTGTTTCTCTTTTTGAGAAAGCGTCTGAGGACGTGGGTGGCTCCGTTCCACCCATCTCTCAGSCCCGTTCTGGTATTTCTGGTCTTTGTCCCCTTCATGCTTCAACTTCTCTGTGTGAAGGACACGCTGCCATGCCCAGCGCTCAAGGCAGGAAAGGGTTTTTCTATTTCTGTGGCCATGGGGACCAYCCCAGAGTCCCTCTGGCCACAGACAGGGGCCTCTTAATTAGTGAAGTTAATTAGGAAGGTGGCTGGTGCCAGCAGCSCAGGGTTGACCCTCTTCCTGAGGTAGTAATTAAGAGGACTGGCCCCCCCAGCCGCCACGGTCCGGTGGGTCCTGACAAGATGGCACGAGGAGAAGCGGAAGAAGCGAACGAGGGGGAAAGGCCGGAGCTTCACCAAGGTGCCTCTGTGACGCGGGAAGAACCAACTCGGCCACCCGATGGCTTGAGCATCGGACCTAACGCGATTTTGAGGACGGCTTCAGCTGGGCAACCGCAATGTGTGGTCCTGAGGCTGGTTTTTTCACCCATTTACATGTACGTGGTCCTTGTCCCATAGGAAAGCACTTGGGTAGTAAGAAGCACCCCACTTTTCCAGAGTGGAGCATCCTTGTCTGGACTCCATGGGATTCAGGAGCTGTGGCAGATTCTCAACAGTGGTAACAACTTCAATCCCTTCATTTTCGGCGGGGATGCTCCTTAGGTCACATGCGGGCTGCATTTTCAAGCTTTYCTGTACCACAAAAGGTAATTTTTTTCATTAGGAAGCCAAGATTGCCGTCTAATCACAGGGCTCCCGGAGCAGGGATTTTAGCATAAAACGATGCTGAAAGACGGCGCAGAGATTACTGCCTTCCCACAGACGGACACTTCCCACTAAGCACATCCCAGCCCTGCAGCCGAAAGCTCTCGGGGATGCAGGCTGGCGGAGGAGAAACTGAGTCATGGGCCGGATTCAGGGTCATGCAGCGAGCGGGTGCGGAGCCAGCCYGTGCCTCCTGCTCCTCAGCCCTTGCTAAACGCCGTCCTCATTAGGCTGCTGGCTCCCACACGCAGGGCTGGAGCGACAAGGCTGGCGGCTGGCCAGGGAGAGAGGGGCCGTATCCAGCTCTGTGCCCTGCCAGATG
Source organism: Eudromia elegans (assembly GCA_003342815.1). Classification (NCBI taxonomy): domain Eukaryota; kingdom Metazoa; phylum Chordata; class Aves; order Tinamiformes; family Tinamidae; genus Eudromia; species Eudromia elegans. Next base: position 651,832 of record PTEX01000282.1, read on the forward strand.
CCAGCCAGATGCTGTCTGCAATCCAATGGCCGAGTGGTTTTGCTCTGCTCCATCCTATCCTGCTCCCGGAGTTTAACGCAACCCTCCAGATTCACATTAGTCGTGTTCCCCCGCTCCCTCCAAGCCCCCCTTTCGCTGCAGGAGAAGCTGGGCAAAGGCGCTGAGTTATGGGTTGTCCTCCGCGCCGCCTGGSTGGTGGAGGGAGGTCACCCATGGGCGTTGTGGAACCAGCCGGAACCTGAGGCTGAGGTTTGGGCAGAGGAGCAATGCTGACGCCTCCCTGAACACGAGTGAAAAAGGAAAGTCCCTGAAGTGCCAAAACGCGCCCAGCGCCGTCCTTGGTGCAGGCACGGGCGCTGCGGGGGCCTGGCAGGGCGGGCAGCACCCTGGGGCGAGGAGCCCCAGCCCGGCCCCGCTGCCTCCGTCCTGGTGCGTCCTCCTCCTCACCGCGTGCGGGGCCTATTTTAATCCTCACCGTCTGCTGGAGGGAGGCCTGGCAGGGTTATCGAGCCGGGCCCTGGGCCAAGAGCTATTCCCAAGCATCAGCTCTTGCTGCACAAGTGGTAGAGAAGGGGGTTAAATCTTTCCACYGCTGCAAGTGAGCGGGCCGTGGTTTGCAGGACACATACAACCATTTGCCTTCACTCCACGGCCATCTCTCGAACCAGACAAGTGCAATCGGAAGAGCGTTTTGTAGGGGTGGGCTGGTGCTTTTCACCTCGTGCTTCGTGGGCCCTCATGCCCAAGGGAAGGGAGGCTGATGGTGCGGGTGCTATGGAGCATGCAACAACCACCGACCTTTCTGGGGCGAAGACTTGTGCAAAACAGCGACTTTCCAGGGAGGGAACTGTAGAAACACAAATGTCTCATTAGAGCTCCTGCAAGTCGTGGTTTGCTAGAGAAAAAATGGATCAGAGCCTGAAACCTCTTCCCTTAATGGACTTTTGAGCTGGTGTAATCATTTTCTGATTGATTTTTTTCAGCAAATACTAGGAAGGGGATGAYGAGGTGAGATGATAGACATCACGGAGCTATGCCTGGGAGAAGGAAGGGTCGGCCCCAGAGCTGGGGCCCTGGTGACACACTGGTGTCCGTCCCCGTGTGCCCCACGGGAAGCACTGCTGGGTGAGGGGGAAAGCAGAGCATGAAGGGATGACAGCGGCAAAGACRGCACGTCGACTCGAAGTCTCCCCTCCTTTCCCCCTGGCACGGGGCATCCTTCAGCGCTGGCATCCCCACTCACGACAAGAGACGCAGCCCACGAGCAGCTGGGCAGGGAACGTCACGTCCCCACAGGCACTGATCCCAAGGTTTCTTTTTTCTTCTCGCCTCRGAACTGGGTCCCTCGGTTCTATTTAAAAACTCCCTGCTTTTAGCTTCCTGCTGTCATTTACTACCTCTCGCTCAGCTGGCTGAACAGCTCCTGATTTCAGCAACAGGGTTTTCTCCACACTCAGATGCTTAGAGACCGTAATCACCTCCCCACCCGCCAAAGCCACAGCTCTGTGTCTCTGAGGGTTGAGCTGCCAGGGCCTTGGCACGAGGGGGTTTCTCCAGCCTGCAGACCCTGCRTTCGGCAGCACAGGGATGCTGTTCTAAAATTGCCTCTATGGATCTCTCCAGGYCCAAGGACTTATTTTATCTCCGGAAATAAAACTGGGATAAAATTTGGCCGGCCAACTCTCCTACACAGCGTGTTGCTTAAGTCCTTCGCACGTGCCTACATGTGCGGAGTCTACCTGGAAAATTCCTTGTCAGTGAATGGGATCTGCCTCCTGCCCAGCTCGCCGTCTCCTTCGGCTGCGAGCCGTTCCGTGTGGCCAAAGATCAGCACAAGCATTCCCCAAAGCATCCGACCGCCAATCCAAACAGCGTCCCAAGGCTGCTCCCTTGGGGACGGCTCTTGCGGAGCAAAGGCGCTGGACTCCGGCGTGACTCCYCAGGGACGCTGCACTAAAACATGTGATATTTGCATTGTGCGGGAAAAGCCGGAGGCATCCAGCAGCGACATTCCCACAGGAACGCTGGCCGCGTTCCTTCGGCATGTGCAACGGGAGGGCCTTGCCATGAGCTCGGCACAGCCCAGCCCTGGTGGACACAGGGCAGGGAGCCCAGCAGCTTCGCCTGGGTTTGCTGCCCGTGCTCTCATGGGTTGAAGGGGTTGATGGTGCATGTCTCAGTGGTGGGAATTGCCCAGCCCGATTTATGCCCTGGGAAGAGCGAGGAGGTGGGGAAAGGCAGCTCCTCACAGCGGTGTCACGGGGACGCTGCCTGGTGATCCCGTGATCTCTTGCCTGTTGGAGGGGAGGYTTTGCAGAAGTGGGAAGCAGATGCAGGAGGTTCAAGATCCCTAAGGGTCTCAGGACTTGGCTCCCAGCCGCTGTTTGGGGGGATGTTAAGGTCCCCCGTCTGCTCCTCCCGGACTAGGAAGGGCCGAGGGAGGCTGCAGATGTTGCCTTTCTTGGGCAGCTGTGATCCAAGCCGCCTCCAGAGCTCTAATGGCAAAGCCAGCGGCTGTCGAGCCTCCCGCCCGGCCTCTCTGGAGACCTCCGGGAACGAGGCTCAGCCCGAAGCCCAGGAGCAGCAATTTCCCACGAAAAAAAAACCCAAAAACTGTTCAAAGCAACCCGGCATCTGCTCTCCACRTCTGCCTCCTCCGTCTGGGGTGGAGATGTGGAGATGGGACGGGGTGGGGAGAGGAAGGAACCTCCTGGCTCCTCATTATCCCTCAGGCTGTCCTGCAGGGAGTAATGAGGTTCAAGCTCAATCTCGCCCCTTTTCCTTTTCTTCCCCAAAGTGTCACAGCTGAGAGCTGTAACACTGCAGCAATGCAGCACTTCTGCTCAGCGCTTGGCTTTAAAGGGAGGCTGAGACCCAGCACAGCCGCTGCACAAACAGCGGGGAGCTCAGACGCTGGCCCGTGCACCCCTAGGTCGCTTCCCAGGCAGGAGGGTCCTGCCCCGTGCCGAGGGTGATGGGAGCGCCCAGGCTTTGGGTTTGGATTCTCTAAAGGAACGTTCAACACGAGCCTCTGCTCTGCCCTTTGGACAGCCAGGGCTGCGGCCAGCGCGAGSAGCGGAGCGGCTGCCCGCCCGTGGCACAGCGCTCGGAGAACCTGGGACCAGGGCCGGCTCGCCGCTCCGTAAGGACGGGGGTTAGCACAGCCCGGAGCAAGCCCCGGGACTGGCCAGTGGTGCCCGAGCTCGGGGCTGGGACACGGGCCCGCGCTGGAGAGGGTCCTGAAAGGAARACCTGGGTGACAAAAAGGCTCAAGGCAAAGTCCTGTCCCTGCTGAAGGGATGGAAAGGGGAGACATTCTGTTGGCGAGGATCAAGGGYAAGCGAAGCAGGTAAAGATGAGGTCAAAAATTCCTCCCCTAGGACYGTCTCCCTTCCAGCCAACAATAAAAACACAAAGGAAAGGGTTTCCAGGAAGTCCCCCCGCTTCCCCTCGTCCTCCCCTCCCTGAATTGGGATGTTCTGGCCCAAAAGGAGAGCTGGGGCCTGGGAGGGGGGCAGGAACCAGAGGAAGCCAAACCCTGGGAGCTATTTTCAGCACTTCTGCAGGAAAAGAACCTGCTGGGGTCATTACAGTGAGGGGAAAAAACAAAGCTGTGGATTTTATSCTTATGGGGTAGGAAATGAATAGCCGGGCTCATCCCAGTCAGAAACTGGTGCCAGAGTCCGCAGGGGTTCGTCCAGAGGATTTCCAGGTCACCGTATGGGCTATTCCCTGTCTCACAAATAGTTATGTCTGCATCCCAGGCGCCTAAACAAGGCCTTGGCAGTGTTTATCCCAAGAGGAAAAGGTGTTCCAAGGAGTCGGATCCGGGTGCGCGGCCCCAAGGGCTGGACTCCCATGTCAGTCCTTGGACTCGTGGTGCCCTCTCCCGTCAGGAGCGCCGAACGGCCGCGGCGGCCCCGGGAAGCCGGATGACTTCTGCATCCCTCTTGGCAAGGAAGAGCCCCCTCCTTGTTCCCGCCGCAGCCCGGGGGGACTCTGGAGCCCCGCGGGACACCCCGCGGGAGGGGGGTTCGCCCTCGGCCGCAGCCTCAGGCCTCGCGGCACGGTCTCCTAACAGCTTTCCCAGCCCTCCCGTCTGGTTTTGCTGGCGGCCAGCCACAACTTGGTCTTCCGAGCGCTTGAGCTGTGCTGGGAGGAGCCTGATGCCCCGGGGGCTGCCTTTGGATGCGAGCACCCAGGGGTGCTCCCAGCACCCTTGCAGCCCTCAGGTGTTTATCCAGCTCTGTCAGCTTGTGCCTTCATCCACGGGGGTTGCTTTCTCCCACTTGGCATAGCTTTGCTGGGGACGAGGATCTGGGGAAGGGAGAAGGGATGGAGAAGGCACTGGGGGTCTCAGTTGGGTAGCCAGGCAGGTGGCATGTGGGAGCCGACAGTCGCCTTCGACCCTCGCTGGGGGAAGCATGGCCTGACCCCACCAGGCGTGTTCCACCACGGGCAGAAGGCAGCAGGGCCGGCGTGTGGATGGCAGGGGGTCCCAACGGCGGATACACAGGGGTGGCATCCAGACAACATGTGGCCTGTCCAGCACCAGGACCTGCGCGCTGCCGGGCCAGGATTATCCGTGCAATGCTTGAGCGGGCCTGACACCACTTGCTGGAGCCCCCGACAGCTGAGTATGTGAGTGGGAGCTGGGGTGTTCCTAGGGCTCCGCGCGAGCCTTGGGAGCCTGGGGTGCAGAGGAATGAGTCCTGGTGAGCAGGGAAAGGGCTGAGCCACCAGCTGCAGCCTCCTTCCAGGCACGGGAATGCGCAGGGTGAGGCTGCTCCGGAAGGGCTGGGTCCCATCCCTGGGGACTGGGTCATCTGGCATCACTGCTGGCACGTCCCAGGGAGGGTCTGCAGTCCCCTCTCCCCACCCCAAGCCAGGAAATCCCCATGGGAATCCGCATGTCCTGCCTGAGGGTCACCCATCCTGGTACGGATGTTTGCRTTTGGAGAAGACAAAAAGCGGGAGAACGGGCTAATCCCTTGAAAGTCCGCAATGATACCTCTGCCTGTTCCTCAGATCCCGATCCCAGACCGCCAGCATTTGGGTTCCTCTCGAGCCCCACAGCTGCAACATACCCAGGACGTAGCCAGTTGTGACCCCATGGTCAGATATCCATGAGATCTGGCCKGAAGCTTCCTGAATGGTTTTGACTCTGGACCAGCACTTTGGCTCCCTTCGGGATTCCTCCGGTACCATCTCCTTGGGTGTCCTTGCAGCCCACCTTGGGCTGGGACACCCCCTGTCTCCTTCGGGGGATGCTGATGTCCCCAAGTCCTGTCCCCGGGCCTTGCGCCATTGCCTGGTCCAGACAGCTGTCCCTCTCGTGGAGTCAAATAGCCACCATATGTCGCTCKTGAATCCCTCGCATTCATGGGTCTTCCTTCAAACACCCACCTGTTCTCCAGCCCGCGGAGCCAGACTCTCCCACCCCAGGGAAACAGCCCCTTGTTGACAACTCAACGCTCCCCAGCCCCCCGTGACACAGACGGGGACAGTTCCACGTGCAGGASAGCGCTGCAGCCTCCTGCGTGCTGGGGACACCCCAGCGCGATGGAACTCCTGGCRGGAGAGCCCACGGGCTCGGCACGCTCATGCCGTGTCAGAGCGGGGCCTGCTAGAGGGATCCTGCCATGCAGAGCCCGGATTCAGCTGCATTTGGGGACTGCTGGGCTGGATAAAGCAACGACCTTAGGCAGCACATGGGTCCRTGAAGCAAAGGTGGCCTTGGCATGGCAGAAGCGCAGGAGATTTACTGCTGCCCTTGTGGGAGGACTCAAGTGTAGGCTGGAAACCTGGGCTGCTGCAGCATCCCGTATGGCATCTGGACTGGGAGCCGGTGCCTTGGGACACTCAGCGTGATCCCTGGACTGGAAGCCAGTGGACTGATGGGTTGGGGAACCTGGTGTGATGTTTGCAGTGGTAGCCAGTGGCCTGGAATGTGAGAGCGCCYGGTGTGGTCCCAGTCATCAGACTGGTGGGTTGGGTCAACCATACCGACCCCAGCGTGGGAACGCGCGGCCTGTTAGACCAGGGCATCCAGGCGCAGGTCAGGAATGGGCTGCTGGCTGCTCCTGCYGCCTCCGCTTGCTTCCCAGGCGCTGACGGAGCCGGGGGGACCGTTGCCCACAGGTCCCCCCAACCCGCAGCTAAACGCAGCCCCGCGCCGGGGCGGGCGATGCCGCGGCTCGCTCCGCGGCGGCCGAGCAGCTGTCCCGAGGCTGCGGGGAGGCGGCGCGTCGGAAATCCCGGGTGCCGAGGAGAGGCCTGCGCCGCATTCCCGCGGAGCAGGGAGAGGGCCAAGCGTCCCCGGCGCCTGCAGCTGCTCCCAAATGTGTTACGACTTGTCACCGGGGCAGGGAGGGAGGGCGGCAAGGCAGAAAGACAAAGGAGACACGGGGTGCGCAGGGGGGCCAGGGGGACGACGAGGTCCCCACATGGTCCCGGTGCTGGGGCAATGTGGCTTGTGCATTAGGTGAAGGAAAGGAGGTGGGGGGACCACTCCTGAGCAGGACTGAGCCTGTCCCCTGCTCAAATTCCATCCGCAGCCTCCCTCCTCCTGGTAGCCGGATGCTGCTCGTGCATCTCGGGGTGTCTCCATCACCCACCCCACATCCAACCCCCACAGACTTGTTGCATTTTCCTGCCCTTTCCAATGGAAGGAGCCAGCTGGTCCCCGATGCACCGGCCTCCATCCGGCCTCCAGCGCAGCGCCCGCACGTGCAGCACCATGCACGGACTGCGGCGTGCTGAACCGAGGTGCAGGAAAGCAGGATGCGAAGGGTCCGTGTTGCATCCTCAGCGCCTGAGCCGGGGAGAGCTGGGACGGGGAGCGCAGGCCTGGAGGAGCCGGGACGGGCCTTCCCCACAGGTCTGTTTTCTCAATGGACCGGTATTTTTGGCCAGGGGCTCCGCTCCAGCCTGCGGCTGCTCTTCCCCGGCGGCGGCGGCGAACGCGCGAGCCCCGGCGGCAAGGCCCTCGTGGCCACCCCCCCTCCTCGGCTTGCCCCGGGGGAAGGTCACCCCGCCGTGACGAATGGCAACGCGCTGGCGCTGGCGCGTGCACAGAGCGGCCTTTGTGCGCGCCCCAGCCGCCACCATCCATCACGGCATAACCTGACAGCAGGCAGCAGAGCCCTAATCCCCCCGCCGGCGCTGCATCGCCCGGCGCGGGCAGAGCGAGACCCAGGGAAAGCCGCCCATGCTGCGCCCATCACCAGGGTGCTCGGGATGCCTTTGGCTAGCGAGGGAGCCCACCAGGTAGCCCGGCCTCCGGAGATGCTTGGGTGCAGGCACATGCCGCACTTGGGGACCCCACGTCCAGCTGCATCCCTGACCTACGTCTGGGAATTGGTCCGCGTACGGCCAAGAGGGTCTTGATGGGCACCATGGATGGAGGAGAGCTGGGTGGCTTGGCCCCCAGGAGCTACAAGGAGACTCGAAGTTGGGCGCCCGCTTGCTGCTGCGCTGGGAAAAGCCCACCACGGCTGCCAGCGCCTGCTCGAGCGAGGCTGCCCCTGGTTTATGAAGTGCTAAATGCTTGACCGGGTTGTTGTACGGGCTGGCCACGTGTCCCACAGACCTCWGAGCCTGTTATGTCACTGCTGGCCTCTTCATCCTCCAAACACGCCGTCATCTGAATTAAAAAACTCTCTCCAGTGTCTCCCACCAAACGTCCAGCTTGAGGAGCTCACGAGATTTCTTCCACCAAGGCATCCACTAGCAAGACCGAAGGGTAAAAGTCCCCATGAGCAGGGCCCATTCCTGTCGACCGATCGAGGCGAGGCTCTCMGGGACCGCTTCTCCCTCGTCACAGCTTCGTGCCCAGAGACGACCCTATSCAAGAGATGTCACTGCTTTTGGCTAACGCACGGGCCAGGCCGGGCCATTGCTTGCTTTCCTCATCCAAGAAGCGGGTTCCCCTAAGAAGGGCTTGTGCTGGATTGCCATTCCTGCTTCTACTCCTGCTGTTCTCTGGAGGTTTTGCAGCTGTAGAGGGATGGGTTGAGGAATCCTTTTGGATGCGATGCCCACCTAGACCTGGGGCATGCAGAGCTTGCTACTCCTGGCCAAAACCCCAGGGGACCCCAATGCTCTCCGAGGGATGTCAAAATCCCTGAGACCTAAAATCAGGCGCAGGTCACATTTTAAGGCTCTTAAACCCCAAAGAAAACATGGGTCAGAGCGGGTAGGAGGGTTTGTGGTGGGCACTGCTGTTCTCCACAAGACTTCCAGGTTTGAAAGGCTTGGAGCAAGCTTGGGGCAAGGAGAAAACGCTCAATGGAGGTGGCAAAGGGCGGACTCAGCGTGGAGCAGCTCCTGTYGGGAGCCCTCGAGATGCCGTCTGCAGCGACTGGTCCCGACAAACACCCAGCCCCTGCTCAGAGCCTTCCTTTCAATGTGGCAGGTCTGAAACGGCCAGAATTCAACCCAAGTCACTGAGGGCGCGAGTGAATGGGCCCAGGGAATGCGACATGGCCCGGCCTCCTCATGCAGGGGCATTTGGGCAAGGAAAATCTCGTCATGCTTCACCCTTCTCTTTGCCGACATTCTTTCCACTGACCGATCCCTCAGCTGGAATTTGGCTTGCAGCGGGAATAGGAGGAGATGGGAGATGGTTTCTTCTTTTCCCAGGGAGGGGGAAAAAAATCCCCATGAATTTAAGACAGAGCTGGAGAGACACGATATGGAAGCAGGAGCCAGCAGGGAGCGTAGGGAACCACATAAAATCCCAAGGCSTGTGTTGCTCATATGGGGCCCAGCGTTGTGCCTTGGTTTCCCCATTGGCAAGGTCGGAATGACCGCCTGAAGAGGGGCGCAGCAGGACTGCCTGGGCACCGGGGTAGGGGGTTCTGTGTCCTGTGCTTGGATTAGTGATGACGGAGGAAGGACAGCGTCGGAACGGGAGGCAATCAGACCTCTGCTTGGTTCGTCTTCCAAGCTTGCCCAGACAAGAGATCCTGGGATGAGCAGGAGAGGTTTCCTTTGGTTTTTGTGTCCTGGAAGAGAATTGGAAGTAAAAGTATCTTATGGCTAGAACACTGCTCCTGGTCTGGACTAAGTGACTCAACCAGGGCCAGCCAAACCTTCGGGAAGGCTTTGCCATGATCTCCCTACCACGCCACCTCGGTCTCCCCTACCTGCCCCGACCACCTCCAGGTCCTGGGGACACGGGGGGAAGTTTAGCTGGGTCGGAGCAGGAGGGAGACACGGAGAGGGGTGATGCCTTGGGGCACAGCAGGATGATGGGCCAGGTTGCTCCTGGCAGGGCTGCTTGAGGAAGGAGCAAGGATGCGGGGAGCAGGGATCCGGCAGGATCCACGAGGCCAGGACGMCACCATCTACCCCAGGGTGGGACGGAGCTGCCCGAACTCCCCAGCCGGGCCGTGCTCCAGGTAACCGAAGGGACCAGGTGACACAGGAATGTGGGGTGGAGCTGCCGTCCCCAGCAGCACCCRAAGGACCCAAACGAAGCCCTTGTGTGTGGGGTGGCCGAACTGCTGCTCCCAACGTGCCAGCCGCCCCCAGCACGGCGTAATCCCCGCCTSGGGGGGGAAGAGCCCACGAAATCAGATGGACAAATTTTGATGTGAGGCAGCAGCTTAGGGCAGGCTCAGGTTTCCCTTAGGTCTTCTATATTTATCTCCGTGATTTAATGCCAGCGCCGGGGTTTAAATGGCACCGAGCAGTTGGCGTGAGGAGAGGGAGCAGCCGTCCCCGAGCCGCACACACGTCTCCCCGCCACCCAACCGCCCATGGAGCTCTTTGAGACCAACCCCTACTTTTTCCCGGACCAGAGGTTTTACGATGGTGAAAACTTCCTGGGCTCCCGCTTGCAGGACTATGGGCCGGCGGCTTTCCCCGAGCGCCCCGAGGCGGCCCTGTGCACCGAGGGCCGGGTGGCCCTGGAGGAGAAGGACGCGGCCCTGCCCGAGCACTGCCCGGGGCAGTGCTTGCCCTGGGCGTGCAAGGTGTGCAAGCGCAAGACGGTCTCCATGGACCGGCGCCGGGCGGCCACGCTGCGGGAGAAGCGGCGCTTGAAGAAGGTGAACGAGGCCTTCGAGGCGCTGAAACGCAGCACTCTGCTCAACCCCAACCAGCGGCTGCCCAAGGTGGAGATCCTGCGCAGCGCCATCCAGTACATCGAGCGCCTCCAGAGCCTGCTGAGCACCCTCAACCAGCAGGAGCGGGAGCAGAGGGACCTGCGCTACCGCGGCACGGCCGCCCAGGCTGCGGTGAGTACCCGGACGCTCCTCGGGCAGCGTCACCGCCGACCCCGGCGGGAGAGAGCCCTGACGGTCCCAGAATGAGCAACCAGCCTTGGAGCGGGGACAGGGACCTGGGGCAGCAGCCTGCTGCCTCCTGCTGCCGGGTCCCCAAGCCCCAGGGGCAGCAGAGCCAAGGCTGGCAAACGTGCTCTGCGTAGGGCAGCAGCACCCYGCCCTGAGCCGCGCTGGGCACCTACAGCTCCCTTTCTCTGTGTGCACATGTGGATAGTCCCATAGGTTCATAGAGGGGCAATGCGGGCTGCTCCAGCGCTGGGTGCTGTGTGGAGCACGGCACATGCGCCCTCACATGCCAGAGCTAATGCAGGCATGCATGAAATTAAAATAAAATAAAATAATAAAATAAAATAAAATAAAATAAAATAAAATAAAATAAAATAAAATAAAATAAAATAAAATAAAATAAAATATAAAATAAAATAAAATAAAATAAAATAAAATATCCTCTATGGCTGGTGTAGCATGTCCCAGGCAGGACACAGGACAAAGGATGGAAGGGTTGGAGCAAGGCCCTCTGCCAACCCCTTTTATCAGATCAAAGGAGCCAGATGGGGACACGTGTTGAGGCTACGTCTTGCCAGAACCCCTTGAATCACTAGATTTTTGTGGTTTAACCAGTTTTGGAGAGGACACTTCTACYTGCCCTCTGGTGCCTTGAGGGGAATATGTGGGAATGCTTTTCCCTTGCTGCCCTGGGGTGGCAAATGGACTTTCTAAGAGGCGTGGAAAGCTGAAGTTCATGGAGCTTCAGCTGTTTGAGGAGCAAGGGATTCACAGAAAAAGCCATCAGGTATTAGGATAGCCCAGGACAGTCCATTTAGGAGCTGTGTGAAGGACTCAAAAGAGCCTTGGGCCTCCCTGGAAAAGGTTCCTGGCGCTGTCAGGATCCATCCAAGCTACATCTTCACGGGGGTTCGATCCGCTTGGGTTTTTCTGCCGTCCCTACAAAAGAGYTGACGCAAAGTGCGGGCCCAACCTGGAACCAGGTTCCTGCCTCGCTRCTCCTCCTTGCGGCCTCCTTCTCGTGTTCACACCTCTGTGAAACCTCCAATTCCGGGCCAGAGCCTCGCTGGGGTGAGCGGAGGCTGCTCCTCTCTCCGGGTAGGCGGCCGGGACACAACAAGGACCCCCCCAGCGCGGGGGCTTCCCCGGCCCCTTCCCCATGAGCCGGGGCCATGCAGGCGGGTGCAGCAGCTGGTGCTTTGGGATTGCTGCCAGGCCCAGCCGCATTTCAAGCTCARTGCAGGACAAGGAGCACCCACGTGAAGACAGAGCCTCCCCCTCACCTTTCTCAGCTGCTTTGATTGCCGGCCAAGCCAAACGATTCCCTTCTCTCTCCCTTTCTAAGAGCAAACCACGGCCGGCAGGTGGGTGCCCAGGTTTGTCCCTGCGCCTTGTGCTGGACCATGGTGCTCGAAGGCAGCGGGCAGGGGCTCAGGGACTGCGTTTGCAGGGGGACATCCCATCCCAGCTCCCTTTCCCAAGGCACCGGTCTCCTCCCGGGCCCCGAGGGCTTCACCTGGCCCTGCCGGCGCCTTGCAGGGAGGTGACAAGGGGACGTGTCCGTGTGCGCCGGGCCGAGGCTGGGGTGACAGGCGGGCGTCAGGAGGGCCGCGGGGCTGCAGTGCCCGTGCTCAGCGTCTCGGCTCCTTGCAGGCGCCCGGCGAGTGCGGCTCTGGCAGCTCCTCCTGCAGCCCCGAGTGGAGCGCCCAGCTGGAGTTCGGCAGCAACCCCGCAGGTAGGAGCTCCCGCGGGCGGCGCGGGGCGCGAGTGGCTCCGAGCGCTGCTCCGAGCGGACACCGGGAGCCTGGTCCTTCCCGCCCGCGCCGCAGACGCCGGCGCTCTGCAGACACGAGCCCCTGGGGACCGGCAAACCCTCCAGCGCCTTCCTGGCTCCACGCTCAGTACATCTGGGCCTCCTGTAGTGCCTGGAGAGGCTGGTTTGCCTCCCTCCATCCCAAATTCCACCTGCTCCACCTGTTTTTGTTTCTTCTTTTTTCTTTTTTTCCCAAGAGGCAGAAACTTGCTCTTAAGTCTCTTATTTTGCCAACACATAACAGAACCTAAAAATCCTCCCAAGGTCTTGCTCCCCATTGTCCTTACTGAAGCAGAGTCTCATCCCCCTAATCCATGGGGACAAGCCAAGAATGAGTCCCCACGTCACTCKGGCTGCGGGACACACCACCGGATGGAGCCAGGAGCCACCCCCCCAAGGCCGGACACCCCACAGAGGGTCCCTATGCCACCGCTTCCCCAGCAGAGAAGTTTCTGCCTTCTCCTTGCAGATCACCTCCTGGCTGACGACRCTTCGGAGGACCGTACCCTCCACTCGCTCTCCTCCATCGTGGAGAGCATCGCCATGGAGGACGTGGCGGCGACGTTCCAGGAGGAGCGCGTTCAAAACTGAGCCAGCGCTCCGAGCTGCCAACGGGACGGAAATAAGACAGCAGAWGGGTCCAGCTGCTGGAAAACATATTTACCTCTCCGGTGTCGTGGACTGAAACCACTCGCCTCTTTTCCTACTCTTTGCAAAACGCTCCTGCTCGGCTGGCTAGAAAAAAGACGAAGAGGGGGAGAGGCGGGAGCTGAGCAGCGCCGGGTCCCCGCGCCGGCAGCGGCTCCGCGCGGGCGCCCGGCCGCGCGCGGTCCAGCGGCGCCTTCCCCACGCGGGGACGTCCGTTTCCTTGGGGGCCAACGTGGTGTGTGTTGGGTTCGCTTTCGTGTTTCCTCCTTCCCAAGCCGCCCTGTCGGGCAACGTCTTTCTACAGCGGGCAGCGCGTGGGCGCCGAGGCCCCATGGGGGCCGCCCCTCGGCGCCTTTTCTACTGAGCACTGTGTGGAGTTGCCATTGTGGGTTTTTTTCTAATTAATATTTTTGCTAACTTATTTGGATTTTTTTTTTTAAATAAAGGCATTCTTGTTTGAACTGGCTCAGGGGTCTCTCTTAGCACTTGAGGTCTCTCTCATTGATGTCCCCAGTTGTGATGGTCTCTCCTACCTCCCAGCCTACCAGGCAAGCCCTGTATCTCCAAAGCACTCCGGGAAGCAGACGATGCCAATCCCTGGATCCAACGGTTTCAATTTTCTCATKTTTTGGCTCCTAGAAATAAGGCTCAAGCCAGAACTGCTTTAAAATCCAGTTTATTGGAACACACATACATCCTTTCCTGACCCGCTTCAGGGTTTGGAGTCCATGCAGTACCAATAATATGACGAAAGAAATGGGACATCAATATAAAGGGGTCACCGACTCTCCAAATTAAAAAAATATTTAATACTGTATTAGGCAAATAATACACCGAAAAGACGTCGTGACTGTATAGCCTCTCAGATATTGCACTTCCAAACAGCACATGATAAGTATAGGTTCATTCCAGCCATCAATAAATATCACATTAGAAATAGGGGCCACACAAGGCAAACGTGGCATGAGGAGACGAATAGATCCTACCCTATGAGGAAGAAACAGGAAGAGTGAAGAGCCTCCTGGATGAATTCCTGCCCGTGGTAAGGAGGCAGGAGGGGAGAGCATCTCCTCTGCACCCGGAGAGGAAGGGATGGGTGTTTCTCGGGATGCCCTGGGTGCCCAGGGAGGGTCCCCATGCCCCGGGTGCTGAGCACCGTCCCGGCTGGCAGGGAGCCGTATGGGGCGGTTCCAGCCCTTCCCCACGCAGCCCTTCACGGGCCGGGCGGGTGCAGCCTCCTCCCGAGCGGCACCCAGTCCCGAGACGCAGTGRTCCGCTGCCTGCCCCCCGGCAGACGGCCCCACTCCGTGTCCTCATGCTGGCCCCTCCATCCGGCACGGCGTGCGGACCCACCCCGCTGGTCACTCTTTGCCTAGCGGATGGATTTCCACGTCAAGCTGAGCCCACATCCTCATCTTGGAGCRCTCCGGGGCTCATGAGGCATCCGGGCGTCTTGGCAAAACGAACCAGGCAGGAGGAGGGTTCACAGGCGTCGCATCCCGCTGCCGCGGCATCTCCGCCAGCAGCAGAGCACGTGCCCAGCAAACGCGTCCGTAGCCCRACCAGTGCATGGAGAGGTGGGCAGAGAAGCTGCAGACGGGAGTGGGGAGCAGCCACGGGGAGCCAGGGTGGGAGGAAAGGCGGATGCACAAGCAGAAGGAAGAGCAACCTTTTCGGTCCACATGGCCCTGAAGCTGTGGGGCTGCAATGTCCGTTGTTTTGGGCCAAGGAACAGGCACGGGCTGGCCRCTGGCCTAGCCCCAAAAGGCAGTCGGCATGTGGCCATATGGAGAGTGCTGATGTGCTGAGAAACAAAGCAGAAAAGGYTCCTTAGGGATGGCAGTCCATCTCCATCCATCCAGGGACGCATGGACCAACAAGGATGGACCCCAGGGATGCAAGGACCTCAGCCAGAGCTGGAGCTGAATCCTCCTGCTCCAGAAGGTGCCCATGAGTCTCATGCAACGGTGGGTTGTTCCTCCACCGTCAATGTCTCCTATGCCCTCCTGCCACAGCAAACCCTTCTTGGTCCCCTGTTTCTTGCCTCCTTTCTTGACCCCCAGACCTGCTCTGAGGTCCTTCKGGTACTTACCCAGGGCTGGGCTGGTTCCTGTCACGCTGACCCCTCAGCAGGAGTATGTCCGGACTGTGGAGGTCTCCAGTCTTGGCGACCCAGAGGCACCAACTACAAGTGAGACAAACAAGCGAGCATGCAATTAGTGATTGCTCCAATCAGCCCTGAAATTCCCACTGAGATTTTCACTGCTGCTCCCATTAGGCAGGATCCATGTACTTAAGCCCTGTGAAGATGAAGCTCCAAAGGAAGAGGCACAACAAGCCAGGTCAAATGCTCCCAAGGCTCCAGGATACTTGGAAAATTGATCCTTGCCATCCTTAATCAGGGTGCTGCTAATTCTTGGGATTTTGTCCCAGTACTCAGCTGGGGGGGAATCACAGCATTCAGGTTTGAGGTGGAAAGGGTTAAGCTGAGGTGTGACTCAAACTGTCAGATGAAAAACCATGAAAATCGAGCAAATGAAACCTGAAGTCAGGAGGAAGGCTGAGCTTAGGGCTTGGAGCATCAAGACCTGGGCACGGGACCTCCCAGTGGGAGAGAAGCCCGAGGGGGCATGGGGCAACCCACCTTCCGGGGACATTTTCTTGGCGGGGGCGGACGGAGGCGGCAGGGGCACGAGGCTGGTGACGCGGAAGCCAGCCGGCAGCGTCTCGGCGGAGCCGCTCAGCATGTTGATGCTGTGGACGTCGCGGGGGCGGAAGCGCTTTCGCCAGGATGGGGTTCGCCGGAAGGTCTTGTCGTCACTCTGGGWGGGAAAAACAGGCTCTGTGGCATCACATGAGCCCACGCTCCTGAAGGGTGGCTGGACCTTCCCCCCCTGCCAGGTGTCAGCACCATCTTCCCCTAACTGAGGGTCTATCCATGCATGGAGACCAACCGTATGGTGCAAAGTGCACAAGTTGAGAGGAGGACACTGGAGGCACCTCTCCGACCTCACAGCATGGTCCTTTCTGGCTTACCTATCGCTTCTCTCCAATCTGCCCATAAAGATGCCCTCAAGACATCAACACACTAGCCCTGGTAAACACTCAAAGGGAAACATTTAACTTAGGCCAGATAATGGCATCTGGAAGTTTATATTTCTCCCCAGGCTATAAAGAGAGCCCAGACGAGCTCTGCTATCATCTCATGGAGGAAACCTACATGTAGGAGAGGTCTAGRTGAATTTGCACCTCCGTTGGCTTAACGTGAACCAACTGTGTAGCTTCCTGGCTGCTTAATGGGGCTCCTCCAACACATCAGCCTTTCTGGTCACAAATGTGCCATGACCAGAACATCTGTGCCTCTAGAAATCAATATCAGAGCAGCTGGAAGGGAAAGCTATGTGGGCCCTCTTGAAACTCAAATCATCAAGCACGAGGCTAGAAAAGATTTACAAGCTGTTCCCTCTCCTGCCTCCAAGGCTGCTCATTCCTCATCTACTGGTTTTAAATGATTCCTCTGACACTGTTCTTGCGACTCCTCTTGAGAATCTGTTACGTCCTACTTGGGTTTCTTGGAGTAGGGGGAGACACCAGAGGTCCTGTCTGTAGCCACTGATGGTGCAAAGGGGCCCTGGGCTGCTGTAAGCATTTTCTTGATGCAGAAATTATCTGCCCACCAACATGAATCTCTCCAGGCCCATTGGGAAGCATTGTGCTCCTCAGCCCATGCCACCAGGTGTGACTACAAGGGTTGGAAGGTTTTGACTGTTGAATTGCTCTTCGACAAAAGGTGAAGAAAAAAATGAGCAGTACAGCATTGGTCTAGTCACCATATCCCTGCCAGGCTCCTGCTGCCTCCTTTCCTCAAGAACAAGTGCCCACCAAGATTTAGGCATGGAAGAGATTGGGTACTCACATCATCCAGCCTCCGATCRGTGCCCAAGGCAAGCAGGTTGTTGAATTCCCTCTCCAGCACCTGTCGAGCCTGCAAGTGGCATGAAACAAGTGAAAGGAWCAGGTCTCAGCACAGCTGGTGGGACCAGGGGAGTTGCAAAATGGCCACGTCCATGCAGCACCCAGTGCAGCCCAGGGCTAAATGAGAGGACACGGGGTGAGTTGGGGTCCCCAAGAGACCCCGGGGATGCTCCCCATACCTGGGTGTTCTGCGTGGGTATCTGCAACACCAGTGCCAGGCTATTATGGTCGAAGTTTTCATCGAGGGCCAGGAGCGCCCCGTGCACCCCGCTCTCAGCGAGGTTGTTCGCGTACTCGCGGAGCCCGATGGACTGGATCCAGTGAATGACCTGGTCGTTGGTCCACACCAAAACATCTGCAGAAGATGAAGGCTTGTCTCAGGGGTCCTGGCCAGCTCAGGTTGCACTCCTGGTTGTGCAGGAACCTGATGAGAGGTCCTGCCACACAACCTCAGGCTGATTCTGGGACCAAAYGAAGGGCTCTTTCCCAGATCAGTGCTGGGGATCATCTCCTTCCCTGGACAGCAGCAATATGGAGYGCCCAAGCACCAGGAATGGCTCCCTTCTATTTATCAAACTAAACACAGAAGTTGCAGGCAGAAAGCAACTGTGTAGATTAATCCTAAGAATCCAGGGTGCTGTCTTTCCTGTCTTGACACCTTTCCTCTCTCCTCATGTCTGACTGGGGTAAACTGCCTTAGAGTGAACTGTCTAAATGTAGCTGGAACAGATTCTGCTGGGGAAGCACTGCAGGAGTTCCCTATGGAGAACAGACCCGCGAGTCTTGCTGCAGGACCTGCAATACCTGCAGGTATTGCTTGGAAGCATTGACCCCCCTGACCCCAACAAGAACTGTGCTAAAAATAAGGGAGAGGAGAGAGAGCAGCCCCGGGCATCTCTCGGGACGTTTTTCATCTCCTGCTCCAGAGCTGGGCCTTTTACGTGGCTGCTGACCTTTGATTTCATGCTGGGTCTCTTCTCGCCTCCTCTCGAGCTCTTTGCGGTCATAGTTGAGCCTCTTCAGGCACATGATGCCGTACTGCAGGCTGGTGCTGCAAGGACATGGGATGTCAGGCAACCCTCCCTAGGGATCAGCGTCTCTGAGGAAGCACCCCACGCGGCTCCCTGCTTTCTCCCCACGCGCCCTGAAGGATGCTTTGGGGCAGGGTTGAGTAAGTGCATACACAACCCAAAGCAAAGATCTTAACCAGACACCAGGGATTCGTCTTTCCTTTCCAGGGTAATTCCCCACTCTATCACCTTCAGCCAGTCCTACCCACCCGAGAGCGCGCGGAYACAAGCAGTGATGCTCCGTGCTCAGTGGCAGGGAAGGAAGGGGTACCCCATGACAAGGTCAGGATGTCGATTCACTCATTCAAAGGCCATGCCAAGACGTGCTCTCCAAGCCCCCCTGCATGCCAGGGAGACGCATGAGTTGATGCTCATAATTCCTGCTGCAATGAATCTCGATCCGGGCCGAGTGCCGGCAGCTGCCCAAGCCTGGGGAGAATCCCTCAGCCGCCCTGTCCTGCGCTCCATGCACAGCCCTGYGCCCTGGGGACCTCCCGCAGGAGGAGGCTCACCGGTGGAAGCTGTCCACCATCTTCAGGTGCACGCGGAGGTCTTTCTTGGTGAGGTGGTCCAGCATCCGAGCATCAACAAGACACTCCATGAAATAGCTGCGATACTGCGGGAGGCCCAGGCTGGGCAGCCACTCGTTTCCAATCCACTCATGGTTCATGTCCCCATAAGCCAGCGTCTGTGAAGGTAAAAGGAGAAACTAGGGAGAAACTAGGATTCAAGAGAGCTGCAGGTAACCCCAGAGGAGCGGAATCAGTTCAACGCTGCAGCYTGAGGAAACTGCCTTGAGTACCAAACCTGGGTTAGAGGAGTTCAACACTACTCTGCACTGATGGCACCAGTGGGAATGCTCCTGTATCCTACTCATGTGCCCTGAGAAGAAAGGGCAGCAGGCAAAACAGAAACACAAGGGACAGCTCAATTTTATGATTAAATAATTTAAAAATGGATTTCAGCACATTTAAGATTGTTTTTGTTCAAAAAGCTTCAGAAGATATTTTGGTGGATCCAAACAGGTCTTTTTCCCTCCATCTTCTCAGCTCATGGAAATATTCCCAATCCTGAACTTGCAGCCAGAAAAAAAGTGAAACATAAATGTCTATGCAACCAGAAACCAGTCTCTCTCTTTCTCCCATAACCTCCCATGTACCGCACGCGGAATAGGGTGACATAGGGACCTCACCTGCGCCCAGCTGCCTTCCTCCGTGTCCTAAGTGACACACGCAGCATGTCAATAGAAAGGACAGGTAAAGTCAGTGACTCCGGCAGCTCCGAGAGCACACGCCGCACGTGCCGAACGCGGGACCCCTCGTGGCGGCGCCGGAGGGGATGGGCACACAGCGTGGGCTGCTCCGGGCATTCTCACGGGCCTCCCTTGTCTTCAAAGCTGCATTGCACCTTGCGGCCTCGAGCCCGGAGACGGCACAGACGCTGGAGCTCACACACTGCTCCCGGCAAACACAGGCCCCCCCTAAAGACAGACGGATGCAGTGAAACACCCAGTGTCCACGCTGCCTTGTGGGTCACAGCCCACAAGTCACCTCCCCCAGGGGACACTGGCCAACCCAAGTTGCCAGCCCAATCTGCCAGCCCAAATTGGCAATCTGCTATTTTGTTTTTCCCACTGTCAATCCGTGCTGGTTTTGCTCAACCTTGCAAAACACGGTACATGCTGCATCCCTGTTGCAATTCRGAGCTCTCCGTCCCTAAACACCAGCTAGAGGCTCCGGGCTTCTTGGTCAGGGAACACAAGGTGCCTAATAATTCCCACAGTTAATCCAAAAGGATGCTCGGAGACACAGGGTTGTTAAGCTGCAGAGAGAGGAGCATGGCCACATCTCTCTAAGGGACCGGGAGCCATCAGAAGCATGGCCACATCTCTCCAAAGGACCCACGGGAGCATGGATATGTCTCTCCAAGGGACCCCACATTATCGGCCGGGGTAACGACACCTCCTGCTCGTGTGCAGAAGATATTTGGGRCCACAAACGTCCATGGGAGTTTAGGCAATAACTGCTGTGGGTGCAGGGTGACAAGCACGTGACTCCTTGTGTATCTATCTGAGATCCCTCCTGTTTTTCTCTCTTCCCTTCTCTTTTTCTTCTAAGTCACAATGGACGGRCAAACTCTTCTGGAAACCCCGAGAGAGTCACCAGCTCTTGACAAAGGAAAACACATTTGATTTTTTCTTTCAGTGAGCTTTTAAAACTGCTAAAATTTTAAAGGCTGAAAGATGGTTTCTAAACAGGTGCACGGTAGTGGTCAAGAGCTGACACATGAGACGCAGTGTAAGACCCCTTCCCTCTCGGGGTTTAGTGCATTAATGCATGCCCGGAGCTCAGCTCGGTAACTGATACAGCGCGTGGCGACAGCAGGGCTGGCCGGGCTCACCGTCTTTGTGGAAGTTGCCATATTCTCCATCTCTTCATGGGTGACCCAGACATTTCCGGAGGACTAAAGGGGAAAGGCAGAGTGATCAGGGTTACCAGGCACAGAGCTTTGCCCTAACAGGATGATTCTGGGACTGAAGGAWGGGAATGGAGCAGGGGGGACCTAGATGGAAATAAGTCTGGCTTGAGATATTTTAGGGTCTCCTGCTGGGTGGTAGAAGCAAGGCAGCCCAGGGAGGGGACTGCTAGGGAGGGACAGTGGGATTTAGGCTGTCCTTGCTCTTGGCACTGCCCTTGGGGGGATCTTGCTGCATCGCCCAGCTCAGGATACAGTTCCTCAACCAGGCCCGTGTCCTGCCTAGTGGAAGGCTGGGTTCTGTACTTATTCTGATCTGACTGAGGAATTTCAGATGGTCCCAGAAAAGGTTTATGTGGAAACAATTCCGAAAACAGGTGTGAATATCTGAGCTGGCAAATATGGATAACACGAACTGTTTTACTCTGATTTTATCCTTTCCAGGACAGGCAGTCCCWGAGCTTTGCTCTTTGTAGGGTGCTTGACAGCGGTTGCCTCCTGCTGACAACCTCCGGGTGTGAAGATAAGAGCATCTGCTGGTCCTCAAAGATGGGAAAGCACTTCACACTTGACAGCAGTAAATTATCTTTGCACCTGAGGATACTTGTCTGGTGGCTTGACTGGTCTGGAAGGGGATGTCACCAGTGAGTTCTTCCTCGCTCTTGCCTGAGACATTGGGGTTCCCTGGGATCTGGTGAACCACCGTGGTCCCACGGAGCTAGGGGAAGCGGGGACCTGCCTTGGTGCCTTGTCCCGATGGGGTCTCTTCTTGGGGCAGGTGGCTCCCATGGGGATGGGTGGCCCAGAGCACTTACTGTCCGTGAGGTGGGTGGTGCCGACGGACTCGTGAGCGACACCATCTCCTGGATGGCCAAGCGCAGCTTCAGGCGATGCAGGGCGTTGCTGATGCCGATCTCCCTCTGGATCTCAGTGTCGGACAAGGCCGACATGATGGCTCCGCTCTTCACGTTGGCTCGGCAAGCAGCAACGTACCAGGCTGGCATCCCCACCCAGAGCTGCCAAAAGAGGGCAAGAACGGTGACTGCCTGGGGGACACATCCTAACTCCCTCTGTCAACCTTCAGGATGTTCTGTTTAAACCTTGGTACCCTAGTGGGATGCCCATGTGGGGCTCCCGTGTTTTCATAGACCTTGCACAGATGGTCTGGCCACAGCCCAGCAGCCCTGCGTGCCCTGGACACAGCATGGGGAAGGAGCATCTTACAACTCAGAGTAAGGCTCAGGTGTAAGGAAACCCTCAATCCAAACTCTGCAGACTGTGAGAGGGATGTGGACATCTGCTCTGCTCCTGCAACCCTGCTCACTCGGCCCCGCAGAGGCTCTTAGACAGCTCCCCTCCCACATCCTTTCTCAACCAGCCAGGAGAGTAAACGTCTCTGTGATCAGGTAGAGGTCTCTTGCGCTGACCATCCGCTCTTAGAGAGGCTGAGGGCTTTGCAAGGAGAAGTTGGGCATGAACTATTCTGCAACCACCACTGGCAACACAGCGGGTACAYGGGGATGCATCACGGCCTCACCTCGAGCCAGGAGACAACGGTCGGGCCATCCCAGTGAGCAAAGGGCAGGCCTTTCCTCCGAGCCTCTTCCAGGAGTTCGTGCCTGGGGGGAATAGCAGCAGAAGAGTGATTTACTGGGGGCTTGTGGGGAAGGCAGCAGCTGTGGCGGTGCTCATGAAGGTAGRTGGCAGGGACACCTCAGAAGAGAGGAGACCACGGGCAGCAAGAAGCAGCCACCAGCAAAGCAATAGAGGAGTTAACAGAGCTCTGGSAACAGTGAAGTTGAGACGTCTCAGCTTAGGGCTTCTCAGCAATTCTCATATCCCCCTAATGGCTTAGCAGCCATCAGGTGGGACGTTTCCTTGATGGGGCAGGGAAGGAGGCCACTCACTTCTTCCGCAGGCGTCGATCCTTCTCGGCCTGAGCGCCCAGCTTGCCGAGTCCCAGGGGGTCCTGCATTCCCACCTCTGTGTCGGTCAGCAGCACTACTGAGCAAGTGAGACATCCCCAGAGTCAGTGTGACAACCCCGGGAGCAGTGAGACMTCCCCAGGGTTTGTGTGACATGCTGGGGCCAGCGTGGACACTGCTGGGGTCCCCACACCATGGCATTGGGGGCGCCCAGTCATGGCACAGCGGGTGATGGCCCTCCTCCCACCCCCATTTCCAACCCACATCAACAGACGACAGGTCCCTGGGCAGTGCGGAGGGGCTCCTCACCTGCCATCCCTTGAAGACACTCAACCCTTAAGCTGTGAAGGCTTTAGGTGCAGCAACATGGTGCCCACTGAAGGGCTGTACAAGATTTGGGAGATTCCAGGAGGAGGGAAGCAGATTTGGGGACATTAGAAATAAAACAGGGTGACAGGGAGTCATTACTGCAGCATTACTGCATGAACATCGATATCATGTTCTTGCCAATGACCACGGGGCAGAAAGCCCCAGATACTCCTGTCCTCAGGCTGGGGCCGTGCTGCCAGACCCGTGGAGAGGCTGCACAGAGATCAGGGCCATCAGACTCCTGTCACAACTCAGCTGCGGTCCCCACGTCCCCGAATTGGATGGGATGTCCCTACTTCTCCGCTTGGCACCCCCAAGATCACCCCAAAGCCAGACAGTGCCAGGAAGCCTGGCCTGGGAGGACGCCCGCCCAGCGCACGCGGGAATGGGGCTGCTCACGGACCCTGCCCTGTGGCCCCTTCTCTGCTCAGCTGAATCAAGCGGCCCTTCTCTTTTTTCCCAAACAAGCGCCCGATGGAGGATTTGATCCCCTTCCTCTTGGAGCCCTTGTGCAGGGAGTCCTGGCTGCTGTTGCTGCTGGGGTTGCTGGCCTGCTCCTCCAGCGAGCTGGGGATGGAGGAGGGAGAGGAACAGCAAAGCCTTTAGGTTATTCCCGAGCAGCACACAAGCCACAGCAAACCCCAGGCAGTCCCACAGCCCCACGCTCCCCCATCCCGAGCCCTGGGGCTTGTGGAGCAGCCACTGTTGGTGCAAGACCTAAGGGATGCTCCACGTACCTCTTGCCATCCTCTTGACTCAGTGCAGGGTGGCCCAGCTTCTCCAGTCGCAACGTCCTGGGTGAGGATGGCGGGGAGGTCTCACATTTGATGGTGGTTTTATCTTCTCTGCTCTCATCCCGAGCTGCAGGTGACTGAACAGATAGAGGAGCTGTGAGGGTTGATTGCAAAATCCCTGGTCCCATCGATGCCCTGCTGGCTGCCCCAGACTGACCCCTCTCTCTTGCTCCATAGAGGCATGGCCAAAAGAGCCAACAGCACCCTGGGGCATTGCCATGTGCCAGGATTAGCCTAAACCCAAGCACCAGCAACGGCTGGAATTGCCCGGGCGGATAGGGAGATCATAACGGCCAAGATCCTGGGAATGGGGAGGAGAGAGGATGCAGCCCCATGGTCCAGATCAGGGTGTGGGGACAGAAACTGCCAGCTGCAGCAAAGCGCTCTGAGGAGCACGTATGGGAACGTCCCCAAAACACTCTGCCCCTGGCAGGGGTGCATGATGTCCGAAGACTCGATGGCTTTCCAAACATCCCGTGTCCCACCAGAAACCACAGGCTGCTGGTCCCAGCTCCCATGCTAGAACAGGCAGTGCCATGCAGATCAAAGACGAAAGGAGCAGCCAAGGAACACAGAGGACACGGGGCTCAGACTCCAATGACGTGGCCGGCATGCCTCCAAGCACCTGATGGGATCCCCCTGACGTTCCTGCTGAATCCCTGGGGTCCCCAGCTCTGTACAGYCTGACCTGGCATAGATAAAGCCAGAAGCAGGCTGGAAAAGGGGCTTGGACTGAAACCAATGGGATGGGAACGACTCACAAGCAGTTTCCTCCGGTGCTTCCTCAAGTCACTGGGCTGATTGCAAGGGGGAAAGTGAGAGAGACACAGAGAGGGAGGTGGTCAACAGAGAACACTTCCCGCAGCAGCCCTCCATGCCCCGGCACGGCGAGTGGCACTGGGGCCAGGCAAGCCAAGCTGGGAGAAGACAAACACAGGCGCCCCGCTCCACGTCACACGCCCACACCCCCGTGCGCACGCCAGGACGCGGCGTCCACCCCGTCAGCCACACGTGCACGCCCTGCTCAGCCGCATCCCCTGCCCCGGGGCCCGGCGGCGCCGCGCGCCACCTCACCAGCGTCATGATGCCCATGCGGTCCAGGTCCTGGGCGGCGCTGCGGGACGACAGCTTGGGGGTGGAGCGCCCGCTGAGCGGTGGCGACGAGCTGGCCAGGGACAGGGCTGTCAGCGAGGTGGGGATGGAGGCCCTTTTGCAGAGCTGGGTGAGGTTCAGGCCCTCCATGCTGCCGCTTGTCACACGGGTCTCCAGCTCCTCYGCACGAAGCTCGGTGGACTCCTTCTCCTCTTGGATCATCCTAGGGGAGCATCAGAGCTCAGCACTCCTGACTTCCCACCTCTGAGCTCCTGGTCTTTTTACCTCTCCTAAAAAGCCATGGGCTTTCTTTCCCCTGCACCAGGGAAATGCACTCTGAGTGCCACGACTTCTGGTCTCCAGGAATGACAGCAAGACCCATCAGGATACAAGGAAACCAGGGCACAGAGGCATCTCAATTTCATTTACAACTTTAGGAAGGGGCTGCTTTTCAAGAGCAATTCTTTCAGCAAGCCAGTCTGGCACAGCTCAAGGASAGGCAGGCATTGGGAGGGTAGAACCAGGCCCTGCAGATGGATGTTCTGAAGTCACTTCCCTAGTTCAAGCTGGACCGAGACCTTGGAGTTAGAACACTGGATCMTCCTCCTATGGTCTGGCAGTTTGTGGCCCCAATAAGCCATTTCAGAACAAGATTTTGTCAGTTTTTGCCTGTGGCCACTACCTGATCTCCTCATTGATAGCATCCAGCTGCTCCTGGAGCATCATGGCCAACGTCTGGGCGTCTGAGTGCCCACTGGGAGAGAGCACATCCATGGAGCTGAAGAGTGTCTCGCGGTCATCCTCATCCACATCGGAGATCTCGGGGTCACTGTCAAACGCATGGKGCCCCGTGGCCAGGACGTTGCCCGCCTGGGCCTGCTCCCAGTCCTGCTGGAACAAATTCATTGCTCATGCACAGCAACTGCACATATCCAAAAGCCAAACTGGAAGCCCTCAAGCAACACCCAACATGACCCCAAAGTGAAATCTTACTCTCACACAGGAGCTGGGTGAAGGAAATTGCCCCTTGTCCCCAGCTCAGGGAAGATGACCCCATGAGATGCCAAGCTGGGAGCCCAGAGCCAAACACCCCAGAGGAGACTCTGAACCAGAGAGTTCAGCATGAAGCCGACTTACCTTGGCCGGCTCCTCCCGCCGGGCGGCRAATCGACCCTTCTGTGCCCGAGCTAGACCTGGGGCTGCCCCGAAGGTCTCCGCAGGGCCATGGACCACGGTGCTCAGTGGGAAGCGCAGGTCTGTGGTGCTGCCCATGTGGGACCTGGGGGAAGAGAGCCCATTGCGGAGATTGCCCCGTGCAAGGATGCTCCTGGACCCGGCCTGCTAGTTGCTYCACTTGCAACGCAGACTTGCCCGAGTGTACCATCCTAAAGCATCTGGGAATTCCCGGTCCTCATCTTTCCACCTCCAGCAGTGCTTGGGAG
The DNA here is from genome assembly GCA_003342815.1 of Eudromia elegans. Taxonomy (NCBI): domain Eukaryota; kingdom Metazoa; phylum Chordata; class Aves; order Tinamiformes; family Tinamidae; genus Eudromia; species Eudromia elegans. The sequence continues at coordinate 677,733 of PTEX01000282.1, forward strand.
CACATTCATGTGCCGGGCAGAGCAACACGGTGCTGGGACATGAGGACACTTTTTTTCACTTGTGGTACTACCCRGACACCACCACCATGTCTGATGGTGTAGAAATGCCTGTCCAGGTGCTGCTGACGTGCCAGTTCAGTGACATTTGCCCGAGCCCGCAGGAAGTCCAAGGCAGCACCAGCAGCTCTCCATGAAGGGGAGATGACCTGTCTATTCAGTGAGGGGTTTTATGACTGCTGTTATCCCACCGGGCTCTGAATTGATGGAACAGCAAGGAAAAGGCAACATCTTGCTYAGCTTTCCCTGCCTTGGACACCCACCCATGCGGCTGAGTGAAGGCACTTTGTCTGCAGGGAATGGGATTGTTATTCCTTATATGCATGGTCAGAAGAAGCACAAGGATTTGGGGTTTAACAGGAAAAAATAGTCTGGAGAACAGGCTTTCCAGAGCAGATTAGTATTTTTCCACCATGGTGGGTCTGGTTCCCTTCAGAGATAGAGGACCAGGCTCCCTGTTCCAGGATCCTATTSAGCTCAGACAAAATCACTAACGTGAGAGCTTGGCTTGGCGTCAGCTTGGCGTTTGCAGACGGAGGCGCAGCCCAAGTTTTCCAGGGGATTTAAGCTGTGGAGCCACTGACAAGCTGCTTCTGAGCTAAAAACAGATAAAGGAACCTTAGACAAAAGCTGACATTTCATCTGGGGGATTATTTTAGCCTCTGTAACTCAAGCTTTTTGCTGAATTTTCCTGGGGGAGAAAAAAAGAAATTGCCTGTCCTATCCTTACCAACCTCCACGAGGAAGCCCCACACATGCCCCAGACATTTCTGCAGCACTTGGCTGAACTTCATCCTCAGTCTCTCCCTCATTCTTTCCATTTCTTCTCTCCGTGGCAGGCCTGGAGCAGCCAGGCACTCTCCTCTCCACCCCAGCTGCTGACACATTTGAAGCTTTGACGCCATCTCYTTTCCACCCTTTTCTTCCTTCCCAAGAGGTGATTTTTTTTGGTGGCTGGTGGTCAGTCCTGGCACTGCCTCGAGTCCCAGCTGTGAGGACTCAGCAGAGGGCACAGTTTGCAACCGGGACACCCTCCTTCTCTTATGTCCTGTGGCTGTTCCTGCCTTCTTGGAGCCCTGGAGGCTGAGACCCGATGGACTCGCCTTTCCTCCTGCTGCTCTGGGCTGGGCTCCTCAATCTCCCAGACAAACCATTAAATAAAAGGGTGTGGGAGGGCCACTGTGGAGAGGAGGTGAAAATGGGGAGGTTCAGCGCTACATGGGGGTCTCAGTGCCCTCCAGGTGCCATCATGTGTGAGAGCTTCCTCTTTTCCCCACGAACCCATTCCCAATGCACCATCAGGGGAAGGATATCGGGTGAACATCCAGCTTTCATAGGGGCTTTTGCAGGACTAAAAATGAGCAGAAAAATGAAATTGCCACAAGGTCTGCAGCACTTTGAGCTCCCCACTGTCTGGGTAAAACCACCCCAGGSGGCCAGAAAGAGGTGGTACATTTCGCATGGAAAGAAAAATGATGCCCAGAGGGTGATTATACCCTCAGAAGAACAAAGTTTGGGTCATTTGGTTTGGCTGGGCTGTTCTTGACAGTCTGATGTCAACTGCAMACCGGGGCCTTGCATCATGCTCTGAGAGTCAAACAGCCCCAAAGCTGCGGGTGCGTGAGCGCGAGCCGGGGTGGGTGCGAGCTCCGGCCGCTGGGCGCTCACCTCGCGTGCACGCTGTCCACGAACGCCCCGCTCCTCGTCTTGAGCTGATCCACCTCCAGCCTCAGCTTGTCAATCTCGTCTGACAGCCGCCGCTGTTCGGGATGAGAAAAGAGACAGACGGGGTTTGGTTTGACCCTGCGGAACAGCCATTTCGTGCAGTCCGGCTCAGAGCCCTCAGCTCTGCCCGTATTTATTTTCCCTTTTAAAAAAATCCCCTTCCCAGGCTCAAAGCACCTTTGATCCATCAGTAAAGAAAATGCTCATGCAGGCGACAGTGAATGACCATGCTGGGGTGATGCCGCGAGGGGAGGGAGCGATCACAGGCTGGACACACAGACACCCGGGTGCTGGAAGCGAGGCTGGTTTGGGAAATGGGGGAGAATGGCTCACTCTAGGACGCTCTGGCTTCGCTCCAGGCTGAACGTGTGCATCCGTCTCGGCAACGGGCTGGCAGCGAGGGACCCAGCAGACACATCCAGCGCTGGCCCTGTGCCAGCCCTGTGCTTGGGGGAAGCCCAGGTCTGTGCTAGGTGGTACTGAGGGAGATGCAAGGAGCGAGGCTACAGCTGAGCGGGGCGGCCAGGCAGGTTCCTCTGGGCACAGCAAGATCCAGCCCCGTGTGCAACCAGGCTGGGCAACACATGGGCAGCATCACACGAGCCTCTGAGCTCCGTCTCTGTGTGGAGCTGGCCCTATGCAGGCACCAGGGAGCCGACCCTGTGCGGGCACCTCCTCGCCACGGACAGGGAGCAGCGGGGAGAGCAGAGGCCCTGGGCATGGGGAGAAGCAGCCCAGCGATCCCCTCCGAGCATGCACTAGACACGAGGCACATCCCGAAAGCTCCCGCTTCCAGAGGTGCAGCCCCCTGGCTTTCCAGTTCACGACACACCTTGTAAACCCTGCTTGGGCCCCTGATCTGAGAGCAGGGGAGGTGCAAAGACCTGTGGGGCCTTCTGCAACCTGGGTATGGAATAAATCAATCCCTGCTTGGAGCAAGGGCGTGAGGAAAGCTCCAAGGGACAAGCTTTGTGGCTGTCTTGGCAGGACTGTCCCTCACGGCCAGGCTGCACCAAGGAACAGCTGAGAGCTCTGGAAAACTCTCCTCTAGAGAGACAGGTGAAGCAATCCCGGGCTCGCCACTGTCCTGGGTGGGGTCAGGGATGGATGATTGTGATAGAAACAGGGAGACGGGACTGAATGTGTCTGTCTGGGAACGGAAACGGGGGTCTCCGGGAAGGTGGGTGGCAGCTTCCATCCAGCCACTGCATGGGCTAGTTTGTGGCCTCGTGCTGCTGGGTGCTTTGGGATCCCAGCACCTCCAAAACTAGGGTATTTATAGGAGGTGCGATTGCCACTAGCCGGGGATTAGGAGCGAGGAAGCGCAGTCACTAGGGCAGGCTCCCTGCAGCAGCATTTACCTTGTCGTGCTGGTGTTCCTCTATCTGCTTTTGGGTATTTTCCAGCTCTTGTAACAAAGTGTTCTTTGAAAACCGACACAAAAGAAAAGGGAACAAAAACAGGAAAGAGAAAGAGAGACCGTTTAGGAAGCAGCCCTGGCCCCGTGGTCTCCCAGGAATGGCCAGCGTGGAATTGCCATGCGGACAGGCAGCAGCAGGGACGGCGACGGCTCCTCAGCCCATCAGCCTCCTCCTCGCCTACCTGCCTGCAAACCAGTCTCCTCTGCAAACCTCMTGCTCCTCCTGCCACTGCCCGACTCCTGTCTCACAGATTAGAGATTTGATCGGTAGCGTCTGCAGATTAGGAAACGCAGCTGAGAGGAGATCAACTCCTTAAGGAGCTGGGTCAAGGGCAAAAGAGTGCCCTGCATCTAAGCTAACAAAGACTAGAGGAAAAGCAGATGAGCTGGTAACTCTTTAACCTTGTGCTCTTTYAGGGGAAGTGCAGGCAGCTGGGCAGGCATTTCAGCATCCTTTTTGACTCAGAAAGACTCAGARAAACTCAGCGGGTGAGTTAGGGCCAACAGCAGGCTGGGATGCTGGCAATACCCCTTTGCAATGTGCCAGCACTCCGGTCTTTGTGACCCACCAGGAATGGGAACTCGGACTCAGCCCCATGTGCTGGGTCCTGTTCTTGTCCCTCAGCTGCTCAGACATCAGCCGAGCAGCCGGACACGCCAGCGCAGCCGGGTCTGGTTGGGGACAGGGGGTGCAGAGCAGCCTGGAGACAGACACGGTCCTAGAGGTAGTAGCGTGGGGATACATCCCCCGCGTGCTTTGGTTAACGGGGGTGCCTGGCTCCTGCAGGAACCCAAATCGAGGTTAATTATCAAGGGYCGAGCTCCTCTCTGTGAGCAAGGACACCCCTTGCTCTGAGGTACCTGCTCTCCCAAGCTCCTTGCAGTCCCGCTGGCGCAGCGGCAGCTCCAGCTGCCTCCTGCAAAGGAAAGGCCAAAGGGATGGAAGGTGGGAGACTCTGCTCCAGCTGAGAGAGACTCTTGGAGACTCTGCTCTGTGACTCTGCTCATGGACTCTGCTCCAGCTTGGAGAAGGAAGACCCATTCGGAGCAGCAGGATGGGGGATAGGAGTTGGGAGAGGGGGAGCACTGCATTGTCTCCTGCAGAATGCAATGCGGGTTTGTTCCGGTGCCAGCTGGGCACCGGTGGTGGGCAAGGACGTGCAGCGGAAGGCATGGGGAAGCGAGGGAATGGGGCAGGGCACGTCCTGCTGTCACCCGAGGCGGAGGGCGGCAGGGAGCGGGTAGCGGGAGGGCTGGCAGGAGGTGAGGGCGCAGCGCGGAATGCGCTTCCCGGCCTTCCCACCGGCCTCGGCGCCCGCCGGGCATCCTGCATGCGGTCATTCTCCAGGCCTGCATGGACGCTTCCCAACCTCCACACCGCAGCCGGCCGAGGCTCTGCACCCGTGGGGATGCAGAGCCCTCCCCGGCGCCCCGGGGGAGCCCAGCACTGCAGCCACTACCTTCTCCTCCAAAGCCGCCATCCTCTCCTTGAGGTGCAGCTGCAGCCGCTCGTTGGACTCGCTCAGCAGACGGTCCACAGTGTCCGAGAGCCGCTTGTTRTGCTCCTCGTTCATCTTCTCCCGCTGGCGGGCCTGCAATGGCAAGTGGCGGGCAGCCACGTCAGGGCTTGGGGCTGCTTGTGGCGGGGGGTGGACTTCAGACCTGCTACTCCTGCCATGGGGAAAGGACCAACCAGGCCTTTCTCCTCATCCTGCACTGGAGATACCAGCTGAGCCGGCCCGTTGCACTGTGCCCAGGCACTTAAATGCCAAAGCAAGAGAGAACTGAAGCTAGAGCAGGACCCATAGGATTGCCCCAATCYGGGCTGAGCAACACTTACCCTGGCCAGCTCCTGGTTCTTCTCCTCCAGCTGGCTCTCCAGCTGCCGGAGGTGCTCCTCGATGCTCCCGTGCCTCTCTTCTGCCTGAGAGAAGCAGAGCAGCCCTCTTGGATGGTGCTCCCCAAAATTTTTGGTCCCTCCTGCCTTGTGGCACCCTCCCCAGGGTGCAGCTCTCCCTCCCACTGCCTTCATCCCCACCACACTTTGCTTTGCTGGCAGCCCCAAAATAGCCATGCTAGCAAGGGGATCACAGGTGGGAGATTCCCCCACAGCTGGAATGAGAACAGAGCCCTGAGTTTGCAAGGCTGGTCCAGGGGCTCGCCAGGGCACTGAGGAGCAGTGGGTTGCTGAACTTGAGGCTCCATCACTGCACACCGGTGGCCAGAGCTGTCCATTCCTGTGGTTCCTGCACGGTCTCCCRGCCTGGCCATCCCTGAGCACCCCGCACACTTGCCTTGGTGAGCGCTGCGATGCGCTGGGCCAGCTCTGCTTCCACCTCGGGCAGCGTCTCCGCTTTCCTCATCGTCTGCTGCAGCTTCTGCTCCGCCAGCTCCAGCAGCTCCTGCAGGTGCCGGGCTTTCTCCTCACACTGCCAAACAGAGCAAAGACGACGCCTGGCACCAAGGCTTGTCTGTAACCTATCTGCAGTGCACACTTCGCCCTCCCAGGCACCTGGGGTGGTAGGAGCCTTCAGGTCCAATTTAGAGCTGGCCTCAACTTGCAGACACTTGTCCCAGGTGGAGGAAAAGAGTGATGGGGGAAATACATCCTGCTTCCACCACTGTGGTTGACCCATGACCAGCCATGAGGGTCTGATGCTTTCCATTCCAATCCCTTTCCAAATTCCCCCAAGACATTGTCTGCACATGCTTCCTATGCATTGGCAGGAGCACGGTGATGTACCCGTTGTGCAAGGCTGGTCTACCCTCTCGCAAGGATGGCGTCGTACCACCCCATCCACACCAGCACTGGTACCTGGCGGTGCAGGGACTCCTTGTTGGCCAGCTCGCTTTCCAGCTTGTCGTTGAGGTCGTGGATGGAGGTGGCTTCTCGCTGAGCTGCCAGGTAGCGTTTCTCCAGCGTGGTGATCCTCTCCTCCATGTCCTCTTTCTGAGCAAGAGCCTGAGGGAGCAACGGGCCAGTCATGTCTTATACGAGAGGAGATCTACAGTGGCAAGTCCTGGTGCTTTCCCATTAGTGGTCCTGACCTGTAACCTTCAGTTTTGGAACAACCAGACACACATCTCCTGTAAGCCTGGGACACCCTCCAAGTCCAAGCGCACAATGAACACCCTGCTTCGTACAGCGATGAAGGACAGCAGAGTGGGAGATGGTTAAGAGGAATGCAAGGCAACTGGAATGGACGTGGCTCAYTGCTCTGAGCCTGCAGCACCCCCGAGCTCCTCAGCATCCACCCACAGCCGCAGGGAAGTCCTGCTGATGGATTGCCTCCAAATTCCCTAAAAGGCAGTGCTCTGTTTTGGGAATTGCTGGCCTTCACTCTCCTTTCTGCATGTACAGCAGGAGTTACCATCCCTCCCCAGCCCAGAGTGTGGAGCACTTGTGTCTCTGAAGCTGCTGGGGGGCCTGGGATAGGGTTCACGGTATGACAGTGCCTCACCTCTCGGAGGTCCCTCTGGTATTTGCTGCCCATCTCCTCTGATTTGATCAGATCTTTCCTGGCAGTGCCCAGATCCTCCTCGAGCTCGGCGATGCTGGCAGCCAAAGCAGAGATGCGCTCCTTGGCCTGGACCACTTCAAAGTTCTGCTTCTCCAGGAGCTCCTGCAGCTCCACCACCCGACCAGCCTCATCGTCGGGGTGCACGGAGCCGTTGGAGAGTCGCTGCAAGCCAGCAGAGAGGGATGTACATGCCTGGCTGTCCCAAAGCACCAGCTGGCATTGACAGCAGCTACCCAGCAGAAGAACATGGCCCGACAGGGACCTGGTGTGATGGGGAGATCTGGGGAGCACTGGGAAGTGGGGCTCTGGGAGCTGCAAACAGTGTCCGCTAGCCAGACACATTGCTCCTCACAGGCTTAATGCGGACAGGGATGTTGAGGGCTGAACCCCTGGGTGTGCAGAGCATCCCCGGGAATCAGAGTGCCAACAAGTGTCCAAGCAGGAACACAGATTCCCCTGCACCAGCATATGGCCTGCTTGGCCTGTATCCGCCTAGCAGGGAAGGACRTTTCCCAGGGGATTGGACCCAACAGAGAGGGGAAAGAGGTTTTCAAATGTCCAGGGGTGATTCAGCACCCTGCAGGCAGCAACAAGGGGATCACAGAAACTGTGGCTGGCTAGAGGTGGAACAGTCAGAGATGGTGTTTTCTGGGCTCTCACCTTCCAGGRAAGCTTCAGCAGCGGCTCCTTGGGCTCCCTGCCATCCCGCTCTCCTGCTGGGGCCTCCCGTACAGAGCCTTGCTGCAGAGTGGCCACCTGCAAGACAACACGGGCTCATTAATCAGAGAGAGATCATTCGTGACAGCAGCTTTGCTGCACACAGCTCCTTGTGCAGGACTGGGAAGGCGATGGGCCCTTGCAAAGGGCTGGAGATGCTGCAGAAGGAGCCTGCTGGCTACCCAGCGGGAGAAGTTGCTCAGATGCTGCTCAGGAGGAGTCCCACATGTCTGTGGTGTCCTGACCTCTCAACTGCAACCAGCTTCTCACCAGCTTCCTCCACCTTTAAGAACAGTCATATTCAACGAGCGTGTATTTCTCAGGGGGAAGTGGAGAGAAAGGCTGAAGAAAAGAGAGTGAGGCAGAGACTCTACATAGGGAACAGGGGGATGAAACAAAGGCATAGCACTGATGTGGGTTGAAGCTGCATCTTGTATGGACAAAGCGATGCTTGCTACAGCSACGAAAAGAGCTTGAGTTGTTTTTCCACCTGAGCTGTGCCCTGCATCCGGGGAAGCACTTAAAATATGAGCAAGATCATTAATTTTGGCAGCCAAACAGGCTCCAGACCTGGTGCAAACATACGCAGCAGGAGCAGAAGACAATTCCCTTCATCGCACCTTCCCCCACTGGGGAAGCATGGGGAAAAAGGTTTTGCAAGGCATCCAAAAGCCAAGTGCTACCTCCCCACCAACCCAGAAAAGTATTGTGAGAAACGTCCTGGCAAGGGGAAGTAGAAGCAAAATTTTGCCAGACAGAGGCCTTAATGTGTCATGCTGCCTCTTTTTGGCAGCAGTGGCTGAGCTCCAAAGTGGACAGGCTAAATATTGGAGGTCTGTGCAAGGAAGGAGATGCAGGATGTGAGACAGTGCTTGGAGCAGGGCGATTTGGGCGCTTGTCCCATCGAGCAAAGTCACTGTCAGCCAGCTGAAGTGATTCAGGTTCATGTTGCTTTTGTCACTGAAATGAAAAGCCAAATGGCAAACCAAGAAAGGAAAACCTCATCTGTGAGAAAGAGGGTTTCAGGGAACTATTGCTTTCTTTGCAGGTATTAAGCATGTGCCAGCCTTGATAGGAATAAAATCCATTATTTTTTTCCAATTTGCCTGATGATTTTAGGGGCTGCAAATGCATATTCAGCATGAATCCCCCAGTGTAGTGTTACTCACACCAAGCAGTCCCTGCTCACCTGGCACAGGATGCCAAATGTCCCTCTTACCTGCCGATGGGCGTCCACCAGCTGCTCCTCTAAGGTTGCAACTCGCTCTAAGGCTGCTCGCAAACGCTCTCGGACCTGTTGTTGTGCAAGATAACAGTAAAGGACGTTAATCATCTGTAGCAAAGCTGTCCAGGAGACAGGCCACCTCCTAGCCCCCGATACCCAGCTGCCTGCCAGGCTCAGGTGGGTCATATCCAGGGAGCAGGCTCAACAATGCAAGGGCAGAGATGCTGCAACCTGAGGGAGGATCGCACGTTGGAGAAGGRCAGCCTGGGATAAGAAGTGACTCTGGGGGGAGACTCAAGGCTGACAAACCTTGAAGATGCTTCTTAGCAGAGCGGGGAGATGCTSAAGGCAAATGAATCAGAAGAAGCAGCTGTGGGTCCTAATGCAAAGACCACACCAGAGTCTCAAACGCATTTCCTCTAGGCCAGCGAGCCAGGGAAGGGGGATCCTCATCGCCAACAACCTCCCTTCAGCTCACATCCTGCAGCATCCGCTCAGCAGCCCGGCCGGCACTGCTCTGCCAATGTAGCTCGGGTCTGAGCCACCAAACCACCCTATGGGAGAGACATTTTGGCGCTGGAGCTGCAGAGGGGATGCTCCAGAGCTGGGGATGCACAGAAGTTGAGTGCACTGAGCTCTGCTCAATCTGATGTCTCTGTGCGTGCACATGCAAAGACAGTGGTGGCACCGAGAACTGCTCTGCTGACCCCATCTGGAGAACTGATGGATAAAATCCTAGGAAGAAGCAGAGCAGTGGGGTCTGAAAGGCTCGCTGGTTAGTTCTAGCAAACGATGCTCACGGGAGCTGGGATGCAGAAGTCCCAGCAGCCCATCTCACCTTCTCGTCGAGCGCTTTGTGATGTTCAAACAGCGAYTTAAGTGCTTTGAGCACCTCGACCTCGCTGGAGACCCCGGAGGGCGACTGGGCTTGGCGTTTCACGACGGTCATCCGCAGGGACCGCTCATGCCTTGACACCAGGCACTCGAGGTGCTCGAGCAAGAGCTGCAAGAGAGTGAACGCAAGGCTCTTACCACCCCAGGCATGCGGATGCCAAGCCAGGAGTTCACAGCAGCCCGTGTTGCTGGGAGCCGAGACCTGAACACGAGGGTTTCACACTCACCCGGGTGTTATTGCGCTCGGCTTTCAGCTCCGAGATCTCCTCTTCCCTCTCCAAGAGCTGCTCCCGGCACGCGCTGAGCTCCCGTGTCAGCGTTGCAAACTCCTGTGGAAAGCAGGGCAGGGCTGCGAGCAGGGAGCGGGCACCGGAGCCGGAGCGGAGCCGGCCCCGGGAGCAGGATCCCGGCACAGAGCAGCTCCCAGCCGGCAGCCGGACAATGAGTGAAGGAGATGGCAAGACACCAAAGGAGAAGCACAACCAGGCTGAGAGGTGATTTATTCCTCACCTTCACAAGAGCTTTAAGGAGAGAATGCAGCACCTCGGTGCTTATCAACTTGGTTTGATTAGTAATGACACCAGGGCCTTCTCTGCTGCTCCGAGGTGCTTGATGGCATTTGAAGCACCCCAGCCAAGGCCACCATGCTCCCATCCTCACTGTCCCCATGACACCCCTGCCTCGGAGTGTCCCAGCAGGTCAAAACACACTGCAAAGTCACAGCCAGTCAAGACRGAGTCCACTGGCCCTGGGATGACTCTGCCCACAGCATCACGGTCTGGCTTTACCCAAAATTTCATTCCAAYGGAATGGTAAGAACCATCTCTGCCATGTCACAGGGGAAGATGCATTCCTGCAGACACCAGCRCCCCTTTTTCTCCAGCCACCAGTTCTTCTGGCCACTGGCCATGGTCAGCAAGGAATTGCTGGGCACAGAGCAGGGCCATAAGCCTCCCAGCACAGACTTTGGGACTGGTTCCTTAGAAATAGAGCAATTGCATTTGTGACTGTGCTGGAGGGGAAAGAAAACCTGTCGTGAATTTTTCACAGTGCAGGAGGGTTAATTTTCTGTTTAGAAATGAAAACCAAGTGTCCAGGTTAGCCCAGGAGCATCCTCCCACCGCACGCAGGGCTCCGTTGCTGCTTTAAGCACCGCTTCATGCCAGGGCTAAGCAACACTTTGCAGGTGGAGCATTTTGGGGTGTAAAATGCAAATAGGCACCACCAAAACACTTCATAAATTTACACTGGTTTCACACCAGTGCTGAGAAGAGCTAAGAAGGAAAAGGGGGTGCAGAAGATGACAAGATTTGCTTGAACATTAATGAACCAAATTTCCATGACAGACTGAGAGCAGTTTTACAGTGTGAAATTCTCTTTCACTCTAATTTTCGTGTKAAAACCTCCAAATCTCAAAACGTTCAGGCCGAAGTTGAATTAACCACTGATCAAACTCAAGGCCAGTTCTCCTGCAATAGCCGATGTCTCGCCAAGAAAGGAAGAGCTTTTCAACCCATCTGCCAGAGTGACAGTCTGCTGGGCCTGTTCAGCCTGGACATGAGAAGACTGAGAGGAGAACCGATCAATACGTACAAATACCAGAGGGGTGAATGCYGGGAGGATGGGGCCAAACTCTCCTCAGTGGTGGCCGGTGAYAGGACAAGGGGTAACGAGCATCCGTTGAAACACAGGAGGTTCCATATCCATGTGAGGAAGAACCTCTTTGYTGTGAGGGTGACAGAGCCCTGGAACAGGCTGCCCAAAGAGGCTGTGGAGGCTCCTCTGGAGAGCTTCAAACCCACCTGGCTGCCACCCTGTGCCCCGTGCTCTGGGTGTYCCTGCTGGAGCAGAGGGTTGGACTGGACGATCTCTAGAGATCCCTTCCAACCTCAACTATTCCATGGTTCTTTGATTSTGTGATAAGAGGGATACCAGTGCAAATCACCCATGCTTACCCTTGACCACCCGCACTGCTTGCATGGCCCTCTGGAGCAGGGGGAGCCACACAGATTGCAACAGCAATCAGGTTTTCATCYCGAAAGGCAAGAAGATTAAAAGAGTGAAATTCTGCTGGACAGAGATGTGTAGTCCCCTCCTCCAGCCCAGCGTAGTCAATGGGTGAGCTGCTCAAAGAGTGGCAACAGCTTCAGACACAGGTGCAGAACATGAAGGGCARGGCAGAACATGAAGATCCTGTCCCACGTCTACTGCATGAGGATGGGCCCTCTCCCAGCCCTCCTCCATACGGATTATTCACTCCTGTCCCCGGGAGAGATGCCTCGAGCACTGCTGTCATCTYGTCAGGGTTTGCCCATGTGTTCCCCACTTCAGAACGGTGAATATTCCTGAGTTAACTTATGTCCTCCATGGCCCAGAGGAGGTAACAGGACTTGACGGAGCAACAGGGATGTGGGTTTGTATGACCCAGCCGACACCAGGAGCAGCTGGCYGGGTCCCTTGTTCTGCACCACATCCAGGCTGCCGGGTTTGGAGAATCCCAACCAAAGAGGCAATAACCGTCATTCCTCAGGGAAATCCCAGGCAAAGGAGATTTCACCACTGCAACTGGCAGCAGCKCCAGCGGTGGGATGTGACAGCGGGACTCAGTAAGGGTCAGCTGAGTACGTACGGGCGCATCTTGATACCCTCAGGGTATAAAAAGAAATATCTCTCTCCGTYAGCTGCCTGTGGCTACCTCCACTAGGCCAAGCTGTGCCAGATATCCAAGCTGGCACAAGCGACCTTCCTCCCATGCCAGGGACACCATGTGAGCCTGGGGACCATGAGGACAAGCCATCCCTGTCTCCTACCCATGGACATTCCCTTAGTGCCCAGGCCAAGGCGCTCGGCTACACCATCGACTGCGTCTTTTATCCTGATCCACAGGCCCAAGGTTGCCCCAAGCCTCAGCCAAGTGGCCACACAAAGGACCTGCAYGATGTTCTTCTCCCCGTGCCTTGGCGAGGAGTATTCCAGGACATGCCGAGGTGCCCGCTGCTGGCACCCGGCTCCAATAAGCTCTCAAACTAAGCAGGGATACCTATAAATGGATTAGAAAGTGAAGCAGAGGTGCCTGATCTCCAATCAAATGAACGGCAGTGATTAGACACAGCGCTGGGAAGCCCTGAGAGTCCTCAGGAGCCCTGTGGGAAGTCCAGCAACCTGGGAGAGGGTCAAGTTGGATTAAAATTGAACTATCCAAAGACAGGTGAGTACAAGTGGCCAGGCTCAGTCCCAAGCCCTGCTGGAGCAGGGATTCGAGGGAGTGGATACTATTTTCTGCGTGGCAATCAGGAGAAGCACCCAGAGCATTGCACAAGATACAGAAATGACGTATGATGCTGCAGGGCTGCTCCACCATTCGGTCAACGTTGGTCACATCTTGGATTTGGGGTCACCACTTCAGCCATAGGCGCTGCTGGAGGGGCACCGGTGACAGCGAAAGGACGCACATCATGGCCCTGCTCTCGYTGGCATTGGGGAAGAGCTGGAGGGAGGCCAGAAAACAGCTCCAAGGAGGTGGCCGGGGAGCCCAGGAGATATTTGTGAAGCTCAGTGTCTCGGTAGCAACAGAAGACAGCCCAAAGACAACGCAAAGCGCAGCCATTCTCCTGCAAGTCACCAAACTGGGATCTCAGAGATAAGTGGGACTTAGAGAACTACGACCTACCCAAATCCAAAGCAAGCAAATTGTGCCCAAATTGTGTCAAGAGCACAGCGGCGGCTACAACACACCAGAGCCCCAGGAAGAAACCGGTTCCAGCTGCATGGTGAATGGCATTTTAAGGCTCCTAACTGGAATAACTGCTCCTGAGAGGCCGTCTGCCAATGGAGGGTGATGCGGGATGTTGTCTGYGTTGGGGAGTCAGCAGCACTTACTGGGTGATCACAGGATGGAGCCCCAGCCGCTCAAGTGGATGCAGCAGAATTACGAGAAAGCCCGAAATCACTGTCTGGGATAAACACARCGCCAGCGACGCGTGGCCTGGGATTACGAAGATTAAATTCTGCCAGGCAAACCCAAGGCTTCAACCTCTGCCTGCGGTCAAGGCTGGGCCACACCACGGGCATTTATTGACCCTTCCTGCCCGGTTCCACAACCCAGCGGAACCAGCCGTGGGGCAGAAGTGTCCCTTGCTCTTGGTGCCCGGTTCCAACTCCTGCATTTCCATGCAGTGGTGCTCAGAGAGGAACGTGCAGACAGCCAAACAAGCCGCAACCCAGATCTCAGCAGCTTCATCCCATAGGAGAAGAGCCAGTCGTAWGGGTTCAAAGATGCCAGATCCCTCCCTCCTCCTCCTGAACCTCAGGATGCTTAAAAGCCTATTCCCCCTACTATTCTCCCTCCCTGTTCCCCCTGCCTGGAGCCTTTGGGGGTTTTATTTTCACATTGAACTTTGTAAATCGGTGCACTAGGTACATTTGTGAGTTAAAAGGGAGGAACCGGGGGGGATCATTTCATATCAGGACACAAGGAGGCCAAGGATGGAGGTGGGCTCGTCAGCATTGACAGGGACCTTCTTAGCAGGTCTGTCCATCCCAAGAGTAGCTCGCTGCTTCCCGGGCAGCCCTGAGGGCAAAGCAGAGAGGGGCCCGCATGGAAGATTGGCAAGAGGTTTCCCAGGACATCGCTCCCAGCAGCCTCTGTGAAATCTGGGAGCCTCTTCTCCCCATCACGCTGCTGAGGACAGGGAGTCCTCCAGTCACTGGGGGAGAATCACGGGACCCTGCACTGTGAATGCATCTGGACACCTCTGCAGACCTGTGCATTACATCTTCCAGGTCACATTTCCAAGCAGAAAAGCAGGGAGCTGAGTTGAGCTGAGCAGCCAAGCCTGGGGCCCTGGAGAGCTGAGCCCTGAGAGCACCCGCACCCTGGCCAGACCTTGGTCCTCGGCACCAGTGCCCAAGCGTGCGCCCCCCGAGCGGCAGAGAGGGCAAGAGGGATTGGAGCCGAGAGCTTTCAGCCCGATTAAGTCGCATTCCGCGCTCCCACATGAATAAATAAATCATGTAAGAAGCATTAAGGCAGCTTAAGGGAAAACACCCTGCACTTCTGCCTTTTGGGGGCTGAGGGATGTACCCACAGGTAACAGGGAAGAGGCAGTTCAGTTATGGGGCACCTGGAACCCCATGGGTATGGGGCRGCCAGGATTTGCAGGCTGGAGCATCCCTGTCTATCCTATCCATGGGTCTACCCCAGACACACACATCTCCTCTCTGCTCCAGCCTGCGGAGAAGAAACTGCCTTCACCAACCAAGAGGGAACTTGTCATTGCAATCCGGGACCCAGCCCATCATGCCACAGAAGAGCAGGCCCTGGAGCATGCCCAGCCTTTGGAATACGCCCAGCTGGAGCTCTCGATCCCACGCAGAGGCAGCCACATCTGTCTGTCCCAGTCCCCCAGAGGGATACAGGCTGCCACGTTCCCTGGCCACCAACCTCCCCACACAATTCATGCTGCGCACAGTCAGGGCTTGGGCTCTTTAGAGATCCCAGGAAGGGTTATCAGTCCCTTGGGAGGATCATGGAGGAGTCCACAGGCCCACCCTGTCCCAAAGGCAGGGTTTCTTCAGGCAGTCCATCAGTCTGGACTGGCCTTTCCCGACAGAGTCAGACTCGCTGCAATAAACACTAGGGCAAAGAGGATTTTGGGAGGGGAATTTCGGCTCTCAGAGAAGGAGGAGGAAAAGGCACCTGGAATAGCCCTGATGTGCTGCATCCCAAGGGAGAAGCCGGCCGCATGCTGCTTACCTGGTACATGCACATGCTGGAGTTAATCCCATTGGGCAGGTGAGCGCCTTTGGGTTTGCTCCCCGCCTTCATTCCAAGGCCTCATCTCCGGCACAGGCAGGGGCTGAGGGCGCTGGGGGCCGCCGTGCCCAGGGGCAGGGCCGCGGCACAGCCCGCCTGCCCGCCCGCAGTGGGGCCGAAACGGGGCTGCTCGGGAGGAGCAGGAGGCAGCGGGAGCTCAGCGCAAGTCCCCATCTGCCACCCGCACCAATTGCATCCCTTGCCGTGGGGCAGGGGAGTCAGAGGGACCGGCAGCCGTGGCTGGGAGCGGGGTGCCCGGCGGGCCCGGCGGTGCTGCCCGGATGCCACGTCCCTTTGCGGTGACCCACTTTGCTGGGCTGTGTCCGCGCGCTGCCCGTGCCGGGGCTCGGACGAGCCCTTCCTGCAGCCGGCGCGGAGGCTAAATCCGCGTGCTCCCTTAATCCGAGGCGGCTGCGGCGGGGTGGGGTGGGCGGCGCGTGCGCGGGGTGACCTGGCTTGCTCTCCCCGGCCGCATGGTAGCAGGGGAGCCTGGAGGGGTGCAAGTCCCTGGCGCATGGGAGGTGACGGCGGCCCTGCCTGCACCCTGGACACGTGGAGAACCGGGGGTGTTTCGCAGAGCATCCCTGGGAGCAGGGAGCAACCCAGCCTCGGGGGCTCCAGGAGTTCCTGGGGAAGCGCCTCGAGCTCCTTTGCTCTTGGCAAGCTGGCAAGAGGCTGGATGCTGGTGGAGGAGGGATGCTGGGAGGTGCTTGACCACCAGACCAAGCTCTGGCCAGGCTCACATCACCTATTTCAGGCCATTGACCATGTCCCAAGCTGTCTCTCTTGGGCACCCACCACGGTAGCGTGCAGGCAAATTAACAGGATCCAAAACCTCAGGACTGGCACAGCCACATGGAAGCAAGTCTTTCAAGTCTCCTGCTTCCCCCGGCTGCTGGGCTCGTGGCTGGCTCTCCCTGCATCCCATCTACAGTGGAGAGATTCCAAAGCCCCACTGAATCCAGCTCTTTGCCTGGTTCAGAAGGGAAGGTGAGCAGCTCAGATCTCCCTAGTGCTTCCCCACCTCCCTTCCCGGCTCGAGCATCTCTGCTTGCAGAATCAGAGCTTGAATCCAGGCCTCTGGAGCACCTGCAGCAGGAGCTGCTGGTGGAGAAGCCAGCAGGAGAACAGCACAGGCAGAGCCAGGAACATCCGCAGCTCCAGCTCCCCTGTGCCCAGGGCTGCTCGCTGGGCTCGGACCTCCGGCAACTTCTCTGTGTGCTGCCGTCTGCTCCGGCTCAGGGAACGGATGGACCCCTCACATTGCCCTGATCCGTGCGCTGTGCCCAGCAGGGCACCCCAAAGGAGGGCTAGCGGTGGAGCTCACCCCGKCGGGGCACGTTGCTGGGTGTCTTCATGGGTGAGCCCAGGCAGCCTGCCCAAGCATCCCCTCCCAGGGCTCGGCCTCACCAGCCCCTTCAGAAGGTCTACAGAGMCGAGCCTGGATCCCTTAATGTACCYAAAGCAATTTCGGGGCGCAAAGATGCCCTGTTTCCATGTAATAACTTTTCCTGTGGCCTTGGAAGGGCTAAAAGTGAGCAGAGCAGGGCTCTAGCCCTGMCTGGGGTGTGAGGATATCTTGCTTGAGGAGAAGCAGGCAGAGCAGCGCACTGAGAACCTCCTCCAGGAATGAAGATCTTGGCAGACCAAGTGGAGCAGAGAGAGGAGGCAACGGCCAGGCCTGGAAGTGCCCAATGGCCCCTTTCAGCTGCAGAAAGCCAACCTCTCCTCCCTTGCCCCCGGGCAAGAGCAGGGACAGAGAGAGGGAGTTTCGTCTGGCAGAAGGGAAGGAACATGGCTGAGGTCCTTGTGCGGAGATTGCAAGCAAGAGGGAAGCAAGGTGGGGATGGGGAACCCAGGAAACCCAGGACTTCCCTAGGTCTCAAGGAACCAGCTGGAGGGAGGAGGCCAGAGACACCACCTGAAACGCGCCATCCCCTCCCCACATGCCATTTGGTACCAGAGGGCTCTGCGTCCATCTCCCCGTCCACTCTAGGTTATCCTCAGGAAATTCCCAGTCCTTCTCCGCCTGCTAACAGAGCAATTACAGTCTCATGCTTGCCCACACTCCAACAGGGCATGGAGGAGAAGCGGAGATGTCTACTTTAGTTCTGGCTTGGCTCAGGAGATCTTACATGTTGCACGAGGTGCAACACAACCAGCACCACCATAAGCCTAGGCCATGCTTCCTAAACAARCGGGCTAAAAGCCATCCCAAGAGGACAATCCCCCTCAACATGGGCTGCTGCTCTTCCCGGGACCAGACTCTTACCTGTGGSAGGGCTGAGTTCAGCTGCCTCTGGAGCTGGTCCCGCTCCCGCAGGGTCTCCTGCAAGCGGCTCTGGGTGATGGTGAGCGTCTCGCGGGTCTCCCGCAGCGTGTCCAGCAGCTTGTCCCTCTCATCCAGCATGTTCACCATCAGCTGCTCAAAGTCGGCATCGGTGTCGGGGCCCTGCTGGGGGCCCAGAGGGTCCCCCTCGCTGATGGTGGGCATCACCTCGCACATCATGGTGGAGCGCGACGGGCTGGYGACGGTCCTGGAGGTGCCCGCGGGACGGGCAGGGCGCAATGAGGAGTCAGAGGACCCCAATCACATCCCTGTGGGCCCCCACAGAGCCAGKGCTGGAGACGACAGAAAGGCAGGCGGAGGTTGGAGCCTCCCCCATCCCTCCTGCCTGGGCACCCACTGAGGCCTAAGTGGAAGTCAGCATCGCTCCCGAGGGATGGAGAGACGTCCTTCCCACCGAAGAGGCTCTTGCAGATCGAAATCCCTCCACTTGGCTGCTTGTCACTGCTGGGGCTCTTGCAACCCCTTGTGCTGCTGCTGCTCTGATGCCTTCTGGAGCAYCAATGAGCCACAGGAATGTTTTTCAGAAGGGAAGGAAGCGGCCTCTGGAGGTATGTCCCAACAGGGAGCCCAAGCTGACGGCATGGGGAGCATCAGGGGGATATCTGAGCTGCTGGAACATGCTGAGGAAGAGTTAGATGAAGGATGGCTGTTTTCCTCCAAGGCTGTGTGAGATGGTCACTTCTGGCACGGGCACGTGTCTCTGGTTGGCATCACAGCACGGTGGTGACCTAAGAGAGGGAACAGAGGTCAGATCCCTCCTACTGTCCTTCAGGGCACCTCCAAGCCCACTCACCTTCCTACCCCATCCAACCTTGGGTGGCTGCAAACAGTGGGCTCAGCCCCCACAGGAGTGGGCAATGTCACCGGTCCCCAAGATCAAGATCCCATTGCCCTCCGCAGAGCTCCTGGCTGCTGATGGAGCCCACGGCCCCCACGTGCTCCAGCTACAAACACTCCACGCTAGCCTAAAATCAGGCTCAAACCCATATGTTTGGACCAAACCCGTCAGGAAGTCGAAACAGCAAAAGAACTAAAGGAGCAGAATAATTCACCCTCCCTCCCCTTACAGCACCAGCGGCCCTTCAGCACTAAAACACAGTCACTGGGCATCCTCGAAGGATCATAAGGGCTCTGCTGGGGGTTGGCGCTGGCAGCATCCCCTAGTCACTGCCCAGGGATTTGTGCTGTCCCGTAGCCAGCACGAGGGACGAGAYGCAGAACCACCGACTTGGGCAGCAGCCTGGATTTATGGTGGATTAAAGACTGCTGGTCCCAGGCCACTCGAGCCTCAGGGTAGTGCTGGGCAGCCTCACAGCCACTTCCAGAGCCCGAAGCCACAGGAGACAGAGGCTGGGGCATGTCCCGGCTCGCAGCGCTGAGCACGGATGTGGAGACAAGAGTCGGGGGGACGCCTGGAGCTACAGCTGCGGGCAGGGAGCCAGTTTGTGCTGACACGGCTTTTGTGGGACCACGGGGGTCAGGCCGGTGTGAGGGCGCCCAGGCAGCCCGCCCGGGCCCACCAAGCCCTCGCTGCCGTCCCTGCAGGGTGTCCGTCCTCAGCAAGGCAACGTCACGCCAGGGGATCAGGACCTGAACCGAGCAGCGAAACCCAATGCGGAGAGCTTGGCATGACGGCAGCTCGGCCACTACCAGCCGTGGGACAGTCACCCTAAATTTAGCATTTTTTTTCCAAATCTTTGCAATAGGTAAAACACTGGAAACTAGGCCTGAATCTCCTTAGAGCACCCCCTTTCCAAACCTAAAAGGACCTGCACACTGTAAGGCCCCACCAGGCTCTCACAGGCCCTGGAGCTGCAATAAATGCCTGCGCTTTCTGCCTCCACGGCTGAGAGAAGAGCTGCTCAGCAGGGTCCTTCTCCTCGTCCAAAGGCCGCGTGCACAGGGGGACGGCCCGTGCTGACAGCAAAGTTCTTGGGATAACGTCTCCTCTGCTGATGGGAAGCTGGACACGCACAAAAACCTCCCAAAAACCAGAGAAGCCCTGGCAATAGCACTAGCCCCTCGATGTCCRTCCATGCACTGCGGTTTGCACTGAGAGACAGCTTGCACGGGCTGGGGACAGGGGACAGGGCACTGGTGGCTGTGCCACACCCTTCCCTTTTCTGTATCTCGGCCCTATTCCTGCCGTGGGACGAAGATTACAGCAGGCACATGACGCTGCCACGAGTCCTTGAGCCTTATTCCTGCTCCTCTCCAGCCATCAGGACACGGGTGTCTGGGATAACTGCGCACCGGGGGTGCCCCATCCCGCAGCATCCTTGCAGAAAGGAAGCTGGAGGAGCAGAGGGCACAGAGCACCATGCAAGGGTCTGCATCCAACCACGTGSCGAAACCCTTCTCACTGCGAGGCAAAACCCAAACCGGGTGGCTTTTATGTCACGCCTAGCTACTGCGCCTCTGCTTCCGCGGTGGAGCACGAAGGTGCTTACACCACACAGAGCCCGGCAGCTCCCAAACGCTACGTGATGTGAATGGCAAAATCAGCCTTGTGACCACGTCCCAGGATGCCAGCAGAGCAGCGAACGCTTTAATGGGTGAATTAAGAGGCATCCATCAAGAACCGGAAGGAAAAGCCCCCCAGGCGAATATTCACAGGTGCTCAGGGAGAAGAAATGCTGCAGGGAAGGAGCGAGCCATAAATCTGACGTGAGAGATGCTGGGAGGGGAATTTATCCCAGCCGCAAAGGTGGAACTGCCTCTGGGTGCCGGCAGCACAGGGGACAACCAGCACTGGGGAGCTGAGGGTGCCACCAGGAGACTCTGCAGGCATGGGCCGTGGTGGCTCCCCGTGGAGGATTCCYAAGACTACCATGGAGGTAATCCAGGGGCTGCACCCACACAGTGCAGGACAATACACAGCTCCATCCCCATGCATCGCCCAGGGGCTATTTTTCTTCTCCCTTCCACTGGGGCCAAAAATGTGCAGTTCATGGGGTACGGGTGAGTTTACTGCAATTTTGCATCCCTACAAACTGCACTGCACCAAACTACCCTTCCTGCACAGGCAACGCTCATCCTCTAAGGGTCCAAAACTGCTCTATAGCCAGGTTTGGGGGATGTCTTCATGTCACGCTCTCCCCTTGCACGCTGGGCCACCAGTCATTGGTGCTACGGAGGTGTAAGACATCCTGGATAGATGCTACAGTCACTGATGAGACCTCTTAGTGCCACAAAGCACTACCGAAGCCTTTCCACCCTGGCCTGAAGCCTTCAAGCCCATGGTAACCTGCCAGCCCTGAGATCCCAGGGTCTCGGAGTGCACTGTTGGCACTCTGAAGTTCATGCCTGAGGGCATCCCCGTGAGTCATGTCAAGGCACAGAGGTACCAGCACGGGAAAGGGAGGACATCAGGGCCAGATCAGGTTTGATACTGCTATCTGGGAGCCCTTTGGAGACAGAAGACTCTCAAACACAAGAAGTCCAAGTCTAGCAACTTCCTTGTGATGACCTTGATCAGGAGAAGCAAGCATCTCCCACACCTCTGTACTACCCCAATGCCCAACCTTTAGATGGTGTCCACTCTCCCGAATCAATAAAAAATCACCTATCTTCACTCAACTTTTCCCCTGTGGTGGGTTTGCATGCCCAGTCGGTCACTTCTAAGCATCCTGGGGGTGACGACTGTGCATAACCACCCAAACCCAAATGCACGGCAAACTTTGGTCACAACTTCAGCAGCAACAGGGCCAGACCTAAAGCAGCCTAAAGGTGCTGGATACGAGGGGTTTGGGCAAGCAGCAAAGCACTGCCTGTGAATCTCAACCTCTACAAGTGCATCCAGTAAAGCCTGGTAAACGCTGCTGTCTGGGTTAGAGGGCCTCCAGTGACGGGATGATCGTTGGCTGGAGGAGTCAGGATGCGACCAGGCAGCTGGACAGGAGAGAAAACGGACACTGGGCAGCTCCAGACCTTTGCTGGGTATTTTTAGGCCCATGAGTCTGCCTGGCGCAGACTGCTGGAAGCCAATTCCTTCATAACCCTCTCCAAATGTTGCTTTTGCCACCATTTGGCACAGCAAAATGACGTTGCCACACACCACCGGCTTGGAGAGGCTGGTTTGCAATGACAGTCAGAGCAGCTGATGGGAAAAATATATATTTTATATATATATATACACACATATATATATAAAATATATACACATATTTAGGCCCCTAGGCGGATATTTGCTTGGCATGTCTCTGTAGAGGGCCCAACCACTGGCAGGATGTTTGTCCCACTGTGAAGGCCATGGCATCCATCCTGGCAGCCACAGAGAAGATCTAGAGAGCACCTCAATTTGCCTGACACCCCTTTTACACCAGGATGAGAGGCACTTGTAGCATCTCTCCCTGGAGAAAACTCCACGCGTAGAACCAGAGAGAGATTCCTGGGTTTTCTCCAAAAAGCTTCCCTCTTGTCTCAGCCTTGACAAGGGGGAAAAAAATCTCTCTGGGTCCGTCAGCAAGATCATCACCCCAGCAGGCAGCTGGCAAAGACGGTTTAACGCACACCTCGGAGGCAGCGAGCTCGCGGGGATTGATCATCCCATAAAAATGTCAGTTTAATCTTTTCTGTTGGCAGAAAATCCTCATCAGCTGCCCAATCTGGTCTCAAAAGAGCCCGTCAGGATCCTGACTATGCTGACCCTTTCCTGACTAGGCCTGGGAGAAAGAAGAACAGTGATTGCCTTTTGCTGTAGGTTTTTCCTTGCAGCACTTCTTTCTCTGGCTTTGCTTTGAGATGTTAAGTGTCATGATACAGACAGGGTGCAAAGGAGTCCTGTCCTGACAGTTCCGGCAAGCGCAAACCCATTGTCACTGCCACAGACACGATCACATCCTGGCTAGAGCACACGCTCCTCTCGTCGAAGGTGGGTGCTGTTTCAGAGAGGCCAGGAACCAACAGTCTCCCAAGGCAGTCCTCAGGAAGGCCAGTTCCAAACCACAGTGGCATGGGGATGGGTTGTACCTGGCAGAAGGGGAACATCTCCAAGAACATCTTTGCTGTGGAGYCCACCTACCAGTTGACCCTTGGTTGGAGATGCAGTAGACACTGGTGGCTCCCAACGTTTGCAGCTCCCCTGTTGCCTGTCCCCCTCAGGGCAGGGTCATTGGATGACCTTGCCCTCAGGGTGCCTCACCAACGGGACATCAGCACCACTGTGGACCTGCCGGGTCTGAGCTGTGCTCTGCTCCCACTGCTCAGCGGACTGGCAGGAGACCAACAAACGGGGGGCGGATGGGCAGAAACCAACATTTTAAGTACGAAGCCCAGAGATGGAGATCTTCATCCTTGGCGAGTCTTGGAGATCAGAATCTTGTGCTGGCCATGAGCTGGGATTTAGCCTCCAGAGGCTTCTCTGGCGTGGCTCTGCAGGAGAGCCACTGGTTGAGCCACACCGGTGGCCGATGTCCAGCTGGGGTTACCGAGGTGAATGACTGCCAGCTGAGCTGGGCACACGTCTCCCCTGCCCCACAGAACTTAATGGCCCCTCTCCATCATCCCTTTTCCTCCTCCATGGCTGTGCTTGCACGGGGCCCCCTTTCCATACGTTTCATAGGTTATATTGGCACTAATAAGAGTTTGCTCCTCCTGACTGATCTGCCCTTGCCCACGAGCTCAAACAGCCTGGCTTCTCCACCCCAGTGGATCCACAGGAAAATTCTTGCAATAAAAGAAGCAAACAGCAGCTCCAGCCCCATCCTAGCACCTCTCCCCAGGTCCTTTGCTATACCACGGCCTCTAGTCCCCCGAGGAGGACAAGGGAGATCCAATAGACCACAAGGCCCATCTGGTGCTGGTGGATCRGTGCTCCTTGATGCAGCCCTGCTGACTGCAGGGTACCGAGCAGATGGTACCTGTCTGATGCCAGAGCCAGCCTGTGGCCAGGACACCCAGGGGCAATAAGGGAAACGGGGCATTCTGGCTAGAAATAAGCTGCCAATTTTTAGTAACAAACATAATGAAGGATTGGATCCACTTACAAAAGAGGGAGATGTATTCACAGAGAAAGAAACACTGGCATGAAGAAAGGCTGCTGAGACTGGAGCCGTTAGGAAAACCAGCCACGCTTCCTTCCCTGTTCAGGTCTTGGCGCCCATTTGCACCCATCTAGCCCTCAGCAGACACATCATGGTAGAGGCAGAGACAGTGGCCACAGGATGCATTGCCCAGAGCAAACCTCATCTCTCCATCACACCGGGTTCCCATCCACAGCCTTTGCACACCCTAAGCCACTTAGGAAAGCAGGGGGAGCAAGAGGGAGGAAGAAAATATGTCCAGATCTGGTTATTTCTTTGCAGGGAGAAGTAAGCGTTGGTATTCTATCGATATTTATAGTTCCCCGTGGGAGAGGAGGCATTACACACGACTTCCAATGGGTATTTTCAGAAAGCCACCTGCTCCTTGCCATTGTGCAGAAACGCGATTGTTCTGCAAGGAAAAGCTCCTCAGACGACCAGCCAGGCTCCACCGCGGGCCCCTGGGCACAGCCGTGGGGTGCAGAGCACGGGCAGCGCTGGATCCTCCTAGGGGGGCTTTGGCACTGCAACCTAAGCTTACCCCCCGGACAGCGTTATATCGGTCACATTATGGTTCCTGATTCGGTTTCCTCATTTTGGAACACAAAAGGCATTAAATGTCCTAAACTGACCCCGGAGAAAGATGCAGTCTCTGTTTATTGCTAGCAGGAGCTGGGTACGGGGAGGCAATGTCGGGTTAAAGACGTGTCACCATGCAAGCCTCCTGCCTGTGCACTTTGGGGTAAGATGACACATGAGAAAGAGACATGGAAGGGGTCCAAACCAGACAGTCCCATGGACAATGGGATCCCTCAACCTGGCCAGGAGACTCAGCTTGCCCAGACTCACCTTTAAATCTGATCTCTGGGCCTGCAACAAAACCCAGTGGGTGGGAGAGAACGACAAGCCTGAAGTTACTGCTAAAGCCATCAAGATCCCAGCATGGCCAGGAGTTCTTATGGAAGCCCAGCAAGCATGTTTGTAAAACACGGGCTTAGAGACACCGTAAYATGCCTTAGAGCTGGATTTCGCCCTGTGTTAGAGCTGGTCCAGCAATCTGTAGGCTGAGGGGGTTACTCAGGACCACCAGAGATGCTAAGAACCACCATCACCAGCAGACACCGCAGTCACCATCTGACACCCAGTTACCTGCACCAGTAACACGATGCAGATGGCTTCTGCAGAAAGCTGGCAGCATCRCTGCTGACAGAACTGCTAGAAATAACAATTTCTAGGGAGGGTGAGCAATCGCAATCCCACAAAAGAGATGCCCTCGCTGGAAGGGAGGTGATCAGACTTGCTTGATGCATGAGGACAAACATGAAACCCTCTTCTGAGCTGTGGTCTGCAGTCCCATCCACCTCCTGAGATGATCGCAGGGCATTCCCAGGAACAAGCCCAATGCAGAAAACCACAGGCTGAGATGCTGGATCCACTCYCTTCCTTTCCAAACAAGCCGGTTTGTTCCGTTTGCCGTCCCTGCCTCCCTGCATGAACACGGCTGTCGAACRCTCTTTTCTTTTCCTGTAGCTTTGCAAACAAAACCTCGGCCCTTTGCTCTGTCGGGACAAAGTCAGCTTCTCCTTTGGCTTGAGGTCAGCTTAGACAAGCCACAGAAAGAAACGCACTGGCTACAGCTCTTCTGAAAGCAACACGACGAGGAGCAGCAGCCCCTGGAAGCGCCCTGCTTTAGTCACGCAGCAGGAGCACATGCATTTGCTAATTTATTCAGTGACAAGGGAAGAGTCACAGGCACAAAGTGGGGCTGATGAGATCCGCGCCACGGACATGCTCAAGCTCCAAGAAGCAGATGCAGCGATGCTTCTTCAGCCCTCCTTGCACCCAGCTCAAAGCAGGTTGCTCAGCCTTGACAGGGAACCTTATACACRCAGCTCCTGGGGACCCGGGGGGCTGCAGACTGCAAGGAAGCCCCTTGAAAGTCCAGGCTCCTCGCCAGGCAGTGCCCATTCAGATAATCTCCCCGGRATATGGGGCTTTGCTGCACCATCCACCTCGCTGGCATCTCTTCTGCACCAAGGACCATCATCTGTACCCTGGGAACAGACCTTGCACAAGGAGACTCGGCAATAACCATTACCACCATTTGCCCTGGCCCCTTTGCATTATGAAATGGGGCTGGTGCCTCCACACACTTGGGAGAGGCAAATCTGCTAAATGGCTTCACCAGCACTTGGAGCAGCACCCAGGCTGCCCGCTCTGCTCAGGCAGCTTTTAAGCATTTTGCCTTTATCCTTCTGCCTTCACCAGACTGTAGATGTGGAGCGGCATGGAGAAAGGGCCCAGCTGGGTCATCTGCAGAGCCRGAACAGCACTGGGACGTGTCTATAGCGGTCTGCTGCAGTTGAGGCAGCCGCTGGGCTTGAGAACACATCCCTGCATCCCACCCTGAGCGTTTTCACCACCAATACAGCCTGAACGTGCAATACAAGAAGCAGAGGTCTGCAGCACGGTCCACAATGCCAGGAGGCCTCCAGAGCTCAGCCAAGCACCAGCCACCACATATAGGACTGTGGCACAGGGAACGGGGCGACTGCAGAGCTGTGCTGTTATAAGGATAAACCCCAACCGACTTACTCGGGGAGGGAGAGCAGCCATGGAAATGTCCTCCCCGGAGCCTCYCAACCTCCTGCTCGCATTCCAAGCGCCATCCCCAGACACATCCACTCATCGCTTTTCTACATCAAGCAGAAGATTTCAGTCCTTCCTACCCACGAAAGACACTGAGCCCTTGGGTTGGGCATTGGATGACCCCAAGCAGAGGCAGCTTGGACAGTTTGGGACATCCAAGCGCTGCAAGAGCTTTGCATTTTTGCATTCATCCCTTCYACTCTCCTCTCCTGATGCTAAGTGCAGGCTGACATCTCTCCCCTCCCCGGYGTTGCTTTAGCGAGTCACTTAATCCCTTTGCTGATGGCAGAACTAATACTGAACAGCTTATACCCAGCCGCAGACTCCTGGGTGGGGAGCGTGGTGCGCTGGGGATGGAGCCGGGATGGAGCCATCAGGATGGAGCCGGCGCCGGGATCCTGCCAGCTCTGCAGCATCCTCGCAAGAAAACGAGACGTGTCCCGTGTCCCTCCGAACGTGTGTGCTGACACAGCTGGGAGGAAGGGGATGGCAGAGCTGCCTCGGAGCTCCTGCTAGGGCACGGCAGGGCCCGGGGGGGGAAACTCCACCTGGCCAAAGCCCGTTCTTCCCCCCGAGCAATGCCAAGGAGTGCCACGACCCTCCCTGGCCAGGCCGTGCCGCGCTCATCCATCTCCCTGCACGGTTTGCATAGGGAGGAGGAAGCTGGTGAGGGAGCCAGCACCAGCCCCAGGACAGAGCAGGCAGAGGAAGAGACAGACGGGAACCACAGCATGGCCCCACTCTTGTCCAAAGGGTGACCGGGATAACTCTGCTCCTGCTCCGGAATAGCCCTGCTCCTGCTCCAGAATAGCCCTGCTCCTGAATAGCCCTGCTCCTGCTCCGGAATAGCCCTGCTCCTGCTCTGGAATAGCCCTGCTCCTCCCCAGAATAACCCTGCTCCTGCTCCAGAATAGCCCTGCTCCTGCTCTGGAATAGCCCTGCTCCTGCTCCGGGATAATCCTGCTCCTACTCCAAAATAATCCTGCTCCTGCTCCAGAATAGCCCTATTCTTGTTCTGGAATAGCCCTGCTCCTGCTCCGGAATAATCCTGCTCCTGCTCCGGAACAGCCCTGCTCCCGCTCCCGCACCCGCATGACGGTGCCAGCGCGACGGGCCGGCGGGAGGGCCGGGCACGCGGAGCGCGGCTCCCCGCGGCTCAGCCCTGCGCTCGACAGTGAGCGGCGCAGGCAGAGGCAGCTGCGTGGGGACATCTGAGGACAGCGACATTTACAAGGCGGCCGGGGGCCGGCGCAGGCACTGGAGCGGCTGCCGGCCTCCGCGCCGCCCGCGCCGTGGCCCTCACGCCTCGTTACGCGGCCGCCGGGCGCCACGGCCGCCGGGACAGCGCAGCCCGCGGGGCGGCCAGGCCTGGGGCAGGGCTGGGCAAGGCTTCACCCRCCCCTCTCGCTCTCCCTCCTCCTCAGCCTCGCTGCTTTTCGGGAGGAGGGCGTCAGGGCTGTCACGGCCTCTGCGTGTCCCCCAGGGCACCGCCACGCTGAGGACTCTGCTCCCCTCTCCCTGTGACAGCGACGTGGAGACCTCCAAGCTGCGGGGCTCCTCTAAGCTTGGAGAACGGGGCAGAAGGGGGAAATCCAACGGTTTGCCTTTGAAAGAACTGCAGRTTCAGCTCAACCCCCCTATCAGCCATCAGAGAATCCACAAGGAGCACCCTAGAAATACCCCGCCATGGGAAAAGTTCCAGCTGGAGCTTGCTCTTCCTTGATAGTAWAGTCCAGTTCCCCTCAGGGACTGAAGCTGCAAGGGCAGAGCAGGTCTCTGCYGGCCCTCGGGTTCTCCTTCTCAATGTGATACGGTGCAGAGCAGCCCTGCTGTCACCTCATGGGGATCGCGGCCCAGGACTGCTGCAAAGGAAGGGAGCAGAGAAGCCCTCGCCCTTCTTGGGAACCGCCTGCACCGAGGCAACACTTATCCTGAGAGCTTAGAGGATGCTCCCACCGAGCCAGCCGCGGGGAAAGCGTGCGCTTGCCACCGGGAACGATCTCTGTTGCATTAACGGAGCATCGTCCATGCCTTGTGAGGTGCTGCCCTCCTCTGTGCAGAGCTCAGAGAGCTGCACGTGAYGATCCACTTGCTCCAAAGCCAGGGAAAGACGGCGTGAAGCCACCAGGGTCCAGGAGCAGGAGAAGAACCAGGGGAGCCAGGGCCAACATGCCCAATGCACGATGCAGCAGCTCAGCCATGGTGGGGAATTGCAGCAACCAGCACCGTTCCGCTGTTCTGGGGACTTGAAAAAAGCCACATAAGCTTTGAMGGGTGGGAACTAACATAAAACTGCTTCAGAAAAAGGTATGGAACAACGTGGTTTGCACCAAGATGGCACCTCTTCTCTATGCCAGCAAATCTCTCATTGGAGGTTTTATCGTCACCAAAGGCAGCACCAGGCATTAGTTCAGCTCAATTTCCAACTCGTTCCCTCCTCAAATGTCATCTCTGTGGAGCTAAACTAATAGAGTGAGCTCTGGGACCTCGCTGGCAGCAGCTCCATCRTGCAGGACCCTGCTGATCCCGCAGCCGAGCACGCCAGGAAATGGAGCCTTCAACTCCACTGGGCTCTCCAGTGGCCATGGCCAGCGGTGAGAGTCTCCCCTGAAGTGCCCAGCTCGCCCAAGAAGGCCACCAGGGAGGTGGCCCCCAGCACCTCCAGTCCRTCCCACACTTCCACGGATCACCCCCAAAGAACATCACCCCTGTTGGACCCACTGGCACAGGGCTCCTCAATGGAGTGCTTTGCAACTGCCCCCAAGCGCTTCAAGGACCTCCAGGACATGCTAGGGACAAAGRCAGGTCAGACGTCACCCTGTGGAGGGGGTCAACCTAGCTGGATTTAGCCCATTTCCCAATGCAGCGAGGCTGCTGGAAGGAAATAGGTGGGAAGTAACCGCACGGCCCAGTAGCCTCCGCAAGAATGACCCAGCGACCGGCCTGGCTGGGATTAGAAGAGAGCAGGATTTGACCTGGTGGGTGTGGGACATCACTAGGAAAGGTGGGAAGTGCGTTTGCTTGTAGAGAAATTAAGGGGGGATGAGGGGCAGAGGATGAACCCAACATGCAGCAACACATCTGCTGCCCAAGCTGACAACATCGTGCATCCTCTCTATCAAAAGCAAGCAACACATTCAAGCTCTTGAGCCAACAGGACCCTCGTAGGTTTAGGAGGGTTTGAATGGAGAGAAGAGGATGGATAGATGTGGAGGAAAAGCAATAGACCAGAAAAGGAGGCAGGAATGCCATGGAGACCGCTCTCTTGGAGGACACCCTGCCAATTCCCCTGATGGGGCCAACACCTGGCTGGGATGCCGGGGTAGGGAACAGCACCAGGAGCCCTGCAAGGACCACACAGGTCATAGCCCCATCCCTCCCCACACGACCTACWAACGGCAGCCAAGACAAGCCGAGCCTTTAAAGGCTGGCAGATGAATTCAGTCCCTGAGGCGCCTAGACCCACGTGCTCCAGCGCAGCTCCACCAGCTTTGGCCTGGAGATGGTGCTGCCCGTAGCAGCACGTCCCCAAGACCCACCGTGTCACCGAGGCAGCACCAGCCACCGCGCTCCCGCAACCCTGCAGTCTCTGCAGGGCAGTGTAGGGAAAAATGAAAACAACCCTGTGTGTCAGGGGCGGGCGGGATGCTCATCCGAGCAGAAGYGGCTCCCTGCCCAGCCTCTGGCACCACGTCCTCCCCTGACCTCCCCCAGCTCGGAGGCTCCGAGCAGACGCCGGCCCACCTGAGATGAGCTCTCCCTGCCCTGCTGGAACAGAGGCTTTCTCCAAACAGCTCTCAGCACGAGCACGTCTGATTGATAGACAGAGCTCTCCTGACCTTCTCTGCCCTGGGCAAACGCACCCATTCCACTTAAGCAATTTAGGAAGTGACCCGGTTTGACGTTTGCAGCCCTTCTCTGCCATAATCTAGTGATTCTAGGCCAGCTTGTTCGAAGTGACACTTGCTGCTGTGTTTCACCTCGTTAACATTCATGTAGGATCTTCAGACGACGCAGCCAGAGCAGTAACATCTCTCTGGTGTGCACAGCCAGCCGGTGCAGGGAGCTCAAAGACACTGAAATAACCCCAGACCCAGCATGTCCTTGACCAGCCTGTGAAAACAGTATTTTTAAGCACTGTCCTTTGCAAAAGGTCTAGTCCTGCTGCAGGAGATGGAGGACATCAGGCTCTCCTGAACTCAGACAGTGCATTCATGGCACCTCTTGGGATGCATGTTAACACCCACCCCGCAGATATCCCATCACTCTCTCCATGAGATGCCATGAAGTGCTGTCAGAGGCCTCTTCTTTCCCTTCCAGTGTCAGAACTGCATCTGCTGCCCACCACATCTCAGCTCAGCAGAGCCATTTTCATCTCTTTGGTYGTGCTCTGAGCAGACACACCAGGATAACTGAAGGGCCAGGTTCATATYCAGCACTGCATTGTCTCCTTACAGGCAACACATGACATAAACACCTCTCCCAGAGAGCAGAGAGTCACCCCAAAGCACAAGACTCATCTCTGCCGGTAGTCTGATCCATGGTCTTCCCAGGCACGGGGTCCCCACAGCACCTTAGTAGGTCCACAGCAGAAATCCTCCTGTGCATGGAGCTGACGTCGACACTAACCCGCCCTGCTCCTTGATCTGCCCGGATTTCCAAGGAGCGCTAGCCAATCTTGAGAGCTGAAAGAGATAAGGACCAGATCTTCAATAGATACGGAGGAATTCAGCTCCCAAGTCCTCAGAGCCAAACTGGTGCTGAGACCCATGTGCAGCATGTGGCCATCCTGTGGTTGAGGTTGGTCTGGGAAACGCAGAACAGGATAAAACAGGAGAGTTTCTGAGTCAGTCTTGGTCTCACGAGGCGGAGAGGCAGGYTTTCTAGTGGGACTGATGTTGTGAAAAGCAATTACACATGAAGCCATCCCCAGCAGAGTCTGCTGCGCTCTGGCCTGGAGCTTAAGTCATCCTGGGTTTGGATTTTAATTAGCCCCATTCTGAGTATCTGTTCCCTATTTCCCTCTAGATAATGATTTAATTATTACAGACATGTCTTCAAATTAGCAGTTTCCTCAATGGACTATTCAGCTGGGATCTCCTCACTTACGGAACCCATCTAACCACCACCACCAAAAAAAAAAAAACAGAAAGGTCTGAGAGCATAAAGCAAAACCAAAATCCTTCCTGGAAAGAGACCCCATGCAAACACGCAGCTCCTGAGCAGGGCTGTGTGGATGTGCAGGAGCTGGAGCGATGCATTTCTGACCAGCACCRAGCACCGGGAGTCGCACACAGGACAGCAGCAGGAGCCAAAGCAGGAACCCAGCCCTGGCCTTCCATGTCAGCCACATGTCACATGGATAAGAAGCCGAGCTCCAGAATGTCCCCCTTGTGTCTTTGCTTTGTGCAAGAACATGGTGGCATCTGAGCTGGTCATGCCCTCCAGGCATCAAGCCTTGGCACCTGGCAGGCCACAAGTAGTTGGAGAGTCCAGGCATGAGGAGAATAAAGCACCACAACTCAGAACCACGGCCTCGCATGCTCCCCTTAATGAGCCTGCATGTTCTGGGATCCCCTAGGAGAAGACAACCCACCAGGAGCTGGTGAGCACCCGGCTCACTGCTGGGCTGCAAGTGCCCACGTGCTCCCGGCAGCCTCAGCACTTCCCAACAAATTCCACACGTTGGAGGGGACCACGGGGTACAGGTGGTTGGTGGGACCATGCAGAGGAGCAAGATACAGCTGAGAGCAAGGCAGATCTGTTCTGCAAACAGGATGAGGCAAGGGCCATGCTGAGGTCTGATAAGATACCTGCCCTTAAGGAAGAGGATTGAAGATGGCAAAGAATGGCAGAATCAGCCACCCAAAGAAGCACTGGACATTCATGCAAAGTGCAGGCGAGGGGGGGGATCTTCAGAAAGCATCTCTGCAACATGACTGGGTGCCAACAAGCAGTAACTCACCCACAGAAAAGCCACGTCCCCAGCTAAAATGCCAAGGAGACAGGTTGCTTCCTCAAATCAAGGGCCCTCTTGGACYTTGGTTGAGCACCTCCACACGGAGGGGCCACAGAAGGGCTGGCACAAACCCCTCTCCCAACAGCAGGCCAGAGAAGACGACGTTCCCACGTAGTTCCCATCCTCAGGAATGCTGGGCACAAGTTACCTTTTCCAGTGCAGCAACACGGGCTGATCCACAGTGTCTCAGTGGGGGAAGAATGCACCACAGACGAGCTGCCCAGGTCTAAAGATGTGGGAAACAAGCTCTCRTGTCATGAGAAGTTTTACCCTCACCTTAAAGCAGGGCAAACCCTGGTGCCGCAGGCTGTCATGGGCTCCCAGAGATGCCAGCCACTAGCACAGGGCTCTACTACGAACCAAGAAGCTCTTTGGTCTTTTTCCTCTGATGCACTTGAGCTACTGATGGCATCTGGTACCYCCCTGCCATATACTGCAGAACCAGCCACCACGAGCAAGGAATCCCTCAGCATTCCTCTCAATGGAAGATCTACAATCCCCATGTTACAAGCAGAAAACTGTGGGGGTTTTTTTGTGTGGAACGTCGTTACTGCCTCTCCCTGCTGCAATGGCAGCARGAGCAGCAGCAGAAAATCTCTGCTGGCTCCTCCACACTGCAGTTCACACTCCAACACATTAGCTTAAACCGGCTGTAGCTTCTGCAGGAAGAAAGCCCTTGAGCACAGGCACGCATGAGTCTCCAGCTAAAAACACAGCCTAGACCTCTTGAAACCCGGATTAAGGGGCTGTTCGGTTGGCTAGAGCAACCTTCCTCCTCCAGTGACCTTTCTAAGCACCAAAGACACCAGGAAAACAACTGGACAACAAAACCAGCCAGGTCACACAGCCTGTCTTCCCAGCTGATGGGCTGGGGACGGCAGCTCCTAGCATGATGCAGCCACATCTTCTGGGCAGTGGAGCCCTGCCCGTTGCATCGCCACGGCCCCCTTGCMTCACCTGCACCTCCCCTCCCCACCGGCTGCCACCGTCCACAGGCCCGAGGGCCACAGACCATCCTGAGCTCTCCACCCTGTCAGATTTGCTAGGAGAGACCGAGAGAGGAGCCTGCGACAAGACAGCCCCGCCAGACTCATTTCCTTAAGAAATCAAGCTAGAGAAGATGTGAATGGGAGAGACACAAAAGGGAAGGGAGAAGGATGCTCCTTAGCCCAATGAAGCCTTGCAGAAGATGATAATGGCAGCAATACCAGGCGCCTCCATCTGGCTGAGGACAAAGAAAGGCTTCCCAGCGACGAAGAACAGCAATAAAATTGGAGCGGAAGACAGGCCATGACTTAAAAATGCCTGAAATGTCACTTTATTAAAAAGCCCTCACCTAAGGAGACGGCAGGAATGATGAGAACAGTGATATGACGGGGAAAACCAAGCAGCAGCAGGACAAGTGGGATGGGGAGCAAACACTTGAGAGTAGTTTGCTCCCTCCTGAAAGCCACCTTGGTTGGCTTCTAGAGAGGGGAGCAGTGGGAAACCCCTCCAAAATCCAGGATRCCGCAGGGCTGTGCTGGTGGCGAGGGCAGCACCAGCTCCACTGCGCAGCCAGAGGGAGAGTGGGAGCCAAAGGGCCCATCTCATCCCACTGCGGAGCAGCGGGTCCCATAGGAGCTGCAGCTAAACGCCCCTGCATTTCGGTGCAGCCTTTAGAGGCTCGAGCCCTGCTCTGCTGCCACCCATGGGCTGCGCAGCCTCCGTGACACCTTGTGAGGTCCCTGCTCCGAGCGCCTGGGTGGAGGAGCGTGGATGCTCCATCGCGGGTACCCGTCGGGCAGAGCCAGGAGCTGAAGAGCCAACCAGGCCACCCCTGTGGTGTCTCYGTGAGTGCCACACCACGAGGGGACACCCAGGTCCCTCCCAGGGGGACTGTCTCACTTGCCCCTGGCATTCTGTGGCTGCCACGATGTTGGTCTGGGAGAGGAAATCATGGTGCTGGTGTTTGTGACAGGGTAGCTGGTTCCCTCAACTGCTCAGCCTCCAAAATCTAGGGAATTCTGCAAGACAGGGGGAATTATCAACATGAGTAGCTATGATCCGAGCACATCAGAGCAGGATGTGGTACTTCCAGTCAACCCCCTCTTCTCAGTGTTTGCCCTGAGCTAAACCAYCATTCCCGGCTGCACTTCCAGGTCAGAAAGGATCTCACTCAGTAGCACAAACATTTATCACCTGGTGACAGAGAGAGAAAAGCCCGTGTACCTTCAATCCGAAGTCTCCTAAGGAAACACCTCCACTGAGACAGGYTTTTTCCAACCTCAGCACCTCCCAGCTATGCCAAACTTTTACTGTCCATCCATCATATTCAGCGYTGCTCTGAAACACCAGTTTCCATTCCAGAAAACCAGTTTTCTCATGATCTTCCAATTTGTCCCTTCACCCCAAGATCCCAGCAAGTGTCATTTGGCCTCATTCACAGAGCAGCCCACAAGCTCTACCCACCTTGCCACAAAACTAACATGGTCAAGAAGCCAAAATCTGATGGGATAAAAAGCCTGTGAATGAAAACAACTAGCCCCCTTCCCTGCCACCCATGCCACAGATGGACCACGCTACTCCATGGCTCAAGCCACACGCGTACGTTACGTAGTTGCTGCAAAGGTCTAGACATCATGGGGGACATACACTGAGGGTTAGCAGGGATGGAGAGCACCAAATCGTGGTTCTCAAGAGCTCCTAAAGCACGTGGTCATTTGGACACAGGAGCATCCTTGTAGGTGGTGCCAGGCACTGCAACGATGGCCGTACCCCAGCAGCAGCTAAGGGTCTGGGCTATCACTTTGGTGAAACACAGCTCTGCAGGGGCTTGGGGGAGTATTTTGCTTGAGGTGGAGATGCCACATCAAGGGGGAGCCTCCCCTCCCGAGGCTGCTGGACTCCGATTCCCGCCACGCTCTGTGGGAATCAAGCGTCCTGAAAGCCACTGTGCCTCGATGAACACACCCTGCAGCACCGATAGCCAAAGCACTAAATGCTCCTTTACCCTGAAGACGAACATAGCTGCCGCACTATTTAAACAGCAGATCTCTAGAGCAGAATTTCACCCTTTGAAGCATTCACAGATGTCCCACACCGAGCCATGCAGCAACATTTAAATAAAAAATGGTGGCTATACAATAGCCAAGCCATTTGAGAATTAAAGCGCTGGTATTTTTAGGCAGCAGGAGTATGTGTGGGAGACATCTCAAAGTGCAGGCTGATGCCATTTGCTGCAGGGCAGTTGGAATTAGATTTATCAGCAACGTGTGATTTGGAAGTGACACTGGCGCCCRTGAGGAGCTGTGCAGGGATCAAGAATGCTGGGCCTTGTTTTAGTTTCCTTTTAAGGGGCAGAATTTCTTCATCTGTGTGTAAATATACAGCACACGCAGACAGAAAGCCATTCCTGTTCTGCAATGATGCTCTAGTCACTTACTCCAAAAAAGAGTCACTGCAAACGTCTTGTAACTAAATTAAATTAGATCAGGTGACAAAATAAAGACAAAACAACAAAAAAACCCTTTTTCCTAAATATGGCAGCTCCAAAGTGATGCCAATGGTCAAGCGACCATTGTCCTAGGTTTTATTCCAGGGAAAGAGAAGCCTTTTCCCTCCACCAAGCACTAGCTTTCTCCAGATGGCAAGTCCAGATATTGGTCAGGTGAAATCCTTTCTGGATCCCCAGATCACAGAATCGCACGATCACAGGATGGTCAAGGTTGSAAAGGACCTCCGGAGATCAGTCCAACCCCTCTGCTCAGGCAGTGCCACCTAGTGCACGTCACCTAGGATTGTGTCCAGGCAGTTTTTGAATATCTCCAAGGAGGGAGACTCCGTAACCTCTTTGGGCARCCTGACCCACTGCTCTGTCACCCTTCCAGTAAGGAAGTTCTTCCTCATGTTCAGATGGACCTTCCCATGTTTCAGTSTTTGCCTATTGMCTCTCATYCCATTGCTGGCCACCACYRAAAAGAATTTGGCTCCAWCCTCTTCACACCATCCCTTCASATATTTGTACCATTGATCAGATYYCCCCTCACCCTTCTCTTCTCCAGGCTGAACCGTCCCCGCTCTCAGCTCTTTCCTCCTGTGAGAGATGCTCCAGTCCCTCAATCAGCCTGGGAGGCAGACGGTGACCGTCAGTCTTGGCTGCTGAAGGAAAGGGCCACGTCTGCCCTATTAACCTGGCTGCTCATAAGCACCACCTCATGAGCTGGAGAAGACGCCTTGTGGCTTCTCATGCTTTTGGGAGGACAGGCCCAGGGAAACATCCAGCTCATCCTGACTAAGGACGTGACTTTGGCTTTGCTTGCACTTAAATGTTCAATAGAGGTGAAATAAATTCAGCCAGGCTGCTCTGCATGGTAACTGGAGAGCCCAAGATGTCCYCAGGAAGGGATGGGGTGATGTCTCCCCAGGGGATGCTGGCAGTGGTTCTAGGGACCCTGCTCCATCTCCCGTGTCCCACCAAAGCTTGCAAGCAGCTGCCTGCACTGCTGCATCCCAGACAGGGGTAAGAAGTGAGGAGAGCAACTGCTACCAGGCAGGGGGAATCTCCAGGACTTCTCCTTGACGGCTYCTTAACTCAGCAAGCTCTTCCAAGCAGCAARGCAGGGCCCRACGCCTCGGCTCACTCCACGCTGCCACGGGGCCTTCGGGGAGCTCGGCTTTCTCTCCGCTCCCGCGAGGCTCCTGCCACCCTCGGAAACGTGGGCACAGGGTCTCCCCCGGCGCCAGCCGCCAATCCGTGCTCAGGCACCGCTTCCATGGCCCTCCCATTGCCAAAGGGGTCACGGGCAGATGCGGCCACCAGCAAGGCYGTGCTCAGCCAGGACGGGAGACGCGTCCCCAGCACTGCAGGACAGCAAAGCTGCAGCCAGCAGGCGCTTCCAGGATCTACCTCGGAGTTCTCCAGCCTTGCTGCCTCCTCTCTTCACTGACACCCACCAGCCCTGGCCAGAAACCAGCTCCGGCTTGCTGGRGAAGCTCCATGGAAACACTTCCCTGTAGATCCACAGGAAAAGCAGGATCGTCCCCACTGGGGGAGCCTGCAGGACACAGTGCAACTGCGGCACTTCGGGAGAGCTTGGTCTCCCAAAGCAGAGCAGGATCTTGCAATCTCGCCTTGTGAAATCACACGCTTGCAAGGGACTTGCCTGTATTTGGGACAGTCGGGGACCAGAATAACTCCCTCTCCTGTCTCATCAGCATGTGAATAAACCAGCCACGGCTAAAAATAACCTCTGGACCTCTCCTGACTGCTTCCTACACCACCRTTTTGGGGGGGATGCTAGAAAGAGGCTGAGTTCTGCTTAGCACAGCTGCCAGGCACTGGATTACAGGGAAGATTAACTGGATTACCAAAGCTGTAAACTTTGCAAAAGAGCCCATCTTCTCCCTCACCGTCCCCGCAGGCCCTGGCACTAAGCATGCAGAATGGCAGGASCCGACCAAGCCCTTTCATTTGTGATTAGGAGCTTTAGTTCAAGTTGAAAGGACCTGTGCTAATGCTCTGGAAAAGCCACAAACCCTCTTGCTGGTTTTGGAAGCCGGGAAACACCGGSCCCGGCAGGAGCTGATCCTTTGGGGACGCAGCGCACTGAGGAGACTCCCAAAGCAGGGAGCCGCCGCGTGGTCCAGGCTCCCGCCACCCCGTGCCCAGGCCGGCTAYTACCTCTCGGCCAGCGATGGAGCCTCTTCGCTGGCCAACCCCCTGGGGCACCGGGAGGCCCTCACGGCTCCGCGTCTATTCTGTCCCTGTGCGTTAGCCGCCGCTCGGCTGATGCTCGCAGAGGAAGCGGAAACCGCCTGTAATCGCGGAGGAAAACCCTTCCCACTCGGCAAGAAGGCGACACAGAGCTTCGGAAAAGCAGCGATGCGGGAGAGGCGTCCCTTCCCTCGCCACGGATCCCCTCCCGTCGGTGAGGCTGGAAAAGCGAGGCCAGGGGCGCGAGGCTCCATCCTCGCCGCACGTCCTCCCCTCCCCAGCACAATAGCTGCTATTTGAGGACACGGGCACGCGCCGACAGTGGCTCAGGGCACGGCCGCTTCCCAGCCTGAAAGGCCCGGCGCTCCCTCCCGCCCGGGAACTGCCCTCTCCTGGAAAATGGTGCCCACAGGCTGGAATCAGGAGGGAAAACAGCTCTGTTCTGCCACCAGCGTTGATTTCTTGCTTATTTTTTTCAAATGCAATTCAAAGCAACCACGCAAAGCTGGTGCATCCTCATGCTCGCTAAGAGATGTGTGGAAGAAATTCAGAAATGGGAACTGGAAAAAGAAAATCTGCATTTCAGGCGAATTTGAGCATCATGAGTCCTGCAGGATGACAGCGCTGGAGAGGGCAGCCCCCGTGCATTGGTTTGYGATGCACTGAGGTACATTCAGGAAGGCAGTGGTGTCCTTTGGCAGCACTCGAGGGGCATGGGATGAGGCCCCTCCTGGTCGGTGGCTTTGCACCCCAGTTTTCGGAGAGATTTGGACAACCAGCTCCGGTAGAGGAACTGGTTCCCTCCACAGCCCAAGTGGAAATCACGATTCCAGCCTTGCACCCTGAGCACGGGTTTGTCCAGACACGATGGGGGTGCAGGAAGACCCTCTTCAACCTCACAGCACGAGTTACATTGACAACATTCCCACTCCTGCGYAGGACAAGTAGGACCCAACACCAACACTACAGGCAGGACTCGGCCAGCGAAGGGCCTTCAGTCAGCCMTCGCAGCCGCCGCTCCAGGTGCGCAGCAGCCTCGGCAGCTCTGAGGGATATTTTCCCTTCCTCCTGCACAAACGGCAGCTCGTGGGAGCTCTCTGGCACCTCCAAGCCTCTTGGCATCCACTCGCAGCCCTTTGGGCATCGAAAAGTCCYGGTCACTCGGCTGGGGCACCCTGCTTGGACCCCGGCGCCGGGTCCCAGCTGAGCTCTTCCCTCCTCCGTGGTCACGGTTCCCCACACCTCCCTCCCCATCAGGAAGCAGCTCTAAAGCAGGGATTTGTTATAGCATCCAATGCTACCTCTGGCAGAAAAGCCAGGTGAAGGATTCAATACCCTGCCCTGCAAGGTGATGGCTCAGAAACCCCCCCGTCTGCTTTTGAGAGCTATCTGGGAAGGCTCAGGCACACCAGAGCATTGCATTAGCAAGAAATTAACTGCAAAATAAGGCTTCGAGGCTCAGTGAAGAAGCCCGGGCCTTTCTCGCCTTGCTGGAGATGCCACTGAGCAGCACCCGTTGGGCAGTGCTCGCGCATTCACACGCCAGTCGTTCTCTTTTGCCCCAAAAGCGCAGAAACACCCGTGAGCATCTCCAGACCGGTCTCCACCGGGTTGAGCAGCCTCTGAGGCCCTGCAAGAAGTCGGGCTCCTCGTTTAATCCCGAATCTGCCAAGGCCCAGGGGATCCGGCACCCCCGAATCCCTCCTCTGTTCATCAGTGCCACCCTGGCGTGCCAGCCCCAGGAACGCTGAACCCGGGGCACCACAACRCTCAGCGCAGCAGATGGGGCAAGAAGAGCCTGCGCACAAGGTGGGAAGTCACCTGGGCACCCACAAGCTCCAGAGGGGACCGCAGGGACCAGCTCTGCTCACGGCTCCATGAGAAACCACCAGGAAAGTACCCGGAGATCAATCCTGCTTCCCCACCAGCACCGTCCTGGCATGCCAGGAGCGTGTTATGGTGTTCCTGAGGCCACAGCTGCCAGCAGTGCTCCAAAGCCACCAGCCTTCCGCCTCCTCAGAGCCACGAAGCCCCCGCAGCGGGCAATGCCGCCGCGTTCACGCAGCCACCAAGGCCAAGGCTGGAGGCCGTGGGCCGCCGGCGCCGCGGGCCCGCACGCAGAACCTCCTCCAGCAAACGAGCAGATGGCAGCAGATGAGCTCAGACGAAGGCTCTGCCAGCACCCACTTGGCCCAAGCCAGGGTGTCCCCAGAAGGTTTTGCAGAGCTTTGAACAGAACGCCGCCCCCAGAGCCAATTGCGGCTGCAATGATGCGAGCTGGGGGAGAAACGACCGGAAGAGTGGTGGGCTTGGGAGGGAATCGTGGTCTCTCCCCAGCTGCCATGGCCGTGACATGGACATGGACGCGTGGGAGCGCGGGGACCGGCACCTCCGGGCTGGCTAAGGCAGCCGGTGCAGCCTGGAGTTCAGCACCGGGGAGGATGCTCACGGCAGCGATGCTCCGGTCTGCCCGCAGCTCGGTGCTGGGAGGACGTTCGCCCGGAGGATGCTCTCCCGGAGGACGCTCATAGGGAAGATGCTCATAGGGAGGATGCTCATAGGGAGGATGCTCTCCCGGAGGACGCTCATAGGAAAGATGCTCTCCTAGAGGATTCTCATAGGGAAGATGCTCTCCCGGAGGACGCTCTCCCGGAGGATGCTTGGGAGCTGGACCCAGTGCTGATGCAGCCGGGAGGAGCCGGMGCTGGGAGGCAGCGGGGGCAGGAGGAGGCCGCGAGGAAGGACCAGCCCGGCCGAGATGGGTGAGATGGTGGCCCCGGTGGGGGCGAGGGCACACTGGGGACCAAGATGGAGAGGCCCTGGGGGCGGAAAGGAGGGACCCCCTCCCCACTCGTGCGCTATAGGGGCTGCTGCCCCCTCCCTCCCCCGGCCCTGGGGGTGGGGGACGCGGCCAACCGCATCCCCCCCGCAGCGCATCCCGGGGCGGGGGGGCTCCGCATCCC
The DNA here is from genome assembly GCA_003342815.1 of Eudromia elegans. Classification (NCBI taxonomy): domain Eukaryota; kingdom Metazoa; phylum Chordata; class Aves; order Tinamiformes; family Tinamidae; genus Eudromia; species Eudromia elegans. The sequence continues at coordinate 718,806 of PTEX01000282.1, forward strand.
CGCAGGCCCCGGGCCGGGTCCCAGCCCCTTCGCCGGCCCAAGGGAAGGGGGGGGACCGGGCGCCCCCCRCCCGCACTCACCACCGCCGAACGCGCTGGAAGCCGCCGCCGCCCGCGCCGCAGGCCCCGCCCCCGGCCCCGCCCACTGCGTACCTTACCGCGCGGCCACGCCCCCTCCAGGCCACGCCCCCTCCCGCCGCCGTCGCGGGTGTGGCCACGCCCGCGCCGGGAGGGGCTAGGGCCGAGGAGGGGGGAAGGGGAGATCCTGGGGCAGGAGCGCCCTGGGCGGGCAGGAATGTGCAGGCGATGGGAAATATCCTGCAGGGACAGGAACATCCTGCAGGGACAGGGGCCGCCTGGGGTGCAGGGGCCGCCCTGCTGACAGGAACGTACCCGGGGGCAGAGGACCCTCTCTTGGGGGGCAGGATCATCCTCGGGAAGCGGGAATGCCGAGGGTGGGGGGGGGGAGATCCCTGGCGGCGCAGTCGCTTCCTCCGAGAGCAGCGTCCCCATGGGGCGGGCAGGAACCCCCGGGGCTGAGCACGCCGGGGCCGCCGCCTCCAGCTGCCGCCCGCCGCCCCCCTTCCCGTTACCGGGGACACCGGGGCGGGGGGTTCCATGGGGACAGCGGGGACACGGGCCGCGTTACCGCCCGCATTGGCGGGGGGGGGGGGGGGGGGGGGGGGGGGTCCTTTTCCTCACAGGCCCCGTTACAGGCGTGCCCGCGGTGCTGCGGCCACCGTGACGTCATTGCGCGGGGACGCGCGGCGCGATGGCGTCACGGTCTCGCGAGGCGCGGCGGGCCTGCGGCGGGGGGCGCTGTGCCGGCCGGGCCGGGCCGGGCCAGGCTGGGCCGCTCCGCTGCGCTGCGCTCCGCGCGGCCCGGGACATGGCCCCGCGCGGCCGGCCCGTCCCCGCCGCCATGCCCAAGCGCGGCGCCCGCAAGCGCCTCAAGTTCCGCGCCGACGACGTCTGCTCGGAGCGCGGTGAGCGCCTAGGCCCGGGCCGAGCCGAGCCGAGCCGCCAGGGCCGGGGCCACGCGAAAAGGCCTGAGCGCCGGGGGAAGGGCCTGCACGCGGGCCCGTGCGGGGGAAGGAGCCTCGCCTGGGGGGATTGGGCCTGGCTGCAGGGGCCGGGGGGAACGTGGGCGGCCTCGAGCTGGGCCCTGGGAGCTGCTGAGGCCCTGGGGGAGCAGCCAGGCCTAGAGGGTGACAGCGAGTGTTGGGGGGGTGGGGGTGGCTTTGCCTCAGCGTGACCTGATCCGTTATGGGGGGTCCCCCAGGTCCCGGTAGCCCCATGGGCTGGGGCAGAGGGTGGCACCTGGCCCACGTGCCGCTGCCGGGCCCTGTCCGTGCGGATGGGTGGGCAGCACCCAGGCGAGTCTGCCGAGCGCGTCCCCTCGGGGGTCCCGGCCTCGCCCCTGTGCTCCCTCCTCCCCTGACTCCCCGGCTCTCCGCAGTGACCGTCGCAGATTACGCGAACTCTGACCCAGCCGTCGTGAAATCGGGACGGGTGAAGAAGGCCGTGGCCAACGCGGTGCAGCAGGAGGGTGAGTCTGCACTGGAGGGCCCTGRTGGCCCGGGACTGAGGGCTGCCTTCCCTCTCACTGGGGTCTGTGGTGCCTGGGAGAGCTGAGGAAACTCCCTCTCCTTCCTCCGTAGCCTGGGAAGATCTGGCTGCTTAGTTCAATATCTGAAAAAGTCTGTTCTTCTGCAAAATTAGGTACCTAGAATCTTAGATAGGTCATTTTGTAGAAAACCTCCTATAAATCCATCTCAGAGCTGCTGAATCTATGTTAGTGTCCTAAATGGAAGGCCTTTTTCCATTTAATATGGTGGGTTACCTCCCACCTGACGCAGAAAATAACAGGATAAAAGTTTTTATTACTTTACCATCTCATTCAAAACTGCAGACAACTTTATTGACAGTTTTGTTCCTGAAGAAACCATTTTCCAGTGGGAACGTGGTTATGGTGGTTCTGCAATGAGATTTATTTCCTGCTCTGTGCTGCAAACTGCTGTGAGGTCTTCTGAGAGTGTTGCAAACTGAATAAGCAAGCAGCTTCCTGAAAGGTTGTTGCAGTGTTTTGTTATCTACTTCCTCCTGGTTTTTAGCTGTTGAGAGTAGTGGGAACTTTCTGACCTCACACAGCCTGTTCAATTGAGAGTAGTTAATGTTTACAACTTGCCTCTTAAGTAGTCACACAGGTAGAGTTGGGGTGGAGGTTAATGTTGACACAAACAGTGACTGTGGAGCTCTCTTTAAATAAGAGAGGCCTTATTATTTGGCTGTAACCTCACATGTTCCAGCAAAAGGTGCCCTTTGTGGAGGTGCCTGTGTGTGGGAACTGTACTGGGTAGTAATGCTGCTGAATGTTTGGTTTTTTCAGTCACTATTTCTCATGTTTTTTCCATCAGGGTATCTCCCTCTCACTCCAGGTTCTGGAACAGCCTTGCCCCTTCCCAGTCCTCCTTCTGTTTGCTATTGGATATTCTCTATTTCGCCTCCAAGTGCTGCACTTCAGCCTTATATGTTGCRCGCCATGTTGTCTCTTCCTTCTGTGCCCACTGTCCGGGTGTCCCCTGGTGCAGTTGTGACTCAGGATGGCAGCAGGAGGAGGAGGCRGCCTCTGCCCAGGGCGCTGCCTTGGAGAGCGGCAGCTTTTAGCCTCGCTCAACCACCGTCCCCCTTGGTGCCAAGTGGACTTGGCTCCGGGAGTGGCTGCCAGGAAGCAGAGAGTCTYACAGGCGAGCAGAGACTGGTTGGAATTTTCCCAGTATTTTCCTCGCTCCATCCTAACCCCTCAGCGAGGGTTGTGACACCATGAAATAAGGATTGTGTTTGGCAAAATAGTAATGCAGAGCAAATCTGGGAATGAAGAGGGGGATCAACTCTGATGTTGATGTGACAGGGTTTTGTTCCAGGTCCCTGTCAGAGTCTCTGACTGTTRCTTCCCCTTGCAGAGTGTCACCATCTTGCTGTCCCAGTGACCTGTAATTTGCATTGCCACCTGCTTGTCTTTGGCTGTAGAGGGTCCCATAGAGAAGGCAGTAATTTTTAACAGCTTGAAAGGGAAACTACTGCCCTGGCTGTGTGCGCTTTACAAATACACTGTGCAAAGAAAGGAAGAATTGGTTCAGAAGAGGATTGACAGCGTTGCCTCACAGCTGGATCTAGTCCTCTGCTGTGGCTGAAAACCAGGCTGTGCAGTCCCTCTTGCTAAACTSGCCAAACTCTATCTTCAGACTCTCATCCTGCCCTCCTGCTGTTTTGGAACCTCATATTTCTGTGGCCAGAAGTAAGAACATATCTAGACTAAGCTTATTTATGGTCAGTTCATATTTTTGTTCCTGTCGCTCCCATCACTTTTAAGTCTGATAGCTCTTCTCCGTCTTTGACGGGTCTTATGATGGTGTCTTTGTTTGTATAAAAGTTTTTCCAACTTTACATTTACTGGATTAGAAAAACTTGAGCACTGCCAAGTCTGCTGTGGCGACATCAGTTGCTTCTGGGTACTACGGGKTTTTTTTCCCTCCAAGCACTTTGGACTGAAATTACATAATTTTGAAGAAGTTGTGCAAAGAAATGACTGGTTTTGCAAAGACTTGTGGCATGGTGCTGTGTTTAGGGCTGCACTTGTTGGGTTTTTTATTTTTTTTTTTTCCCCCTTTTTTGGGACTAACCGATTACAGGCTCACTCTTGAATTTTTCTGCCTAATGAGCCCTCAGTTAGTAGACTAATTTTCAAAAATAAATTTTCCTAACAGTATTGTCTTAAACGTCTCCCCAGGCACAGCAAAGAATCTCTGAATTCACTTGCTGTTTTCCTCCTTAGTTCAGAGCCCTTTTTCTTCAGTTAATGCTAGGCTAAATTGGGCTCTGGTGCTTGGCACTGGGTTACATTGCTGGCTATATCTCTTTTCAGCCCCACAGTCTCCGTGTTGTGTGTGTCAAAGGGCCGCCTTTGCCGTGTGCGTAGGATGGTTACGGGCTGGGTGCAGCCTTCCCACAGAAAGAGTGGCTGTGGTTGTGCCAGGAAGCTCTGATGCTAGGGAATCAGCACCTTGGAAAGGGCTGTTTCCTTCAGAATTGCAGCTGGCTTCAGCTACAGCAACAGGATCAGCTTAAAGTGCTGGAAATCAGCCTCGTTGCTCATTATTTAAGGCGAGACAAAGTAATTATGTTTTCAATTCACTCGCCCATGCTAATCTTGCAATGGCATGGTAATCCTCAGGCCCAGGCTTTGCTTGCTCATGTTATTACAGAGCCTTAACATGGCTTGAGTGTCATTTCTTTGCAGTGGCCCTGGCAGAGATCTGACTGCAGTTGGGCTGAAGGATCTCCTGAACTTGGATTGCCTCCTTCTCTCCTTTAGTGTATTCAGAGTTTGTCAATTCTTCTTGTTCTAGTAAAATCCCTCTGTGGTTTGGAAGCTTCTTGTGTTCCTGCTGAGGAAGTTCTCTCTGTATCTGGAGACTCTTGTGACAGCAGCGATGAAACAGACACAAAGGAAGGTGTCAGTGGGCGACCTGCATCTAGAAAGAAGAAGAGCAAAAGGCACAAAGGTACCGTCGCGGTCCTCTCCTGGGACAGCTCTGTGTGGGCTTTTCCAGGATATTTCTCTATTTGTGATGTTAGGGGTTGCTATTTGCAGACTAGTCCTGTGAGTTTTCTTGGGGTTCTGAAACTTGTGTGTGCACAAGTTACAGGGGTTAAGCCACCGTTCCCAGCTCTACTGAGAAACCTGCTGCAACTTGAACAAAAATGTTGACTTTTCATGAAGGTGAAGGTTTGRGCACACAATCCAAGCTCAAGATCTTGTTCCTTTCACTGATTTACTATCAGCCTTGGAATACTAATGTAGCGCTACTGCAAGAGTAGGGAAACTGCCATGTGTGACACACTGTTCTTCACTGAAAGCATCAGTGAGAACAGGATTCGCTTTGAGCAGCGAACCTTTCTGTCCGCCACATACCGATGGGCAGAATCTAGTCTCTGTTTTTAGGGTATTTCCAAACCTGCTCTGTACTATGAATGGATTTAGAAAGCAACTGAGTGAATTTAGCCTTGGTGTTATCGTGGAAAGCTAATTCTGAGGAGCTCTATCCTTCAGTGCTTATACTTTGTGCAGCTCTATAGTGTGTAAAGTTATTGTGTAAAAGATACTGGTTTGTGTAACATCATCTACAAGTTGTAAAYTTACAGCAGTCCACTGGGATGGCATTTCCATCTCTGTTTATTAAGTTGTTTTGGGGAATCCTGGAAGGATAGGAACATCCCAGTAGCTATTTTGGTGTGAAAAGACAGTGGCTGTTTGACCACTTTGTTTTATTTCCAACAAATTGTTTTATTTCTCTAACATCCTCATTTTAAAACCTAGCTGTTGTAAAACTTATTGCCGAAGAGTTCATCTGGCTGCTTAAATCAWTTGTGCAGTAGCAGAGAATTAAGGAGTGCTTTAATCTAAATAAAATTCATGCTTTTTTTAATCTCTGCTCCTGAATATGAAGAAATAAACATTTGAAAGGCTGTCACCTCTTTTAATTATTTTAAGCAGTCCAAGTGACATATCTACAGATCAYTTTCTACATTCTCATTTTAAATTTGATCTGCCTCTTCTTGAGAGCTAGGTGCAGACAAAACTTGAGATCTTGAGCTGTTGTGTGTCTTGTCTGGAAAAGCATGTTTTTCTTCTGAATTGCTCTTCTGCTTTCCATATACTAGTCTTGAGAGAGGTCCTTTAACCTATTACTTAAGAATGTTCCAAAAACTAATAGTCAATTGAGTAACTTAATTGTTCCATTAAAATCTTATCTTTTATAATATTTTTTGAGAATTGTCTATGGAAAAACATGGTGGTCTTAACTTAAAGACATGGCTAAAATGAAATGAATCTGTGAAGCTTCGATTCTTTCCACAGAGCTTTTAATGCTTCGGAGAGGGGAAAATGAGCCATTTGTTCTGCTATGAATTTCATTAGTGTTTACCATCTTTGATTAAAATGCAGACTTAAGAAAGCAGCTGATTAATGAGAAACTGCCCTACCTGGGTGTATGTGCTGCCTGGCAGGGCTTCTGCTAGAACCTTAGGACCATTCAGCCTGTGTTCAACCCCACACACACAAACTCAGGTTATCCGGTACGAGCAGTGGAAGGCATAGGCCTTCCCTCCAGCTGTACTTTGGAAAAGTTTTTTTTATTGCAGTAACACATGTTCACTGCATTTAGAAAATCCTGATGGTGACGGCGGAGAAGAATATCCCATAGATATCTGGCTGCTGCTGGCATCCTACATTCGCCCTGAAGACATCGTTCGGTTTTCTCTGATCTGCAAGAAAGCCTGGACCGTTACTTGCACTGCTGCCTTTTGGACCAGGCTCTACAGAAGGTGAGGTTCTAAACACTTTTATCTGTTGCTAGGATGCTTCAGTGGTGACCAGTAAGCTGCAAGTAAGGGAATATTACAGGTTTATATTATAGATCCCTTTGCACATTGAAGGGGTGGTTTGTGCCTCGTTTGGCAGGGGAGTTGCCAAAAATCTGGTTTGGGATCTGGAAAGGGGTCTCTGCATGGCAGCAAAATCCCATATGCTCCATACAAGATCTCAATGCCTGTCCTGGTTTTCAGCTTGCCAGAGCCTACACGCTTCTGTTAACACAGAGAGCATGTGGTTATGAATGTGAAAAGTGAGGTCAGGCCATTGCCTGCGTTTAAAAAAACAAGCATCTTTGATAGAAAACTTGTGCTGCGTGAAGGTAGATTTGATTGTGGGCACTTCCTCTTGTTTAGGAAGACATCAAGCAGAGGGTAATGCCAAGCATTTAGGATGAGTCTCCCTGGTGGTAATGGGCTATAATAAAATAAGAGAAGAAAAGCAAAGAAGCAGTCAGAATATGAAACAAATCTTCCCTTCCTTATGCATGCCACTCACACTTGCCTTCAGGAGGGAAGATACAATTTCTTACAGACCTGTTGCTCAGGAGGGATGGTCAACAGGAGAACAAAGCATTCTGGGACTTTGTGACTGCCACGTGATTTCACATAGAGACTAGAAAGCTCTTGCAACATTCAGAGTTGATCACTGGTCCCCCTTGTGTTCAGTCACATGTTCAGGTGTTGCTCACATGGATTTTTGTAGCTCTCTTGTACACATCTCTGTGGCTTTCTGACCCTTCAAAGCATGTTGGCTTTGTCCTTTGCTTTTCAGGCACTACAGCCTGGATGCCTACCTGCCGCTCCGCTTGCGACCGGAATCCATGGAAAAGCTGCACTGCCTCCGTGCGTGTGTCATCCGGTCGCTATACCATATGTACGAACCTTTTGCATCGCGAGTCTCCAGGAATCCAGCTATTCCAGACAGTACTCCTAGCACTTTAAAAAATTCCAGAGTAAGTGCTAGTGCTTAGGAAGGGGGATGTGTCTGAGGTGTTGCTTTTTCTGTATTTTTATCCTCTTTCTAGGAGAAAAAAAAAATGTTGTTTAGATGATCCCCAGTGAAGCTTGGTTTTTAGAGGATTCTCAGCTTAGAATAGCTTTTTTTTAAAAGGTTTCTGGTGTCCGTACAGTTGCTACTCTAAGGGATCTTGACTTTCCTGGGCGCCTAAGTCCTACCACAACTACTTTGTAATCAGTAAAAAACACTTACGTCATTGAAAATCAGAAGTCCTGCTGGTATGATTTGTAGCTTTCCCATCCTCGCTTGCAAACTTGTTGTTGAAAGGCAATTGAGGCAGGGTCAGCATTTGTATCTTCTGCTTTATTCTGACACTCTCTGCCAGAATACATCTTTTCTCCATAGCAGACATCTGGAGAGCATCAGAGGTGACAGTGAGAGCCTCAGAAAGGGACTCATTTCATACTATGTCTCCTCTAGGTCATCCATTGTCTCTGGTTTCTGCAAGAGGGAGGGTAGGAAGGTTGTGAGCATGGCAAAGGTACAGAGCAAATGTCTGCCTTGGTCTGGGGCAGCAGCTGTTTTGGCCTGTGAAGGATTTGCCTCTGGCATAGGCAGGTGATTCCCTTTGCTATTCCAAGCTTGGAGCACTTGCATATCAATTCCTCTTTAATTGCTGTTATCATTAACTCTGAATTGCCTTTGTGCTTCTTGTCTGGTTTTAACTCACAACTGACTGATGTTCAGGGAACAGCTTAAGCAACAGTGTGAATTCTGCCCCCCCGCCCCGCTCCAAATCCAAAAGCTTGTTTAATGAGGCTTTTGGAATGAAACTGAAGGGGTTTTGGTTCAACAGTTCTTTCCGTTCTGTGCAAAAGACAGCAACCCCATCTGCCTGGGTAACATCTCTCTTTCTCTACCTTCTTCCTTGCTCTGTCTGTGAGGATATTGGGAAGAGTGTTGCCTGTTGAGGGTGCAGAGTTACCAGCAGTAGCACAAGCAGGTGGTGCTGCAGAGCAGGAGCAAGGCAGCGTTTCTGCGTGTGGGTCTTCCGTCTCTGCATCCAGAGCTTTCCATCCTCGCTCCAGATCCCCAGTTTGGATGTTGCCTGTCTTAATTAAAGACCAAAACACTTCTAGGAAATTCCAGCTTAACCTTAGTCCTTCTGAGTTTGGCTTCCCACTAGGGCATGCCCACTGCTCGAACGTGCRAGCTAGAAGCCTGTGAGATGACACTGCCAGGGCTGCCAGCTTGGAAACACTCACGTTGACATCATAACGGCTTTGGTGCCCCCTGCTAGTGCTTCTACTGTACTAACAGTTCTAGAAAGATTCTGGAAGTGAAATCCTTTATTGTCTAGCTTTAAAAAAGAAAGGAAAAAAAAAGGAGGAAATTAAATGGTGATGAGGCTTTGTTAGAACAGTAGAGGTCTGACCCAACCCCTTGGAGAAGAGCAGAGCTATTAGGAGTGTGGTCTTGCTCTACTACTGTGTTGCAAGACTCTGAGCTCCAGCTGCGTTACTGTGCATTGAAATGTCCAGGCACAGTGGGTATGGAGGAGGTTCTGTCATTGCCTCTCCTTGTCCTCACTTTCATGGGCTTTGGTTATACCTTCATGGGTCGCTGAAAACAATGGCAGATGCCTCCATAAACTGCATGTGGCAAGAAGAGCCCCCAGTCCAGGGTGTTATTGGATCTAGCTTTTCCTCTTTAATTTCCTTTTTTCTTTCCCTAGCCTAGCTTGTGTGGGACACTGGAGCCGTTATGGTGTCAGCAGAAGTGTTTGCCCTTTAAAGACACCCCCGTTATTTTGGGTGGAGCAGCAGGGCCTACGGCGCGTCTGAAGGGCAGGACGGCTGACCCGTGGATGACATCCTCTGCCCCTTAGGAGGTACTGACCATTTTGTGCTTCACTATTTGCCATGACCAAACGAGCTGTTAGACCAGATTGTCTGTGCGGGTGAACTACAAATGCCACTAACTGTGGAGTTAAACTTGACAGGATTTGCTGCACACTCAAATTAATGAAGATCTGGAGAGTGGTGTTATAGACAAAACCCGGGGCCACCTCCTCCCAAGTGGAGACTGCTTGATAMGTGTTTCTGAGCTTTGTTGTTCACCTCCTCAAGATTTGTCATTATGGAGATCATTGTAGAGATCCTTCAAGGACTCTTAATTACGGACTTGACTCAGATTTCCAGTAAAGGGTCTTGTATCTCCTGTAGCTGCTATATAAGAAGCCTCCATGATGGAGGCTGGTCAGTCTTGCTTTTATTTGGGGTCCCTCCAGCTGGAATTAAATTRTACATGTGCTTCCCCCAGGAATCCAGCCAAGGCATCTTTTGAAGCGAGAGAGACTGTCTGGGTGATGGGGAGCTAGCTTCTCTACTCGTGTTGTTGTTCTTCCTTCTGCTGACACAGTTAATAAGAGCAGATTAAGACCAGCTGYGTGGGCTGGCGTCGGTGGTGTGGAATCAAGCTGATGGTCAAGCTGACTCATCAGATACTCTTCTTGCCTGTTGAAGGATAGTAGCTTCCACTCAGGTCAATCAAACAGTGCTAGCCTGGCACTGGTTTTATGCTCCAAAACATGACAAGTTGATATACAGTTGTGTCAGGGCCATCTTTTGTCTCTGAAGTGGCTTAGAAACTTCTGTATCTGTCACCTCAAAGCTCATGCCTCAGACTTTGCTTTTCTCTTTGGATTCTTTCCTTCTTGACCCTTTTCTGTTTTCAGGTGTTCTCTGCTTTAGTCTTTGAGTCCAGCTTAATGGGATTTCTTGATGTGGGGCATCGAGGAACAGCTGAATCTGTTCTGCTTGGGAAGGGACAAGTGGTACAAAGGGATTTTTGTTTTGCAGACTAGTGACTACATGTTGTGCTATGCTGTTGAATGATGAATTGACCAACTTCAGACGGGGAGATGGAAAATTTGGGGTGTGTTCTCTGAATATGATTAATTTGAATAAATTACTTCTAACTGCTCTTCTGTAATTGTGTTTCTAATTGGTAGTCTTTATGCCCTGCAAAAAGGCATTGAAAGTGTTGCCTCTAAGGGCTTCATAACGTTGTGTTTCTTTTTTTCCGATGCAGTGTCTGCTTTTCTGGTGCAAAAAGATTGAAGGGAACAGACAAGAATCAATGTGGGAATTCAACTTCAAGTTCAAAAAGCAGGTATGAAAGCGAAACTCTGATTGAAGAACAGAACAGCTATAACTTTTTTTTTTTTTTTTTTTTTTAAAAAGAAAAAGGCAGTAACTTTTTTTTGGGTGGTAGAAAGAACAAGCCTGAATTCAAACAATAAATGAAAACTCTGAATCCCATGATAGAGCACACTGTGAAACTACACTTAATATTTAGTCTATGCTACCAGCCTCTTCAGATTCCTACATTTTTATTTCCTCATCTGTTACCCTTTCTCCAGTTTAAGACATGGTTCATTCGTCACCCCAAATAACCTAATCCTTAGGTTATCATTACTCATTACAACCAAAATGAACAACCTTTTTGAGTTTCATGGTCAAAACTGACCCTAAATCTCAAACTTCTTGCCTTAACTTGAGAAGCATTCYCATTAGAAGCCAACATGTGCTAATAAAAAATGCAAGTTATTGCTCTCCTATTGCTGTGTAAAACAACCTCGAGCTAAGTWCATTTTTGTCTTTCTTTCAAGTCACCCAGGCTAAAGAGCAACTGTTGCAAAGGTCTTCAGCCACCCATTCAGTACGAGGAAGTCCATACAAACCCTGATCAGGACTGCTGTCTACTGCAGATCACCACCTTTAACTTCATATTTGTGCCAATAGTCATGGGTATGACGTTTACCTTGGTAAGTGTTCGTCCATGCTGGCAAAGTGGACCAACTTTGTACTTGGAGTTTCTAATAAGAGGTGAAAAAGAGACTTCTGGTCCCTGTGGTTTGGTGTAAATCACGCTGTTTTATCAACTAACTGGTAGTGGGCACCTGCAAGTTAATTCTTAGAGGCATTGCTGAGGATTTCCTCAGTTGATTTCTGCAGACCCATCAATTCCTGCCTGTTTGATGTGAGCAATATCAGCAGTGTGGAGAATTTGCAAGAAGCTGAGGGAGGCTGGCAGTGGTTGGTTACGGATGCCCCAGCAGGGAACAGTGTCGCAGTGTTTTTGTGGTCCCAGGTCAGTGAAGTTGGTACCTCACTGCTAGGGGAAACAGCAGCTTTTGAACCCACTTTAGCAAACTCAGTCATTCTCAAAACTGTTCCAAAAAGAAGTAAGTAGCAGACCACATGTGCTCACAGCAAGACAAGCAGTAACGCCTGGGGCAGCACATGAAGCTGTAAGTCAGGGTTTAAATTAGGCCTGTGCCCAAGAATTTGGTGTTAGCGTGAGCAATGAGTCGCAGCCTCTCTCTGCCAGCACCTGGAATACTCTAGATGAATTGAGTTTTGAGTTCCTAACAGTTCACTTTTAGATTAGTTGAAGTTCTTCYGTTCATTTGCAGTTTTGTGAAATTCTGTTTTTGTGTGTGTGTGTGTGTGTAGGTGAAGAACTTGCCTGTACAGAGTTATCAGTTCTGCATTTTAAATATTGACTTARTCAAAAAGAAGTCATTTTGATACCCAGGGTCAATGATCTGAAATTGTAACCACAATCTCTGCAGACAATGGGGTGTTTCTAGAGTAGCGACTACCTCTCTAGAGCTCATCCTCGTCTCTCTTGCAGTTCACCATCAACGTGAGCACGGACATGAGGCATCATCGTGTGCGCCTGGTGTTCCAGGATGCCCCTGTTCGCAACGGCAAGAAAGCCCGGCTGGACCAAGGGGTGCAGGTTGTGTTGGACCCTGTGCACAGTGTGCGGCTCCTGGATTGGTGGCACCCGCAGTACCCCTTCTCTCCGAAAGCTTAGTGCCCTACTGAGTCAGCCAGCAGGTGACTGAGTCTGGCAGGCTGAAGAGAATTCCTAGGAACCAGGAAATGCTCTTTTTATTTCTTAAATAAATTCTGCAGTCTCCTTGCAAGTGGTTGAAGCTACTGAGCTAGTCTCTATGTATATAACTTCCGGTCAGTGACGGGCGGAGCTGAGTGTAAAGCGGGAAAAAAAAATTTGTAAACATACTTTTATGTAAAAATTCACGTTTTATGATTTGAAAGGAGCTCCCTGGAACTGTTCATTTTAAATCCTTTTGGTGCTAATGAAAGTGGTCCTGTTTTCTGTTGTTTGGGAAGAAGCAGGAAGCTTCARTGTGACCAGAAGCAATTTCCCAGCCAAAACCCGTGTTTGTTTTGCTGCGGCATGATTACATTCAAATACAGTGTGATATTTTGGTGTCTGAGGAGCAGTAATGAAAGCAGCAGTGACCAACAATGCCCTTTTGTCAGATGTGAGTTTAAAAAAAAAAAAAAGAAAGCAAGCATAAATGATCAAAGTAATATTTCAAAGAAGATTTGTAAGGGAAAGGGCTTTCTATGTAGAGATACTCCATGTTCTCACACTGATGTTTCCCCTTGAGAAGATCTAAGCTTTGAAAGGCCAAGGATGCTTTTCAGAGAAGAACAGTCGGGGGAGATGCAGGGGATAAACTAAAACTGAAGCGTTTGTGAAGGACTGGAGTTTTTGTACGAGCAGTGGAGAAGYGTTGACCTGTTCATGCCGGATAGCCCAGGAGCGCCAAGTCCTCAGCTGGACAAATTAAGAAGACCCTCCCCCAAGCTCTCTGAAACTGCTGTGGCAATGGGGTGTTGGAGAAGGGAGCAGGGTGCCGAGTCGGGATCCGGCGGAGTCGCGCGCGCGGTCCTGCAGAGAACGACCTGGGCGTGGAGGTGCAGCAGGCGGTTCCTGCTGCCGCCCGGCTCGCGGGTGGCGAGGGCAGCATGGAGGGCGCAGGGGAGGAGCGGCGAGCACAGTAACCAGATCCGGAGCTCCGCAGGTAAGGGATGAGSTTATCAGTCCCGTCTCGTAGCAGGTCTTGTCTCGGGCAGGAATAGCTAAACACTCTGGTGTAGCTGAGGGATGGTTCCTGAAACTCCTGGAATGAGGGGGGCTGGAGAGAGGGTTTTTATCTCCTCACTTTGAAGCAGTTGTGCAAACATTCCATCATCTCTGCGTCCCCTGTAGCTGCTGCCAGGAGTTTCTTGTGTGTGCCTTGGCTGCAGTGTATGTCCTCATCAAGGACACCTGTCCCAAGGTGACATTTACATTAGATACTTGCTCTGTGATAGGAATTTTGAACAAACGTTGGAAAACTGCTTTGCCCTTTCCCTTTTCATTGCTGCTGAGCATGCACAGTGAAGCCGAGGGAAGTAGTTTTGAAGCCAGGTAGTAACAGGTAGAGTAAGGGAAGATATATCTTAACTGTGGTGACAAAGTTCATTCCTGCTGGAGCTCTGCCAAAGCTGCCGTTGCAAAGATACCTTCTGCCCAAGGGCTGTGCAGGAAAAACTGCAAAAACCCACAGGAAAGGGAAGCAGCTCTTAATTTCTTAAATTCGATCTAATTTTGTTTTATTATTTAAGATAATAGTCTTAAATTTTTCCTTGTGATGCCCCTAGGTATCTCTGAACTCGCAGTGACGAGTCCTCAGTGCTGAGGTAGTCGCATCATTTTACTAAGTTAAAAACAACAGTCACGTTGCAAAATTGGGCTGTCTTAAGTGCAAAGCCTTTCTCGGTTGGTAATGCAGGCTGCCCTAGGCCGCACGTCTCTTCCATCAAAGCCGAAGTTGGAGGAAAGGGGCTGCTTTGAAGCAGGCGCACCGGGGCGGGCTTTGCCATGCGCCCTTAGGTGCACGGCACCCCGCAGCCCCTGTGTGCCGAGCCGCTGGAAGCGGGGCTCTGGAGAYGCGTCTGCCTAGTTGGCCCATGGTGTGCTCCTCATGAGGGTCATTCTCTTCAGGTTTTGGAGGAGTTGCTACGTGGCTGTCCAGAAGAGAGGAGGAGGAGGAGGAGGACGATGGCGGGTTTGTCTGAAGGTCCCTCCTCGCGCCTCCGTGGCGGCGCCCCGGGTCAGCGGGGCTGGGTGTCCGCTGTGCGCGTCGCCCTGGCTGCGGGGAGGGAGCACGAAGCACAGCCCGGGGCTGGGCGTTTCCACGTCTCTTCAATGCAGATTGCGTTTGTTTTAATCAAGCCAATTATGAGGGGCTCCTGGACTCGTCTTCCTTCTCCTGCAGTTTTGCCTATCTGTGACCCAGTGGCTCCTGGTGCCAGGTCCGTGCTGGGCACGCGACCTTGGTGCCTGCCTGTGAGGAAGGGACGTTAAAACGCTTGGCGGCCGCTGGTGTTTATTCGGGCACCTCTAAAGGTCTCGCGGCCAGTCCCAGGCGTCCTGGCCCGGCCSTCGCCCCTGCGCGAAGCCCCGGGGCCCCTGGGCCGCAGGGAGGAGCGCGGAGCCGTGAGGCGCCTCCCTGGCCCTGGGGCCCCGCTTCGTGTCCCTGCTTTGTCCTGCTCGTGAATAATGGAGAGACGGAGCCTGCGGTAACTCGAYGCGGCCCCGCGCTGCCGCGCTGCGGGGGGGCTCGGCCGCCAGCCCGGCTCCGCGTGGCGCTGCCGGGGCAGGTGTCCCGAGCGGGGCCGGGACCCGCTCCGAGCTCCTCTCCGGTCCCCCGCGGAGCGTCCCCTCCAAGCTCCGCTCACATCCGCACCTGTATCGGAGCGACCGCTCCTCAAAACAACCCTTGGACCTGGGCAAATCGGGGACCGCTTTCTGCCCCAAAATTGTTCCGAGGAAAACGATGTCTTGGCCACCCCTGTGTAGTCCCCGATTCCTCTCTTTTCCCCAGGCGGAAAAACCAAGTTGGTGACGCAAAAAGCAGGAGTGGGAGAGGCCCTGAGGCAGAGGGAGGCCAGAGGTGACTCCCGCTCCGCAGGGCCAGCCTGGGAATCCGCTCCCGCTCCCTCCGAGATCTCCTCCAGGCAGGCAGGGGTTCTCTGCCGGGTCTGGTTTGCGGGAGACGCCGGCGGGGAGCCGGGGGGGACCCTGCAGGTGGGCGGTGAAGAGCCGGGACCCGCAAGCCGAGGGCAGCGAGGGCTGCACGGCGGCCGTGCCGGCCTGCGCCGCCGCCTCGGGCTGGGCCGCGGGCGCCTCAAAGGATCCCCTGGGCGCGAGGTGTCCCCGCCCGCGCCTCGGCGGCATCCCCTCTGCAGCCAAGAGCCCCACGGGGCGCCCGCGGCCGGGCCTTCTCCCCTCCCTTTCCTTCCTGCAGGGCAGGAAGCGCCCGGCGCGGCGTCGCTTCCTCACCGACCCCTGCCCCATCCCGGGCTCGCGGTGCCCCCRGCGCCCTCCGCCCGGTCGCAGGGCGACGCGGTCCCAGCCAGCGGCTGCTCCCGGCGCCCGCGTCCTGCCCCGTCTCCCCGCCGGCCTCGCCGTGGCTCCCGCGGCGCCCGCCTCGCCCTGAGCCGGGGCCTGCCCTGCTCCCGGGCAGACCTGGCGGCCGCTCCTTAGCCAAGAGCCTCCAAAACGGAGGAGGTTGGGTCCCGGTGGAGGTAGGATGGGTCTGGGCTGGCCGAAAGGGGGGGACACGGGGGCTGGTTTCGCGCGTGGACGAGCAGGCGGTGCAGGCCRGGCGTGGGTGCCAGGAGGGGTCGTCCCTCCCCGCGGGTGCCTGGGTGGCTCTGCCCRGCGGGAGAGGCCTCCCCGGTGCCGCGCGGTGAAGGTCGGGCCTGAGGCTGGGGGGACGCAGGGGCAACGTGTCCCCCGCGGGGGGACGTGGGCGCCCCGTCTGCGCGGCCGGGCCYGCCGGGTCCTGTCCCACCCGCCCGCAGCGGCCCTGGGGACCGAGTCCCGCGTGTCCTGCTGGCCGCACAGGCCCCTCCTCTGCAGGTGAGAGCCGGGGTGGGGCCTGGCAGGGAAACGGAGCTCCGGACGGAGAGCCCCGCTGAGAGCCGCCCGCGTCCCGGCCACTGCGTGAGTCCCCGCGGGCGCCACCGGCCCTGCTCGGTGCCGCGGGGCAGCTCRGGGACTGGGGGGTGTCCCCAGGCCGGCAGCTGCTGAGACCCCGCGCGTTGCTCGGGGCCGCCCCGCGTGGCGGGACCGCCCTGCTGMCCCCAGCGCCCTGCCCGCCGGCGCCCGGGGACGGAGCCTTGTGGGTTTCTTMCTCCTTCCCAGCTCTGGGATGAGCCTTGGGACAGGGAGGCGCGTGGGGAGCGGGGCGGGAGGCCGGGCCGGGAGCTCGGCCCGCGGGCGCCCGCGCTGCCGCCTACGTGGGCTCTGCGCTCCGGGACAGGCTCCTTGCCCAAGAAATCCCCTCTGCYGGCAATGGGCATCTCCAGAGCTGCTCTCGGCTTCCAGGGTTTGGGAGCACTCGGGGTGTTTTAATTTAGCAACGTGGGATTCCATTTAGCAACGTGAAATCCTGGTTTGAGCGCAGCCTGGCGCAAGGGTTGGCTCTGTTCCTGGGGCAGGGCTGACCGCAAACGGGTCGCCCCGGAGCCTGGCACGGGCAGTGGAAGCAGCGCCATGAGCTGCCCTGTCCCCCTTCCCCTCCGTGGCGGGACCGCGTGTCCGGGCCTGCTCGGGGCTCTCCCGGTGAAGCCGAGGGCCTCGTCGGGCTCCGCGCCGCTCCAGCCGCGCGCCCCGCGTCCCGGCGCGGCTCTCCGGGGGCCCCCCGGGCGGTGCGAGGCCGCAGGGGAGGTTGTGTGAGCGCAGGGCGCCGGGCCGGGAGCGGCTGGGGCTGCCCTGGGCACCCCGGCTGCCGGGGCTCTGCGTTCTGCCCCGCGCGCGGAGGCGCTCGGCCTGCGGAGAGCCTGAGGAGGGGCTGCGGTCACCAGCAGTGGCTGTGGAGCCCCTTAGGCCTTCGGAGTGGGGACGTGCTGGCAGGATGCGGAGCTGCGGGAGTGGAGGTGGGAGCGGGGCCCGTTTCCCGCAGGCCCCGGCACTGCAATGGCACTGACACGAGTGCTGCTCGTGAGGGCCGGGGCGCTGCTTGGTAGCACCGTGTTTCCATCCAGGACCAGCCCTGGCAGCTCAACCCCCTCTGATCGCCAGGAAAACCCCYGGCCGCACACACTATAAATGCACAATACCCCAGTGCATGTCCATGGGCCAAGCCCCGCTGTTCTGGCCGGCCCCGTGGCCTCAGCACGGAGCCAGGGACGTGCTCGAGGCTGCTCTCGAGCARCCCTCTTGAACAGAGAGCTCTGGAGGGGCCAGGCTTGGTTTTGAGCAGCTCCGAGAGCTCATTCCCGCCCCGAGAGTTCAGCCTGGTCCCAGCTGCTCTGCTGCCCTTTCCCGGTATCCCTGGGAATCGGGTCTCGCTGAGGCGGGTCCTGCAGGTTCCCCGGCTCGGCCAAGCCCTGGTGGGAGCCGCTTGGGCGCAGGCGCTTTGGCCCGAGGCAGCCCGAACTCCCTGGGCACCCTGCGGGGCCGGGACCTGCTCACTCTCCACTTCCCTGCTCTGCTGGTCATGGAAAAACCCCAGGCCAAGCTGGGAGCCTTGCAGCCTCCCGCCACACCTCTGCCACCAGGGGAAATGTGTCAAGGGCAACGCGTGTTCCTCGGAAGTGACTCCGTGCCCTGGGAAGGGCTTTCTTGTGCTGCAGGGGGAGCGAGGGACGTGGCTGGAGGGGAGTGGGACCGGGGGCTGTGGGACCGTGAGTGCGGGTGAGGTTCGTGTTGAGGCTGGCRCTGATTTCGGGCAGCCAGGACTGGGGGGGATCCGGCCTGTCCAAGCAGGATGGTGCTCAGGTGCCCATGGATGGGCACCYCTGGGCACTGGGGGCTCCGTCTGGTTTTCTGCTGCGTCCTGACGTGCTGCTTCCTCTCACAGCCCCAGCACGCTGCCCCGCTGCTATGCGATGCTCCCCGAGGCGCTTCCTCACGGCCGCCCTTGCAGCCGCCTTCCTCTTCCTCGTCTTCCTCGTGCTGGGCAGCCGGCGGGGGCAGAGCCTGGAGGATCCCCCGGAGGTGAGTCCCTGCCCCAGGGCTGTCCTGCAGGGGGGCATCCGTGTCCCCAGCCCCGCGTGGAGACCTGCCCCAGCAGTGCCACCTCCCTGCTCCCCCACCGTCCTGAGCCCCGGCTCCGCCCTGGGGTTGCCTGCTCCACAGGACGGGGCGGTCCCTTGTGTCTCCTGGTCGCCCCACACGGATGGCACCTCTGGTAGGTGCTGGCTCTGACCTGGCTGCTGTTGGCTCCTGCGCAGGTGGAGCTCGGGGGCCGGGCACGAGAGGCAGCTCTGCAGGCGCTGCAGCCCGACGGGATCCTGCGAGCCCTCCGGGAGCTGGGCAACCTCTCTGCGCTTCCCAACGTCTCCTACCGTCTGCTTGCCGGCTCCCCGCCGTCCCACAAGAGTGAGTGGCTTCGGGGCCCCGGGCTGTGCAGGGCTCTGGGTTCTCCTGATGCGGCCGCAGGTGCCAGTGAGGACCTGCCCCGTTAGCTGCTATTGCTGGGGTGGGGGGAGGGGTCCTCTGCTGGCATTTTAGGTTTTTCTCCTCTGCAGAGGGACCTCTGGCCTCCTGCAATGTCCTGTCCCCATTTTTGCTCCRTTCTGGGGCCATTTCTGAGATGCCAATGGCTTTGGTCTCTGTAAGGACCTGCCTGACTTGGCCATGTGCCCAGAAATGGCMTTAAGTGTGCAGGGAGCTTCCTGGAGCTCCCCGAACCGCCTCCCCTGTGGCGTGCAGGGCAGGCTCTCCCCAACCGCCACCCCAGCTTGCTCATCCCTTCTCTCGGCCTCKCAGAGTTCCTGGCAGTGGGGCTGGCCTCCGTGCGGCGGCCGCGTGGCTACTACCTCCGGGCCACGTTGCAGTCTGTGTTTGAGCAGTCGACGGCGGAGGAGCTGCAGGACATGGTGGTCGTGGTGCACCTGGCCGACACGGACCCGGGCTGGAACGCGCGGGTGGCTGCTGACCTCGCCCGCAGCTTTGCTCGCCACCTCCTCCAGGGCCAGCTCCTGCTTATCCACGCTCCCCATGAGTTTTACCCGCCTCTGGAAGGCCTGAAGAGGAACTACAAYGACCCAGAGGAGCGGGTGAGGTTCAGGTCCAAGCAGAACGTGGATTATGCGTTCCTGCTGGCCTTTGCCGCCAACCTTTCCACCTACTACCTGATGATCGAGGATGACGTGAGGTGCTCCAAGTCCTTCCTCACAGCCATCCGCATGGCGCTGACCTCCTGGGAAGGCTCCAACTGGGCCACCCTCGAATTCTCCAAGCTGGGCTACATTGGGAAGCTCTACCGCTCCAGTGACCTTCCTCGCCTGGCTCGCTTCCTCCTCCTCTTCTACCAGGAGATGCCGTGCGACTGGCTGCTGAGCTACTTCCGCCTGCTGCTCACGCAGAAGGACGTCATCCGCTTCAAGCCSTCCCTCTTCCAGCACATGGGCTTCTACTCTTCCTTCCAGGGCACCGTCAACCGCCTGGAGGACAATGACTTTGAGGCCGACATCCTGGACGTGCCAGACAACCCCCCGGCGGCTCTCTTCACTGAYATAGCAGTCTTCGAGAACTATGAGCCCTTCAAGGCCTACAGCAGAGCAGAGGGCTATTTCTGGGGGAAAGCCCCCGCGGCCGGCAGCGTTTTCCGCGTCGTCTTCCGGCAGCCAGCCCAGGTCACCCGCGTGCGGGTGCGCACGGGCTCCAGCGAGCGCGGGGGGGACATCCTGCACGCGGGGATGCTGGAGCTGGGCTGGCGACGGCGGCCCCGGGGCCAGGACTGCTCCCTCTACACTCCCGTGGGCGYCTTCGCCAAGGGGCTCTTTGAGCGGCGGGGGCTGGAGAAGGAGGTGCTGCATCCCGTGGAGTGCGTGCGGATACGCGTGACCCGGGGCCAGAGYGAGTGGCTCATCATCGAGAGCATCGACATCTGGACAGCGTCGAGCGCCTCGCTGGGGACGTGACAGGCGCTGGGGCCTTTGGGAGCATTTTGCACTATTTTAAGAGGAGCTGTGGGGTTTTTTTTCAGGCCCTTTTTCTGATGGAGAATTAAATTATTCAGTCCTCCTGCTGCTGCTGCTTCGTCTCTCCGGASAGATCCTGGGAGCAGGGGATGCTCTGCGGGGTGGTGGAAGGGGAGGCAGAAGAGCCCACCCTGCTAGGCCTGGGTTCTACTCTAGCAAAAGCCACCTGCCCCCAGGCAGGCGGGCATCAACATGGGGCCTCAGCCCCTATAGTCGATCAGCAGAGAGGCCTGTGTGTCCCCATGGTTGTCCTGCTCCTGGCACCTGGCCTCCCCACTGGATCCCTCTACATTGGCCCTGCAGACACCCTCCAAGGCCCCTCTTTTGGCCCCAAGGTGCTGCAGAGCTGAACTCCTCCCAGCCCCACTGACAGCCTCTGTGTGGGCTCCAGAGCTGCCTGGAGCTCTTCCCCAACCCCCTTCAAGTCCTGGATGCATCCGGGAAAGCTGAGGGCAGAGGGGTGGCCAGACTGGAGCACGGGCAGCCGGACACCTGGGCCCTTGGGGAGAAGTGATGAACCAGGCAGCAGTGTGCTCTACGGCATCTCCATCCCATCCCATCCCATCCCATCCCAGCCCATCCCATCCCATGCTCACATGAATTTTCCAGCCCAACTTGTGTTTCTCCTCTTTCCACTAGAAGGCAGTGCACAGAGCAGCAGCTCAAGCGCTGGGGACTCCAACCCTGGCACCACGGGGCATCTGCCTGAAAAAAAGCCAGCCATACAATGAATCTGTCTGCATTTAATATAGAGATACTATGCGATAAACTCAGCACCTTCCTTACATTATAAATATTCTCAGTTGGATCAATATATACACAGAAACACTGCAGAATCACTTCATTTTCTTCCACAGAGTGAAAGTACAGTCAGAGCACTCTGGTTTCTTTATATGTTTTAAAAGCGTAAGTGTTGCCTTTCCAGGGCCCTGAGACCCATTTAGCAAGTGTATCCGATACTCCAGTGAAGCCACTGAACCCACTGTGACAGTGGCAAGGGGCAATATGGTGGGTATAAACGAAATGCTTTCTCCGCCATGTGTTATTTATYCCCTGACCATCCAGGAGAAACAGAAATCTAAAATGTAAATCACTCCATTCACCTGTTGGTCTCTTACCTGTGAATGTATTAATAGTTTTGTGACATTCAGCCTGCACAGAAGCAGGCTGCTATCTCAGCTATGCTGGTATACATCTGGAGCAGGAATTCCCCAGATTTACCCCAAAGAAAGACCAAGTGATCACTGGCAGCTCTCCCTGCCTCTTCCCTCCTGCGCAGCAGACTCACCTCAGCAGACAAGTGCTGAGTTCTCATCAGTGCCAGCTGGAGAAGGAAACCTCCTCATCCCAGAGCAGCATCCTTCAGAGAAGGCATCTGTGGCAAGTGTGAATGGAGGCAATGACTGACTGCCAGGGAGCAGCATTGTGCACTTACCCCAGAAGGTCTTGTAGTTTGTGGTTGGGTGTTGGGTCCTAGGACTGCACAGTGAGAGGAATGGCTCTGACCCAAAGCACGTCCACCTCTTAGTGTTGGATGTGGGCAAATCATAACTTTGTTCCCTCATACCTGTTTTTTTTTTTTTTGCTCCCTAAACAGGACTGTACAAGTGCAGCTCCTCCAAATGCTTTCTCTGAGACCACAGAAGTGCCACACACTATGGGAGGGCTCCAGGTTTCAGCAGGCTGTCATGCGACAGCACCGTAGCAGAGGGTAGCTGAGAGAAAGCACACAGTAATATTAAAAATTTTATCCCACTGAAGCCAGCAGTGGACTTGGCCAACACAGAGTGCTTCATACCAAGACCCCTTCTCTAACAGGGGAAGTGGGGAGAGGATGATGGAGACTTCAGTCCCCGCACACGTTGGCTCCTTAACCAGGGCAGCAGCTCTGCAAACAACCATTTACATGCAGGAGTGGAGCCAGCGGTCAGTGCAGATCTCAGCAAGCAAAGATTAAGGAGCCTTTGGGCAGAGAAGTATAAGACAGCGGGACAAAACCAGAAGCGCTTTGGCCTGCCCTTCTGGCTGCAGTATCTGAGAGGGTTCGAGCTTTCAGTCAACCMCTACGGATGTCCTGAAGGATGCCCTATGCCCACCTCTACCAACTGAACTACTCTGTCTCTTGGGAACTGGTGCCACGTAGCTGCTTGTCTAGCTCAGCATCTTGTGGCGGTCGAAAACGGTCTTTCTCTGCTCCTGCACCTGGCGCTTCCAGCGCTGCTGGGCTCCCTCCACCCTCTCCAGCACCGTGTTGGCTCTGGCACCAGATGGGGTGGGGACTGTGGCCAAGGAGCGAGCATCCTGCAATGCAAAAAGCGAGATGAAAAAGGGTCAAAGCAAGGCATGCCCACGGCAAACACAGATGACTCATTTCTGTGAGGAACTTCTACAAAAGGAGCAATTCCGGGCTCATTCTTTTTCATCCTGAAAAAGAACCTGATTTTCTGAGGTCCTTGACACTAGCTTCCCAAATCTGACTAGAAAGGCTCCTCATCAGAACACACACAGCAAAATCACAGTTTCCAAAGGGATAACTTCCCATAAGAGCAAGGGCCTCAAGCTACTACACTTCTAGAATACAATTCCTCTTATCCTGCAGGACCTCCTTTTTTCAGCAGAGGGAGGTAATGGGTAAGATACACACTTTGGAGCAGCTGTTGCTCATGCATGTCGACCAAACCTGAAAGACTCAGGCCAAAAAGTGCCTTTTGTGACTTACAGTACACACAGGACAGTGTGACCTAGGGCCTCAACTCAGAGGCTGGGGAAGGAGGGATTCTCTAAACACTGCCACTTCCATAAAGTGCAACTGAGCAGCTGGTTTAGAGCTTAATCACTAGAGGAACTGTGGCCTTGGGATGGTGAGATGATGGAAAGATGACAGCTATACTTCACCTGGCTCTCTATGGACAGCCAGCACCTCAGACTTAGCAGAGCTATAAGATATCAAAGCAGCACCCCAGGATCTCCCGTCAGGAAGACGTCCATGGTGCTGTGTCCAAAGCACAGACCATCTCAAATGGAGCAGCGTTGGCAAGATCCAGATCCTAGGACTTCACTAGGGGAAAGTCACTGTCTTCCTCATTGACACTGCCCTTCGGCAATACGTCAGTGGGTCAGAGATGGCTCTGCATCACAACCTTAGCAAAGGTGCCACTATGAAGGTGATCTCAGTTAATTGATATCTAGCTGGTTTTTTTCATTCTGTTTATTTTTGGAAGCAGAATAAGGATGCTGTGAACAGACAGAGTTATACAGAAAGCCCTGTCAACTCCAGCCTGTTGTCCTGCCTCAGTTGAAGGGATGTGAGTCAAGGACAATCTYGTTTCAGGATAGTAAAAGGCAATCRGRACATCACTCACGTGACAGRGCACAAAAGAGGATCTYTGCATCCTCTCCTTGGTGCCTTGACTTCTCCCACAAAATGAAACTCCGAAGGCAGTGCCCATGGTTAACCCAGACTGATTCCCAGGAGGCAATGAGATATTCCCAAAAGAGATGAGATCTGAGTGCAAATTCTGCTCTTGGGGAAAGCACAAGGGACAAGGTGGCCTGCACACAGCAGGGTCCAACCCCAAGGCAGGCTCCCACAGCAGCAGTGAGGGCTCCAAGTCTGCTCTTTTAAGCAGCATAAAAAGAGGCCASACCAGTGCTTCAGCAAACACTTCCAAATCATCTTTCCCTGGAATCTCACCAGCAAGTGACTAAGTGCTATCCAAACAGGAGCCATTTGACTTTTGGTTTCATCCACACTGTGAAACACCAATCAAGGCCACACTGTAAAAAACTCACCCTCTTCTCCAACCCTGCTAGAGGTCCAGAAACAGGTTTCATCTTGTGTTCTTTGAATTTTGCCTTGTGTTTCAGCATGCTCTAGCACTGATTTGACTCTAAATGTTTACCTGTGCCAAGCGTCCAAAAAGCAAAAGTGCTCGTCCCACACTGGACTAGGGGACAAGCAGGAGGACGCTGTTCCTCTGGCAATCTTCCCTCGTGACGCTGCTGTCACCTCACCATGACTGCAGCCACCCATATCAGGCCACTCGCCCCAGCAGCACACGCTCACCTCGTTCTCCTCCTCATTGTGCAGGGGCTGGGTATAGGCATCTGGCTTCCTGATCAGAGGGTCCACGAGCACAAGAAAAGCCATGTAAAGCAGCAGTGCCCCCACTACAGACAAGTAAATGATGATGATCACCTGCATTTAAGGACAGCATGACAGCAAAACATTCAGACGTACAGACAAGAAGCACCACAGAGGCCCCAGAACTACTATGAAGCTTCTCTCACAGCTGCCTCTGGTGCTTGGTCCCCATTCTAACTTTGCTCATCTCTTGTCTGTTCGAGCAGGAGGGCTGACGCTGGGCACTGAGGAAACGTGCCACTGCTGAACAAACCATGCTCAACCTCTCTGCATTCTGCCAATTTAGCACATGTGAAACAAGACCAACAAGAGGTGTCCACAGTCAGAGGTACCTGGCACTGTCACCCAGCCTCCGCAAGGACACTGGGCTCCCATGCAGCCGGCTCTGCAGTGCCAGCAGTCCTCTTGACTYGCCGGTGGTACCCCTGGCACTAACGCTGTGTGCTACTTGCGCTAGTTTTGATTTTCCTTTCTGGGCTCTTCTCCAGGAACCCCGCCAGCCTAGTTCTGCCCGGGCTGGCCTGGCACCGCTGAGAGAAGGAACTAGCGAGAGAGAGAGGACCCGTCGTTACCTTGATGGTGGTTGTGCTGCGCTCCTCGTACTTGCACTCGCACAGCAGGCAGTAGGCTTCCACATCGTTCCCTGGCACGGGCATTGGCTCCACCACATGCAGGCAGTTGCTGCGATAGAAAGAAGGGCTCAGTRTCAAGAAAGGGTGAAACGGGTGCTCTGTGGAAGGAGGCTGGGGCTGACTCTTTTCTCTGTGCCTCAATTTTCCCATCTGTATTATCTGGCTGATAATGAAAGTCATGCTCACAGCTTAACTAGCTCAACATTACTGGGTTAAATTGCATCAAAGGGCCTTTTCTGAGATGTTCTGTAGGGAWCAAATCAAGGTGAAAGAGTCTGGAGAATCGTCCTATAATCTGCTAACAACTCATGGCCTTAATAATAATAACAGCTTCCAGATCCCCAAATTTCTGTTCAAAAAGGACCCCCTCATTTAGGTGGAGTGTCATCTATTGAAATGGCTTCCTCTGCAAAGAGCTGGCAGGCAGCGGCCATGACTGACATCCTCAAAACAGGCTCGCATCTCCGGAGCGCCAGACGTCATGGACCAACCCACAGGCTTCCACAAAAGACTCACCAGTCCTTCTGCGACACATTCTTGTTGTAGATGTGCCCGCTGATGTTCCGGTACGGGGGACAGATGCACTTGCAGCGGATGTCCTCTGAGCTCTGSAGAGTGAGACAAGACGCATTATTACCCAAACATGTGGATACAATTGTGTAGCACTCACACAGGGCTGCACGAGACGGCAAAGCCTTCCCCAGAAGAAGATAACTTCATGCCGTGTTTCTTCCTTCTACTTTATGACTTCCATATCAATAGTTTCAATTTGTACCGCACCCACAGCTCAGCGCCTGCCTCGGAGGCTGTTCACTCACCTTGCTGGCTTGTGCTGGAGGAGAAAGGATGCAGCAGAGCAGTGCCACAAGCAGCAAGGAGCTTGCACACTTCCAGGCGCACAGCACAAACATCATGAGGGCCTGAGGAAACAAAGATTCACATCCTGGAGAGACTACAGCTGTGCACCCAAACCATCCYAGGGCTACAGAGAATATTGGTGGCTTCTTTGCAGTTTGACCYGTGCAACTACACATAAACTCCAGCATAACCCTTACTATGATGGAGCCCTTCAACTCATATTTTGCCATGGGGATTTGATCTAGTAAAGATACAGGACTGGGAAAACCAAAGACCGAGAGTAAGCTAAGGAAGGGGATGGGGTCTCCTTGCTGTACAATATGATAAACACTAAACCAGTCATCTTTCAGTGGCCAAAGATTTGCTTCTGAGTGGGTCAGAACATTTTCCTCTCCTTTGTGAGGAACTCTGGCAAAGGAGCAAAATATTTATCAATTCTGGAACTTCCTTTGCCACAAAGTATGTGTTTGGTGAAGTTCTAATTATTTTCCTATTGAAAATTGTCAGTTTGGTGAAACTTTTCTTTTTGTTACACAGGCATAAACAAGGGTTTTACTGAGATGTATGTTTGCAACACATCAAAAGGAATGAGCAAGGAGCTTTTGGCATTGCTCAAGCAGAAGGCGGCAGTATACAATATGTGGAAAGAAGGACAGGCCCCTTGGGAGAAATACAGGAATGTCGTCAGGGATTGCAGAGACGTGACCAGGAAAGCTAAGGCACGTTTGGAATGTAACCTGGCAAGGGATATTAAAAACAACAAGAAAAACTTTTTCAAATATATTAACAATAAGAGGAATGTGAGGGAAAACGTGGGTCTGCTGGCGAACGGGGTTGGTGCCCTGGTAAAGAAAAACACAGAAAAAGCAGAGCAGCTAAATGGCTTCTTTGCTTCGGTGTTTACCAAGGGCAGCCCTTCAGAACCCCGGGCTCTAGGGACAAGAGAGGAGGACTGAAGAGAGGAAGATTTGCCCTGCGTAGARGGAGATTTTGTTAGAGAGCTCCTGTGGAAACTTGACGCCCACAAGTCCATGGGCCCTGATGGAGGATGCACTCCAGAGTGCTGCATGAGCTGGTGGATGTTGTAGCCGAGCCGCTCTCCATCATCTTGGAAAGGTCCTGGAGAACGGGAGAGGTGCCGGARGACTGGAGGAAAGCCAATGTCACCCCGGTCTTCAAAAAAGGCAAGAAGGAGAAGCAGGGCAACTACAGGCCCGTGAGCCTCACCTCCATTCCCGGAAAAGTGACGGAGCAGCTCATCCTGGCTGCTGTCTCCAGGCAYATGGAGGAGAAGAAGGTGCTCAGGAGTAGCCAGCATGGGTTCACCAAGGGGAAATCATGCTTGACTAACCTGATAAGCCTTCTATGACGGTGTGACTGGCTCGATAGATGAGGGCAGAGCGGTGTCATCTATCTGGATTTCAGCAAGGCTTCTGCCAGCGTCCCTCACAGCATCCTCCTGGGCAAGCTCCAGAAGWGTGGGTTAGATGGGTGGACAGTGAGGTGGACTAGGAATTGGCTTGATGGCAGAGCTCAGAGGGTGCTAATCAGCAGTGCTGAGTCCAGCTGGAGGCCTGTGGTTAGTGGTGTCCCCCAGGGCTCAGTTCTCAGTCCAGTCCTGTTCAATTTATTCATTAACGACCTGGAYGGAGGGATGGAGTGCTCCCTCAGCAAGTTTGCTGACAATACGTAACTGGGAGGAATAGCTGACAGCCCTGAGGGCTGCGCTGCCATCCAGAGAGACCTGGACACACTGGACAGCTGGGCAGTGAGAAAGCTCATGAAGTTCAACAAGGGCAAGCGCAGGGTCCTGCACCTGGGCAGGAATACCCCTAGACACCCATACAGCCTGAAGACTGACCTCCTGGAGAGCAGCCCCGCAGAGAGGGACCTGGGCGTCATGGTGGACGACAAGTTGACCATGAGGCAGCAGTGTGCCCTTGTGGCCAAGAAGGCCAATGGGATCCTGGGGTGCATTAAGCAGAGCGTCTCCAGCAGGTCGAGGGAGGTGATTCTGCCCCTCTACTCAGCCCTGGTGAGGCCGCACCTCGAGTCCTGTGTGCAGTTCTGGGCTCCCCAGTGCAGGAGGGACGTGGAGCTGCTAGAGAGAGTCCAGCGCAGGGCCACAAAGATGATTAGGGGCCTGGAACATCTGCCCTATGAGSAAAGGCTGAGAGAGCTGGGCCTGTTCAGCCTGGAGAAGAGAAGGCTGAGAGGGGACCTCATCAGTGTGTTTAAGTACCTCAAGGGAGGGAGTGAGGAGGATGGGRCCGGCCTCTTCTCAGTGGTAGCCAGTGAGAGGACTAGAGGAAACGGCCAAAAATTGAAGCTCCAAAAGTTCCACAGGAACTTGAGGAAGAATTTCTTACCAGTGAGGGTGACAGAGCACTGGAACAGGCTGCCCAGAGAGGTGGTGGAGTCTCCTTCTCTAGAGATCTTCCAAACCCACTTGGACATCCCCCTGTGCCACATGCTCTAGGAGACCCTGCGTGTGCAGGGGGGTTGGACTAGATGACCTCTACAGGTCCCTTCCCTCCTTAAGCATTCTGTGATTCTGTGAATAAGCAGTTCAACATCTTTCCTATGAAAGGCAAAGTTAGCCCTGAAAAAACRCTCGTGTTTCAATCCTGGCCTGCCTGGAGACAGGAGGCACAGGAAGTATCATGCTACCTTGGGGACAGMTTAAAAAGCCACTTCAGGAGAGGTTTCCTGTTCGGGGAAGGTAATTTGCAGTTTCATTAATCAGCTCCATATGGTACACATAATCCCACAGCTAACTCCATGTATTTATATTCTATCAGCTAGCATAATCCTGTTAGTATTTATATCATAAGGATATTACACCACCATTTTCTTTATTTTATTTCAGTATCCTCAAATTAAATTAGCTCATTCTGCAGAGACTTAATGGATTGCCACCGCCAGGTTCCTCTTCTTTTTCTAAACAACACAAGCCATTTTTGTCAAACTAACCGGCAAAAAATGTCAAAATGTGTYCCAACAACCTACCCACTCACAGGATTTATCAACTCTTTCCCCCGACTAGCAAAAAACAGGCACTATCCTGTGACATGGAAATCATCTTTCCCATGTAAGTTCTATCAGTGGAATTTATACAAATTGGTATAATTTAATCGGTCTTGGATTTACAGAAGCAAATCGTCCCTCAGCRATTTTGACTTTGCTACAGTCAGCAAGTCTCCTTGCAAAGCAAATCCACAATTAACAGGTATTAAATGACCACTTAAACATCTAGAATTTATATAAACATTTCAATCCCAATAATAACAATCCGGCACTGCAGCATATATCCGGAGCTACGTGTCAGCCCGTTTAAATCCAGAGGATAAGAATGGGCCTTAACTGCCTTTTTTCAGGCAAAGGGGGAAAATATGTGATGTGCCACAGCACCTTCACCAGGAACAGGTGTATACATGCGTGAATATATATAAATATACACAAAGGGATGCACAGAGGCTGACTGCACCMGTGACAAGCTGTGAGGTGCTGGGGACACAACAAGGTCCTCAGCTCCGCATCACCCGGGAGCTCCGCGTAGCTCCCCGACAGCTCCCAGCCCGAACAACCCGCCGCCACGGGGGGCTGCTCCGGGAACCGAGGCCAGGCCGCAGCCACCGGAGCCCCCCTCACCCCAGCTCCTCCACCCACCGCACAGGGGACCCCGGGACCCTTAGAACCGCCGCCCGCGGGGGAAGGTGGCGGAGGAGGGAAGRACTCGTCCCCCTTCGGGTCCCCCTCGGCCTCCCCGCCGCCTCAGGCGCCCCGCGCGCAGCAGTCACCGGCCCTACCTGCCGCGCCGCACTCGCTCCCCACCCCCCGCTCCGGGCTCGCCCCCAGCCCCTGCGCTCCCATTGGTGGCGGCGGGTGACGTTGAGTGACGGGCAGCGCCGCTGGCCAGTCAGAAGGCAACTGGCTGAGCGGGGGGCCTGACGAGAAGCCCCGCCTCCGAGGGGGTGCCGAGGGGACGGGGGGCCGAGGGCGGCGCGCGGTYCTGGGGGTCCCTGAGGAGGTTCCGGCCCCGAGTGGCCTGGGTAGGGCACGGGGCCGAGCGGAGCCCAGCGGAGCCCGGTAAATCCCGGAGCTCCCTCCGAGCGSCGGCCTGTCCTTTGCCACCTGTCCCCTGGGCTGCCGTTGCTGCATCATGGCATCACTGCCTGCGTCACCTGTGTGAGAGAAACAAGGCCCCAGCGGGGCTGTGTTTGCAGTAACCTGGCTTTGGCCGTTGGTTTATTGYGATTTGTATTCCGATTCCTCTTGCTTCAAGGCAGTGTCTCTGCAATTGATCTCTTACATTAGAMACCAGTGAATTGATTTTGCTGTTTTCTGGTGCTTCTCAAAGGCCGTGACGTGTTCCTTTTGCTCCAGGAGGACCTTCCCGAGACCCTCTTTGTGCCATTTCCTTTGGCCGCGCCATTGCTTCGGGTTTGGCTCCGCGGCTGGCCAGGGTGCTGCGGTGGGTCCGAGCATCTTCCCAGCTAGTGCAGCACAAAGCGCAGGGATGATTTCTCCATTGGTGAAAGGGGAAAAGAACCTAAACTGTGGTTTAACAACTCAAAACCCAGCTGCTGGTCACTGAAGTTACGTACCTTGCTTGCAGTGGGTCAGGATTAAAGGTGAGTATTGCAAACCATTATCTCTATAAATAATCCCTGTTATTGCAAAACATTATCTCAGTCCGATAAATGAACCGCACTTCAGCCACATCTAGCCTGGTTTGGCTAGAGGACTGAAGTGAGACATATCCAGCCAGAAAAACCYTTTACAGACCTGTCCCGAAATTCAGAGTAATTTGGGTTGATGTCAGACACTGAAGCTGTGACTTGAGGGCTGATCCCGGCAGGAGTCTCAGCTTTGCTCCGGAGAGGGAAGGCTCAGCAGCGAATCTGGGGGTTCGTGCGTTGCGTTGTTGGCAGCAGGAAGGCCAAGAGAGGCGCCGCAGAGGAGCTTCCYGTAGGCAGCATGCTGCGAACAGAGCCCAAACACGCGTGTCTGTCCCGAAGGGAATCAGAGACTGGCGTAAGAAACAAAGAAACGCGAGTGTGTACAAATGGAGAAGTGCTTTCAACACGGACGCCAACACCGAGAGCGCTCCCCTTGGCGATGCCGTGTAATGTGTCCGCCGTGGGATTTGCAGGGCTGGCTTTTGAAGGACAGGTGACATTTTTCTTTAATATTGTTGGTGGCGAGCAGTACATTAGAACAACACGTCCTTGTTCTTTCTGGAAATGGGTGTTAGTGACCACCCTGCAACACTTCTGGGAAAACAATGGGGTCACGTTAGGTCCTCGACATTCAGAGGGCAATTTAATTTAAATTGTAAGCAAGTAGATTAACCTGTAAATATCCTGAAGATATATCCTGCAAAAACACATTCTGTGGGTCACAGAGAAAAACCTTCCTTCTTCAACTTCAACAGAATGATCTGATCTTTGTGTTAAGCAGAAAGGGAAATTTTCTCAAAATGCTCTCAGATTTGTAAACTGGCAAGGGAGGATGCAAGGAGCATCTCTGGGTGCTTGGGCATTGGGYCAACCTGCTTGCGTTCTCTTCTGTGGATAAATGCTTAGACTAAAGAACTGTAGAAGTTCTCCTGTTGTCATCTGTTTTCTTAGAGCTCTAGGAAAAYGGGTTCTGCTGGGCCTCAGTTTCCTCAGTCCAGGGGTACACAGTGGTGCTAATGCCTTTCTGCAGGGGTGGTTGAAGAGCTGCTTTGGAAGGAGCTTTATGATCTCAACAGGAAAGACCTGACGATTTTAAAGGCATATGGAGAAAACCTTTTAGAGATTTTCTGAGCGTCTGTTAATGAACTAACATTGTCAATCACAGGCTGGGGCAGCTGGCGTGTGTGGGGGAGCTGACAGAAGCCGTGGCTTTCCCAGCAGTCTGGACGCTGATAACCCGGCAGATACAGTGTCAGTTTGTGTCCTTTGGTTGTGCAGACAGACTGGCGTTGGGAAGGACTCGCTGTCAGGCGTGACCTCTCRGGGGATGAGCACTGGGCGGAGAACAACCGTTGATATAACAGCCATGAAAGGATAAATCTGGGCCGTGGAATTTGGTGTTGGGTCTCACGGCTTGCAGCTGCGGAGTAATTGCTCATCACACCTCAGTGTATGACAGTGAGGAGACCCGTAGTGCTGGGTTAGAGTGTCTCAGGGGCAACAACTTCCACTCACTTGAGTTCAGTGAGCTCTCCGAAGTAAAGAACAAATGTTGGCGCTTGTTAGGAAAAGGGAAGGGAAGGGAATTCTCCGCGGCCAGAAGTACTTTCCCAGAGATGGTCCTCTCTCGAMGCCAGCAAGCCTGTGTGGTGACGCAGCTCTGCTGTGATCTGTGCAGGTGCTTGAGGAGGAGCCTCATGAGCTGGACCCGTCATTTGAAGGGCCAGGGCTGCTTTTAAGGTGCTGGGGTTGGGACGCTCCCAGGAAGAGAACCCACGCTGCTTCTCGTATTCTAAGACATGAGCACAGTGTACAACCCCCAGAGGTGGTATTCGTGTCACATGTAGGTGTAAAAGTGTCTACATGAAGAAGGGAAGGAGTAAAATCAGGCTGAAGGTGACAGGTCCCATTAATGGGACTGAATGGCCACAGCCCCTGGTGACAGCTCTGTGCTGTTGCTTTGCACCCATCACTGCACCTCACAGGCTTCCCTATACATCCCATGCTGACTTGGCACAGGAAGTCAAGCACTGGAAAATCACTGGAATTGGTACTCCTCTGTAACTTCTGTAAAAGAAGCTTCTTGAAGGTGTTAGATAGGATGGCACAAGACTCCTTTAGGCATAATATTTGCATCAGCCCTGAGATAACTCAATTTTACCTTCTAAGGTCATTCTGTTGGTGCGCAGCCATCCCAACCCACCTCAAGCAGTGACCTGCAGGGCTTGTAAGCCAAGGACTGCCGAGCTGGGTTGATCAACAGAGATCCCTCCTGCTTCAGGATGGGGGAAAATATCCTTTGTGAAGCCAGAGTAGGCTTTCCTGCCAAAGGACCCTGCTCTGTGGGCAATATACAGCCAAGAACCTTTGGTTCAGGAGAGTTGCTTGGTGCTGTTTCAGGAGCAGCAGTGTTAGGCCAGGTGTTTCACTCATGTACCACACACAATTGGGGTTTTGTTTCCCAAGAAAATTCCCAAATCTCAATTGGATATGGGTTTTTTCTTCTGCTCTGCTGTGCTGAGCTGCTGCTAAACAGCTGCTTTGTTTCAGAAGGAATGAAGTGATTGATTTTGTGGGGAGCTTCATACAGCCCAGGGCAGGATGAATTGCCAGTGCATGAAAGAGCTGGTAGGACTGGGAGGGGGCTGTGGTTATAGGATCTCTTCTGCACTTCAATCATTTCTTGGAGCATGATGCTATCCCAAAATATTCGTAGGAGCTTCTTTTGCTGGAATGATTCAGTTGCATTTGGATGGAGTTGTTCTTATGTATCCTTAAATGTAGATAGGAGTTTTGCCCAAGAGTTCAGGGCTGAGCCTGTAGGACGAGGGCACTGGCAGCTCTCGCTGTAGTAGCCGATCATCCTCTGTGTGCAGCAGCACTGAGGGCTGGGACACTCTGTCAGTGGGTTTTGTAGTTCTTGGCAAAGGGACAGGAAGTGTTCGTACGCATTTTATTGCAACATTACAAGGACGAATTAAAATCTAAGCCAGAAAAGCCGGCACTGACAGGCAGGTGGGAAGCTCTTGGATGTCTGCCAGAGTGGTGAGTCCCAAATCATTTGTGGAGTCTGAAGCACTCTGCGGAAAAGACCTCAGATGCGGGGATCTGGACCCTCACTGAACTGTGAATCGGAGAAAGGCTTGGACTGCTCCCTCCATGCATTACTCATCTAGACAGGGCAGGAGGGCTTGGTTTATTCATCAAAGGCCATTTCTTCTGACTGGGGTGTATTTTTTATGCTTTATGGACATAATGCTAATGACATTCTAGTTTGGCTCTTGTGAATACAGGTACTTTTGTTCACTTGTAGTGATATGTTACCATCACATTGTCTACATTACCATCACATTGTGTTATTGCCAGAGACCCTCGCTGTGCTGAAATTAACCCAAACTGTTTTATTCTCAGCAGCTCTTCTGGGGACTCATATCCACAAAGGATTGCCCAAGGTATGGGATTTCTCTGTACATAATCTTCCTGGGTCAGGCTTGCTCCCAAGAAGGCAGTGACACTTTTGTTAGAAAATAATCCATCCTGTCTAAATTAATCCTTTATTTCTAATTTTGGAGGTAAGCAGATAGTGGTGTGGCAGGCAGTGCTCTCACTATACATGTAGGTTGTTTTAAAAATAGACTTTAAAAAATAATTCCCTGGGCCCATTTAAAGTAATTTTGGATGTTTGTCAGGAGAACTCTGTGCTTTTCCTCCCCCAGCATTTCTGTCTCTCTGGAATCCTTCTTCTTCTGGGTTAGCCTTGTTTGGTGCCATGAATATTATTTCTCATATTTCACCTTTCCCCTCTCTGTCTCACTGCAGCCATTGATCAGGAAGGTCCCCTGTCCCAGCCTCTGCAGGATAGGAGGGGATAACATTTCTGACAGAAGACTATACGAGGTGATTAACAGCTTTTATCAGATATTAGACACAAAATCCAAAGCAAGTTATTCTCTGCTTGTCAAAGAGCCGTGGCCTAACTCCTCCGCTTGGAAAAGAAGAACCTAAGGAGGCAGGAAATCTGGAGAAATGCTGAGAGCCAGTTCACTCTGGAGGGAGCACTGGACTGATCACCAAGCCGTCAGACTACCCCAACCAGCAGGATCACTTTCTAGCGTTGTGTTGTTTATTTATTGCTAGCTCCCTCCAAAGGTATGTCCGAGCATAGAGATTTCTAGTGGGTCACACTGTACAGCCCCTGTTTCTCTCTCGGTTGGTCCTATTTATAGATTTCAAATGTTGGCAGGTAGAGGAAGTGAGACATCCGAGGCATGAGGGGCTGTCACTGGGACGGCGGGATATTTATCTGGGTYGATGAAACTTGTCATTGCACAGGACTGGGAACTCTGTGCATATGTTGTGGATCATCATTTCCAGGGCAACAGTGGGCCTGTCATTCAAGGCAGAGCAAACAAAACGTTGTTAGAGTGGAAAGGGGTATTTCTACTCCAATAAATTGTCCCCAGTTGAAACCAACTGTGTTTCAGTCACAATGCCATGAAATTTCACCTAAGGAGTAACATCTGCCCCACGGTACTTGTGAAGAGTCTGATCTGACAGTGCTGTTTGTTTTCCCTACACACCCAGTGCAAGCTGAGTGGGAAAGCCCACTYAGGCACATGTCTGAAGGGCTCAAGTCTCTTGTAGTTGACAGTGTGGTGGCCTTTGTCTTGTATAATCCAGGAGGAGAAGTCACCTGGGCCCCCCACCCCCTTTCTCTCTGCTCTTTGGCAGTCCTTTCGGGCAACAGCCCCCACTCCGCCCTGGTCCCCAGCCCCTTGGTGCTCCAGTTCAGGCTGCGCTCTGTGTGCCACACAAACAAGCTGCCAAAACATGTAGTTGCACATGTGAGGATGGGGGGCAGTGCCAAGMAGAGCCACAGCAGGGAAGGAGGTTTCATCCTCTCACAACTGCTTTGCCTGAGCCCTGTTTGGATGGTAGTCCTGAAGATGATGCAAACTTCAAATGGGCTTTCTGACCTCGTCTTTATGTAAGTTAAGTCAGCCTAGATGATACAGAGCATCAGGGGGACAAGGTAACATGCAGCATTTTATCCCGAATCACTTTCCTGGGGCAGAACATTTCACCAAGCAGAAAATCAGACCCTCTTTTCCATGCTCCAGTTCAGATGCAGAAAGTAGAGCCTGGCTGGACAGCACTCTTAGCTTTCTTGGTACCAATGAAGCCAGACTGAGGGCAGGAGCCATGTGGAAGCCGAGGGAAGAGCATCAACGTGTGTCCCTTCGCGCAGCCCCCTCCCACCGCAAAGGTGTTTATCCCATTGACAAGCCCTGTGGTCCTTTCATAACTGCTGCATTAGCAGAGGATCAAGTCACACTTAATGGGAGCAGTCTCCTTCGTAACGTACGACTGAAAAGGTCGCAGCAGTGGAAGGGGAGAATATTTGCAGCAGGCTGACATAAGCCTTGGCTGCTGATTGACAACAGGTGTGTGTGTATTTTATGAGGTGCCTGCCCCGGCCAGCATTTCTGCTGCGCTCCCCTTGGCGTGTATATTGGCTCAGTGTTTTGCAGCAGCACCACGGAGCGGGTGTGAGTGGATGGAGAAGAGAGCCCAATAGTGTAATCTGGGGAAGGGGTGGGGAGGTTGAAGCCGAATGTTGACTTCTGAATTAGCAAAAGCAAGGCAATCGGGTAAGGTGTGAGCAGATTTTCCCAAATGGTGTTCCAAGCTGAATTCATAGGTTGTCCATAGCTAGGCTCTTCGTTTTAAGGGCTCAGAAAACACCTTTGTCCCTCAAGTCTACTGGTTTCACTGGGCCTCACTTCCCCGTGCTGCTGAGTGTAGAGTGGGTTTCTCTGAAACGAGGTTGCTGGGTCTCAGCCTGCCATCGTTATGAACCCAGTTTAACCAGGCCAGCAACAATCTTATTGCCCCTGGCAAGCCTGTTCCCGGAGGCAGGGACAGATATTGATTGCTTAGCCTGTCTTCTCACCCTACTCTCTTGCTGCTTTTGGTCTTCCATCTGTCTTATACGGGTTAATTTGGGAGAATGCAAGGGTATTCAATCCAGGCCAAGTTGCTGATGACAAGCTAATTAAAGATCTAGCAAGAGAAGAGCACCCTAATGAGGGAGAAGTGGGAGGAAAGGCAGTTTGCCAGGTCCCTCTTGCTTAGGAGAGCTAATTGTATGTTGTAATTGATGGTTCAAGGGAGTTACACACTGCACAGACTGTTAGCATAGAGTAACAGAGATCCCTTTTGATGGAATATTCTGAAAGGTTGTGGTGGGATCATCACTTTAGAGGGCTGTTCTTCCTCCACAGGGCCACGTAAATAACCTACCAGGGTGTTGTGCAGACCTGCACTGTTGGAATAGGTGTTCTGGAAAMTATACACAGCAATGTCAATCGAATCAAAACCCCAGGGCTGGAAGGGCATCTTCTCAGGACGACCAGTGCTCCCGCTGAAGGTCAAGCGCTGCCCCATCACGGGCCAGTTCACCTTCCTACAGGGTGCAGTGCACTGGGAACAACAGCCGAGTGAAAGGGAAGGGGGTTCTGGCACTAGCTAGAGTGGATGCTCTGCTGGGCTATCTCACTAGGGAAGTGCGTGCTGGATCTCACAGGGTGAGGTGGTCTTGGCCCAGCCTGGGCCCTGGGGAAGCAGTGGCAAAGGGCCAAGTTACAGCAGCGGTCCGTACATGAGTTTGCCGATAGAGCCACATGAAAGACCGTGGCTTCAGCGTCCCTTTCTGTGCCTGCTTTTCYGAGTTCACCCAAATCAGTCAAAGCAGGGCTCTTCACCTCTGGGGCATGCTGCAGTGTGAGGAAAAGACAATTTATGAATATTGAAGGTAACTTTACTTTGCTTTATTTAGTTTTCACAACCATTTTTTTTTTTCTGGACAGTGGTGCTGACTTTCCTTCGAGCATCAGGCCAGTTTGGTGGTGCATCTCATAAACCAAGGAAGAAATGAATCAGAGAGCTTTTGATCTGCTCTGTAGCTCTGGAAAGGAGTGTGGCCTGGAGAGAGGTCATGCCAGGTCTACCAGGCTTTGTCCTTAGGTCTTGTCCTTTGGAACAGTTTCTAGCAGTTGGAAAWGTTGCCTCAGAAAGGCTCATTCTCTCATCAAGCAAATCATGCAATGGTTTTGGGCTTCCCACCTCCTCAAAGAACAGCCTGCAGTGGAACTCCATGGTCCAACAAGATGTTCTCTATCCAACAAGCGCCATACAAATGCCATTGTTATTGGAGCAACTACGTTTGGCACCAGCCTCTGATAGGAGGATCTGTTTGCAGAGAAGCAGAGAGCTTCTGCCCTTGAAGCCAAGGGGTGTCAGCAAGTGCCAATAGCCACGTTCACACCGTCATCTTTGCCCTGTAGCCTCTCCTCACAGCTTCTAAAATTCCTCTCACTCGGGAGGTTATTTCCTTATTATTTACACCTGTTTGGACGGGTACTTACAGAGTCACCAGGACCAGAAGCTTTTATGCATAACTATATAAAGAGGTGTTAAAGCTGGCCATGTGTAATTTATACTCTCCAGCAGGGGACTCGGCCCACTGTATGCAGCCTGCCAGAGAATTAGCTCTGCTGTCAGCTCAATTGTCAGCCGGATGCTGAAGGAGGTGGACTGGAGAGCCTGTGGGTCACAGCTTTCCTCATTCTTGGTCACAAGTCAGCAGAGTCATGAGCCCTTAGACAACTGTTGTCATTCTTAGGCCGTGAAGCCCTCAACAGGTCACAATAAAATATGTCACACAGGCATGTGCACAAATACACACACACGTTCACTGAAGGGTGAAAGAGTCATCCATAGGTTAGGCAAAGAAGACAG
This sequence comes from Eudromia elegans, assembly GCA_003342815.1. Lineage (NCBI taxonomy): Eukaryota > Metazoa > Chordata > Aves > Tinamiformes > Tinamidae > Eudromia > Eudromia elegans. Next base: position 757,183 of record PTEX01000282.1, read on the forward strand.
AAAGGCAAAAGCGGTGGTTATCTAAATACTGCTCTAGCATTACTAGCGAGAGGATGCAGAGGCCTTGCTAGCTGGTAAGATTTGGGACCTCCTGTTCTGAAAGCATCACTGGCAGAGATAATGCTAGCACCGAAACTTGTGTCATGTGGCCTCCTTAGTTCAAATGTGTGCTTTGGCTTATTTAAGGCTTTCTCCATTGCCCTATGCATGGCCAGATGTACTGGGGACACAGTGTGCAAGGTCATAGCAGTTTGACTGTTGAAGGAGAAGGCCTGAGGGTAGAGACAGCAAATAACTTTAAACCAAGTCATTCCCAGTTGGCATTTCCTGAAGCCAAGGGTTTCCAACTTCAGTGTCTCCTGGACATTTGTCCTCCTAGACTTGATTCCTAATCTTAGAAAGGACCTCTGAATATGAGTGGCAAAAAGCAGTGCCAGATTTCCCATTATATAATGAACAAATTATGTGAACTCTGTCACACACCCTTGGCTCATTATTTCCAGCAGGGAAGCTGTTCTAGACACAGCCAGGTCTGATGGGAGTTGTGGCAAATATCTATGAATGATGATCAGAGTGGGAAGGTTGCTGAAGAATGATTGATCATTAATTTCTCCATTAGGAGAACTACAGGAAAACCCACAGGAACCTACAGGATATAAGTTCTAATGATATAATTTCATCTCAGCTAAGCACAGAGAGTGTAATTCAGATGTGGAGCTCCCTTGTCTTACATTCTYAGGCCATCTCTGCAAGATGGTGGCATTTTTTGTACCACCTACACTGGGTTCAGATTGTTCACCTAAAACCTCTTCCTCAGYGAAGGCAGATGAGAGCCCCTCATATCCTTTCTGAAAATACACAAATTTAAGTCTTTAATAACCTAGGACCTCCCAGTTATTACTAATAACTGATATCAGACTGCAGCATGTCACCARTTCTTCATAGAGACTTAATGACGGATATCAGGGCAAGCAAAACCATTAGAGGAGACCTCTTGCCAGGAATCCTAAACCTGCCATTCCTGCATGCTGGGATTTGGACACTGCCCCCTGCCAGCCTGTGCTATCAGGATGGTTCATCCAGAAGATTCTTGACTTGCATAACTTCCCTTCTCTGCTATTCTGGCCCTTTTTTTTCTTTTTTTGATATGCACTGTTGCTGCATCTTCCCCTTGATCTCCATTTCCTCTCTTTCAGGTTCTTTACTGCATTTGTGATTGCTTCTCCCATTTGGTCCTTGATGTCCACTTTATGTTTTTCAGCAGATCACGTTCCTTCACTTTTGCCTAATAATTGTACACAGATACTTTGACTGCCTCATGTTCACCCACAAAATTAGCACAGTTCTGCTTGCTATAATTACTATTTTGACTGTTCTCATTAACTTCAGTGTTTTCTTTTTCCCTTCTATGGGAAAGAAAGGAAGTCCTTCTCTAGTCCTTTTTTTTCCCCTAGATTTTTTACGTTCTGAATCAAACATGCAGTTCAAGGAAGAACCAACTTCCAGGTTGCTTTGGACCTTATGGTAACATTTTGAGGATCTCCAAGGATGGAGTTTCCTTCCACAACATCTTTGGGCTGATGTTCTAGTCTTTGACCATGCTCATGGGAACATTTTTCTTAATATCTAGTTTGGTAGCCCCAAAGTGGATGTAGTTCTCCAGATGTAGTCTCATCAAAGGAACTTCCCAGCTACGTTCTGGCTGACACGGTCCAACATGATGCTGCCCTTCTTTGCTGCAATCACTCACTGTGGACTCCTGTTCGGTCTGTTGTCCACCACCTCCTTCTCTTCCAAGCTGCTTTCTGGGCACTCAACCTTCAACTTGTCCCACTCTCTGGGGTTGGCTCTCTTGGGCCTCTCTGGCCCAAAGGCAAGACTCTGCATTTGCCTTCAYTGAATTTCAGGAGATTTTTGTCAGCCCAGTCTTTCAGTCTGTCCAGCCTTCTGAGTAAGAGTGRGACCTTCAGCATATTGTCTGTACTTTGTGTGGATTTTGAATTTAGGGTATAGGAAGAGACGATGGAAGCGTATTTGCTCTTGTGTTTGTCTGGCTACAGCCAACATGCATTTCTCACAGATGCTGTCAGGATCCGAGTCCAGAATTCCAAGTTTCCTTTTGACTGTGGCTAGTGAGCCTGATCTTTTACTGGTGCCTTTCCTTTCTCTTGCAAAGCAAGGAAAGATGTTATCCCTTTTACTTGGAGCTATGAGTTGAGCTTTGAGGAGGAGTGGAGAAACTACAGAGGGTCCAGCAGAGGACAGCAAAGATTGTCAGGGTTTGCAGCACTTCACATACAAGGTCCTTCAAGGGAAGGCTGATGGAGCCAGACTGCTTTAGTGTGACCAAGAATATGCTAAAGAGAATCTAATCTGCAGCTATTGAAGGAAAGTCACAAAGACTTTGGAGCTGAAATCTGCTTAATGGTGCAAAATGGCATAACAAGGAGCAACAGTCACAAGTTGCACCTCACAAGGTTCCGGCTGGGCATGAAGAAAAGTGTCCTCCCCATGGATCAGGCCTGGGAGCAGTCAGGGGACCTGAGACTTTAAGGTTCAGTAGATAATATTGCAGCTGCCCCAATCTGGTGTCCTGTCCTTAGCTGGAAGCTGGACCAGAGACCTCCAGAGGCCCCTTCCACTGACACCCCTGTGACTCAATGACAGTCACTACAGCTGTCCTTCAGCTGCCCAATTAGGTGTTTTGGGGGGTCGTCTGGGCAAGTTCAGGATCGGTGACCTTTCATCTGAGGAAACAATAGTCAGGACAATGTGATGTGGTGAACACCTCATTTTTAATAAATACAACAGAGACTACCGCAGGCCTCAGCTGCTCTGCAGACTCTCACAGCATTCTTGTCACCTTCTAGCCTGCTCAGTGTGACTGACTTCCTGGAACCTGCTGAGCTGGCTTTGCCTTTGTACAATATAGCTCAGGATTGAAGAACGACCTTTCTTAGGTGAATCATTTCTGGAGCTGCCATGATTTCTAGTGCCTGAAAAGGTCTTCAAATCTTTATGCCTTGTAAAGGTAAATCAGGACAGTCCCTCCCTCTCCTTTCACCCTCTGGCCTAGCTGAGAAATCAGCTGACATAGTTAAGCTGACAGTCATTAGATTTATGTGTCCTTTGCTTCTGGCATTCTGTCCTGTCTGATCTGGCAGTTTGGGTCTGTTGACCTTTGCGGCATGTGGCAAGGCCAGTGTATCTTGGCTTATGCCTCAGGCGGCTGTGGCTTGTTGTTTAAGGAAGTTTATTTCTCAAGGATATGGTCATAAGTTAGCAATGTGTGTGTTCTATTTTTGCAGGCATACCTAGAGAGTCAGGAAAGAGGCCAAAACCCATCTAGAGAAGACAGACAGCAGATCTGAATGTTCTTATCAATGAGATGTGAGTTCATAAGCTACAAAGAAGACACAAATTGCTAATCAGAATAAAYAAACACACAGGACTCAGAAAAGAAAGGTGTCTGGATGGTCAGAAAGACAACCTGAAAGAAGGTGAGGATTAGAGTAAATACTTCAGGAGGGAAAAGGTGAAATTCTAGAGTAGGTATATGGGACAGAGAAGTAGTCCCATTTTGAAAGTTGAGTATGGAGCCCTAGTAGATATTAAGGCCAGAAATTTTGTCTTCGGGTTCTTGCAGAAGGTGAGCAGCAACTGTTAACTGTTTATTTGATTGCTCTCTGCGTCCTGGAGTCCTTCTCTGTGTTTTCCTCAGCTGCTAGGAGCCTTGTCCTCTGCTCTACGTTGACCCTCTTTCASCAGCAACCTCCACAAGCTTCGACTTTGGTACTGCACAAGTTAAAGTCCCTTCAAAGTAGACACACTTGGGTGAAAAGAGAGAAGCTGGTAAGTGTGAAATGAGATCTGTCTGAAAAATAAGCTGAATGAATCTGAAAAGCACATGGTTGGCGGAGGAGATGACCCATTCACTGTTATGAACATAGACGACTCTGAACCCTCTGGGACTCTCAATACATCAATCAAAGAGATTGATAGGGACATGCTGGTCTTCGTAAAGGCCCAAACTGCAAGCAATTTGCTTGCCATTTTGCTTGCCTCAGAGTGACAGACCAGACAGACCCTCTGAGCACAGGGTTAATCAGGGCCTTTGCGTGGGTCTTGTTTCTCTCTGCTCAGCTTCTGGCACTGGTATTGTCTGCCCAGCTGCACTTCCCAGAAGACAGTCCTCCCCCATCCGTCACCATCCTGACACAAGATCCATCTGTGACACCCTTTCCTCCCTTCTTTCCTTCACCATGATGGATGAGTCCACTTGACATTATCCTCTCGGTTTCTGTGCTGCATCTATCCATCCATCCATCCATCCATCCATCCATCCATCCATCCATCCATCCATCCATCCATCCATCCATCCATCCATCCATCCATCTCTCCATCTTGAAAAGTGACCTGCTCAACAGGTCCATCCACTCTTCGGTTAGACAGGAGCCTATTGTCTGCCTGACCACAGGGGGACAGAACGTGCTCAATGGTGGAAATTACCAGGTATGTGCAACTGTGTGTCACCAAGGTAGATCAAATTAGCTCATGGCGACTGTCAGAGACCAGCTTGCAAAGTTGGCTCCAAGATACAGGATCATCGTTTAGTACCGACTCTGGGTCTCTGCTTTTTACAGTCCTCTCATATGAAATAACATTGCAACATGTGACAAAGCTCAGCATGAGCTATTGAAGCAGAAGGTAGTGATTTTAATTTTAAACAAAATGTTTTTAGTCACTCAAAATCACATACCCACATACTGAGGCTAAGATATTTACATCTGAGTGGCCTGCCCAGCATGCAGGCACCAAGACACATCCACATGGATTGTCTCTGTGACTTCAGGAAAGAGCCCAGGTATTCAGTGCTCCTTAATCTAGATGTGACTTCTGAAAACTGAAGTTAGCCCTAGCCAGGAGCGGCTTTGCTAGGCTCATGAGACGCTCCAACAACAGGCAATTGCAGTCTTGATCCTAAACAGGACTGCTGTCCGTGCTGCTTCTTCAAAAGTCAGCATTGGTGGGAAGGCAAGGCAGCAGTTGTCTCCAGCTCTGAGCATGGAACAAGATGCTCAGAGGAACAAGATGTTTTGCTAGAGGGCACTGATCAATCATTAGCATGTGCTCAAGAGAGGAAACAGCACAGGAATAAAATTAATTATGAATAGCCTTGCAACACTTGTTAGAGGTTAAAGCAATGAGCTCTCATAGCCTCACTCCGCAGCAGCGTGGGAACAGCAGATCTGGGCATCCCAGAAGCACAAGAAAAAGAGAAAATGGGCTTTTCTCTCTTTTTTTTTTTTTCTTCCCCAAAGGAATGAATGCTCTTGCCACGAAATGGCAGGATTTTTCCTAAGCCATATGCTGTTGAGAGAGAAAGGAGGGAGATAAACCACTCTAGACTTGTCTATCTGCCTCTCCCTTGGTCAGTGTCTTTCCTGCATGCTACCTGTCTCTTCCCATCACTCTGTCCTCACCTTTCCTTCAGCCACAAACAGGGACACGAAGGCAGGTGAGTGGTGCTGAGGCCACAGATTGAGAGCACAGAAGGGATGGAGAGGTCTGAGCCCTGATATTAGCAGGAGAGCAGAAGGGAAAYGTGTTGGAGAGCCAGGACAGAAGGGAGTACAGATTGGATGGGAACCAATTTCAGAATGAGATGAGCCCCTGCTGGGTGCAGGACTTGGGTGAGCTCATTTTTCACAGAAATGTTGTTCTACAATAAAGTGCCAGCACAGTGAGAGCACTAATAAGCCTCAATTATCCTGACCAGACTCACCTGGGACCTTCCTCCACGTCCTCTGGCCTGGTCCCTGAGCTCTATTTAAGCACAGATGTGGACACTTAAATGTGATTGTTTTGGGATTTGTTCCTGAGGGGTTGTGTGGTTTTTGAAATTGACCTTGGAGCTGACCCATTYCTTTACATGATGGTTGCTGGACTGTGGATGGAGCGTGCTGCGATTGCCACCCCTGCTGTGGTTGCCCAGCTCAGACATGGGAATGTGCCTGGTCRGTGAGATCCCTTCCCTACCTGCTCAGGGCCACCCTCAGCTGCTCCTCAGTCCTGTTTTTCCTGCTCCCTCATACCCYACTGCTGTAGATATTTCCCTGGTAGGATTCCTGGTCTGGCCTGAGGATTGGCAGTAGGCAGCAGAGCCCTCTGGTAGGACACTGGTCACCCTTGTGTGGGAGAATGAACCAGAGAACTTGCTGCCACAGAGTGTTTGGGAGCCAAAAGCTCYGTTGTGTTCACGGTGCAGTAAAGTCCCTCTCAAGGATAGCAAGAACCTCACAACTCCCCGTGAAGATCCAGAGCTACAGGGTGATATCAGACCTGCTTTGGGCCTCATCCCAAGAAAACATTTATAGGCTGGACGCTTACCGTATCGCTTAATGTCGTCTGGCCTGTTCTGTGCTTGGGGGCGGGAGGTCGGGTTACCCCCAGGGCAATCGGAGCTTGCAAGGGTACGCTCTTCTTTGCTGCTCCTACTGGGTCAGATGGGCTCTGGTGAAGTTCCTTAGCTACCATAGAGTTTGTCCGAAGGAAGCTGTAAGCAGTGAACTAGAAATCCAAGGTTTGATTCTCTCTTCTGTTTAGATTTTGGCTTCTCTCTTCAATGTTGCYCTGAATACTTGGTCATCATCCATAGGCATTGAGCAATTCACAACCTGTCACGAATGCAGCTGTAGCTCTTACCCTTATCTGTAGGGAATCAGTGTAGTAGTAACATTATTCCTTTCCTTGAGAAAAAGGCTAATAAAAGACGTGGAGAAATATGAAGTCATACAGTAAGACTATGTCAGGCTTGAAGTTCTGACTCTCATTGCTCTCCTTCACTGTATTTGCACAAGGCTGTGCTACAAGGCAATGCAGCCTGACATTGAACTCRCTGCAGGAGGAATCTAGTGATTTTTTTTTAAGTAATAGGACCTCTGAAGGCAATACCAAACTGCCTCAGGTCCTGGAAGGGGCTATGGTGTCTCATCCCGGATGGATGCTCGAGAGAGAATAAGCACGATCAAAGCAAACCTTTGGCCTCCAAGAACCATGGGGTGCTCTGTGCCCTTGAGCTGTACCCTGGTTTCGTACAGAATCTGTGCTGTGGATTTGAAGCAATGTTGTACTGTTTTACTGTATGAGACCCTAATTGAAATTATTTGTTGGGAATCCAAAAATCAGCTGAGATGTGGTATCTGCATTCCCCTTCAGTGAGGGGAAGCCCATCCTAACAGTCACAGTGGGCTTTGACTTTGGCACCTTCTTGCACCCAAATTGCCCTAAATCCTTTCCTGGGTGATACCAAGAGAGGATAATGAGAAGATACTGAGTTGCCTAGTGGTACATCCATGAGGCCACAAAGAGAACATTCCCCAAAAGACCAGCCTTGGAAGTGTGACTGAGATAGTGGAAAACAGTAACTTTAGCACTTTGTAGCACCTTAGCAAATTGTCTGAGCTGTACATGAAATTATGCCGTAGACAGTTTGTGCTGCTGTCTCTAGTACTCATGTCTGCTGCTTTGAGGCTTCAAGGATGCAATAAGGCTTAAGAAGAGCACAATTTGGAAGATATTTTTGCTGTTCTGCATCAGAGGTTCGAGATTTTTAGACTTAACTCATTTGTTGTTCACTTCTGTGTTTGAACCTCGTTTGATWTGGAAGTAAGAAGACTTTTGTGGTTTCTGTACAACTCCTAATGGGCAATTTAATGTTTGGTTGCAAGCATGAAAGCTTGGTGCTATCTGCCCCCAAAGGTAAGAAGATGTGGGGTAGAAGGAAGCCCCAAACCCTTTTGGAGCGGACTAAGGCTGGTTGAGCTAATGGTGCTTTTSGATAATACTGATGGATATGCTTCCTGTGGAAGAGTCACGTCTGTTTACAGTGTGCTAAATCTTAATGGCAAATTACTTTCATCTCTAAGAAATGCTATTTTGAGGCAACCAATAACATCTGGCAGATCTGGGATGAAATGCATTTGGAATGTGACATCCTCATGTCAGCTCAGAAATACCATTTGGGAGGTTTCCAGTGGAGGCCTCACAAATGTATCTGATGGTGAAGAAATCTTTGGCCCTGGAAGGGAGGGAATAACCAGACTCGCAAGTCGTGAAGTGGGTTTTTTTTTTTTGTGGAGGGATGTGTCAGTAGTTTGTTAAGCAAAGCACATTGCATAAGGCTGCCCTTTGGGTTTCTGAGGTCTAGTAAGTCAGATGTGTTTGCCAGTCTGTCAGGCTGATTTTTAGCACCTCCTGAGTTGCTTTTCTGCCCTTCCAAGCAGGAGTTCAACATTATACAGAACCTTCTGCATTTTGTTGGTTGTTAATGTGCTGATCTACCTGCACTTTGTGGCTTAAATCTTATTGCATAACGGCAGCAGCTCAGCACAGGGCAAACCCCTCCCTTAACAGGAAGGATGCTTAGTTAGGAAGTGATGGGAAAGTAGGGAATCATCAGCGGATTTCCGCTGCTCACTGCGATGGTGAGGAGCTAAGAATCTGTTATCACAAAACTCATTAATCTGAAGTAAGAGGGCTAGGGAGCAATAACTCACYTTGTGTTATCTGATTTCTTACAAGGTGCATAAAAGTGAACCATTCTTTCCCTGCTAGTTAATTTGGGTACCACTTGCTGTGCCTATTTTATATTTAATTGCGAACCCAGACTTGCTACATGTGTAGTTCTGTGCAGGAGGCGATAGCCCCTTGCCTGGTGTGTGGGGGATGATGTGCAAAAGGTGAGGAACAACACTTAGAAAATGATGTTTGCTTTAGACTCTTGCCTCTCTTGCTGGGTGGTGCTGGACCAGGTGATGTGACACCACAAGCACTACAGATTTTGCCCACCTTTCAGCACCTGCAGTGCTTTTCTATGTCCAGCCCCACAATCACGGGCAGGCTCATGTGCTCAGCTGCAGAATAATAACTTGTAATACTGCACACTAAATGTAATAAATGTGTATTACTCTTTTGAACTGAAATTCAGTTTCTTATCAGTTAATAGCCCTAGGTATTCTTGAAATTGGTTGCAAAGCAGCCAGTTGTGCTGCACGGCGCTTTAGCACATCCGAAGCCGTCCAGTTGCAGGGCAGCAGGGCAGGGATTKCTTTGAGGAGGAAACACAATCTGCAGAAAAATCACACTCCAGCGGACCTGTGAAACGCTGAAGAATTACTTTAAGCGCAGATTTGTCCAGCGCTATTACTGGTATGGACTGAAATAATAACAAATAGGAGGCAGGTGCATCGGGTTCCCATTTAAAAAAAAAAGTCCTCTGGATGTCTCGCAGGCTAACAGCTCCGTGACAGCCTTCACCTACCAGAGGGAGCGGGCGAGAGAGATTAAGTGTGAGGGAACGGGAGGGAGAAGGCGAGACGGAGAGAGAGCAAGCGGCGGAGAAGGATCCCCAGGACCCAGCTCTGATCCCCTGCCGAGCACTGACTGTGGAAAGGAGCCTTGTGAGCTGCAGGTTTGACAGCGCGCTGGACAGAAGAGGACCTCAGGGAGACCCGTGCAGCTGAGTCCCTGTTTCAAGTGAGTAGCTGTAGTTGCAGCGTGGTGAAGGCAAACCTGAGCTGCTTGCCATCACCTCTGCCAGGCAGAAAGGGTGGCTGGGGAGGAGTGACCGACTCTGCTAGCGTCCTGCCTGCACCAAGGGGGTAGGCAACCCCTCCGTGAAGTAGTGGGATTTCCAGAGCAAGCGAAGGGTGAGAGACACCTCTGTCAGCCTGGTTATTCCTTTGGTTATTTCTCTGTTGGATCTGTTMTCTGGCTCTAGATGAGGCTTATTTTATTCCCATGCTATCGTRCTGGATATCCTCAGGAGGAATGAGGTTGGGTTCCCATTGCTCAGAGTCCCCTGCGCCTTTGTGGGTGCCAGCCCCTAACCGGTGCTTGTGGAGGTCAGGCAGGGCAGTACTTGAACACTGTATTAAATAATGTCCAGRTGTCCTGCAATGAAAGCAGGAAGGCAGCGGGTGCTGCAGTGTCTTGGGGCTTCAGAGGGATTTTCTGCTGTATTTRTTTGTGTCAAGCTTCCTTGCACGTTAGGATAGGAAATGCTTARATAGTTCTTCTCACGAGGACTAGACTGTTTTCATCGGTTGCCACTGACAGGGCGGGGAAAATGAAGCAAATCCAAAGCAAGTGTATGTCCAAGTTGCCCTAGTGTAAGGGGTAAAAATGAGAAGAAGCCTCAATGCRAATCCCTTGTGGTATGTGAACTGCACACTTATTTTCCCCCTCTGTTTGTAATGTTTTTTTAACCCTCTGCATGCATGGATTGAACATGTGTGGTCATCTGGAGCTGGAGCAGAGGGCATCCAGCGAAGCCCAATCACCATATAGGGCCATATGTGTGTGGCGCAGGCGCCCCTTGTTCCCTGCGCTCACGAAAGCTTCCAGCAAGTTAAAATGTCATTTTCCTTAGTGTTTCACATGAGGGGTTGAATAACTCTGAAGAGATATCTCCGGTAATATATTGATGTTAAATCACCTCCTTGGTGAATCCATGTGAATATCTGCCCTTCTTTTTAGTTTTCCAAAAGGCAAAAAAGATATATAAGAAGCAAAGTAGCCAGCCCAAGTGTTGGAGCGTGCTGGAAAGTTAATCATGAGAGCAGTTATCACCAGGGGAAAGAAGGAATGTCAGATTTATCAACAGCCAAAATCCAAGGATTGTGCTGGTAAACCCCTCAGTTGGTCATGGATGCAAACAGATTAAATCACTTCTAAACAAGGGAATASAACAGAATCTCTMTACCGTGGGAAGGAAGGGCCTAAGCTGCRGTGGGAAAGCAGAGCACTGCTGCTGCTTGWGTTYGTTACTCTGATTTTAATCTTTTCCKTATGCTGAGCTGCCTTTCAGTGCGYGAAAGTCCARCTAACAGCAGTGGGTCTGATTGTGGCTCCGTGGGAACAGTGATGACAGACCTCAGCTTGCTGGTGACGGAGGGGCGGACTGGCCTCCTGGACGTGGGAGGTAAAATCACCAAGGCTTTGGGACTTAAAATAGTCCCGTAAATTTCTTCTTAAGCATAGGGTATGGATGACCTGGTTTGAAAGACCAGGCTGAGCATGGGCACTGAAATCAGAGCAAGCTGTAAGCGCTCACTACTCAGTGCACTGYATTTAAAAAGGAAGTGTTACAAATTCAGAAGACTCATTTGGGGCATCTGTGTGCAGAGAGAGACTCTTTTTCCACCCAATACAAGACTTTCTCCTGGTGAAAATAAAACCTGACCAAAAGTCTCGTTTTGTGTTTGTGACTGTTGAGAATCACATGATTTGATAGAACGTATTGGCAGTTCATAGGGCTGCAATTCTCTTCTAGCTTCCGCTGAATTTGGACTTTTATACCAGTTTCCATTACCCTGACAATCCTTTTCCCTTGAGTGTGAATGCACCTACCTCATTTTTTTCCTTCKCATAGTGTGTTTATAGGTTTATCATTGTTGTTGTGTCTATTTAGGTTGTGAAGCCAACCACGGAACCTCTGCACACATCAACCTACTAGATATCCCCAGATATTTCTGTCCACAGGCCTCTTGGACTCTCAGTACAGTGACTGAGCAGAGGGTCGTGCTGCAAGTTCCATGTCTGACTTGGCCAAGTGACACCAGTATGAGACTAACTTCTGTTCTTGTTCTTCTTTTTGTTCTTGTTCATGCCTGGCAAGCTCAGTCAGCTTTTTGGACCTGCCAGATCACGGTTTCTTCATTTCTCATTCTGTCTGGGCCTTGTGGTTGACGCAGACTCTAYGAAGAGTTGTGCAAAGCCATCATCAGTCTGAAGGGGTAGACTTTGTACTGGTAATCTGAAGAGGAAGGAAGTTAGAGGAAAAAAACGAAGACTGGAAGAAGCTTTAATCCAGTTAAATTGTCCTGTTAAATTCAACCCTGCAGCTGTTGCCTTCTGACACTCCTTCACCACCCTTCATCAAGGGAAGGAACTGTTTTGAAGAGGAAAAATGCATTCCTTTTGTGTAAGCAGTGACTGCAGCTGACTGCACCAGGCCTCGTTCTGACATTTTGCAGGTTTTTAGTGATATGCGGGAACTTATTKACCGGCGCGCAGGGGTTAACCGGACTTTTGGGTGGGCGGCTGGAAAGCAAGCTGTGAAATGGAAGAAGGTCAGTCTCTTGGAGGAGTTTGCTCTGTCACAGATGGCAAAAGTTATCAGTCCATCTGTAGGAGAAGTCTCTATTTCTTTCCCCCCCCGGCCAGGAAAAAACTCTTGTAAAACCAAGGCTAGAAATAAGGCAAAGCTATAGCGAGTCTCGATGCAAAGCAGTAGGCAACCTTGTGACTCCAGGTACCTCCTAAGGCCAGCCGTCCATCTAAAGAAGAGTTCCAAAGTCACTCAAGCAGATTCCGTCAGCTAAAAGGGATTTGAGACTAAATATCAACAGCCCGATTTTCACTGGGGACCAAGTCAATGAGAAGGGAGCGAGTAAACTTTGGAGCTCTGAACAGCTCGGGTATTTTGGTTCTGTCTGCTCTGCCAATGGAAGACGGAGCTGAATTCTGGTAGAATCTAAGAAATCTTTCCTCTAATAGCAGCATCTTGGCTTACATGAAACATTATGGTCTTTAGAGACTTGTTAGCAACGGGGTTTATTTAAGGTACCAAATACTAAGGCTATGGCAACCAATCAACAAAGTGACACTAAAATCCAAGGAAATATTCTTGGGCTAAACATTGGCCTAAACAGGTGTAAAAAAGTGCTCTAGGGAATAGCTGTTGGACAGCAATGTCTTCTGAGTGTGAGAGGATTTTCCAAGAGTAAATGAAAGGCCTGGTTATCTTATTTTCTTGGCCTGCTAACTTTGATATTCATTGCAATTGACTTTGGAATCACTTGTGTTTTTATTCCACTGAAAATGTAATGAGAAATGRAGGAAAATGATGCTTGATGTAACATCAGTTTGAACAATTGTATTTTCCTCTGCTAACATTGCTTCCTTAGATACTACAAAGATACAAGTAGTGTCACCAAGCATAACTGTCAAGCAGAAGGAAGAAATGAAGAAAATTGCTCCATAATTTCACATTTGCATTTTCCTTTTTAACTTTCTACTAAAATAGTGATTCCCAGCCCTGCAAAGGAGACGTTTTTCATCTCTGGATCAAACCGCTGACTGAACACACTGCTACTGCCAGAATTTTCCATTGAAAGGCCATCTCTCCAAGAGTGGTGGAAAGGGTGTCCTTGGTGGTCCTTTTGTCATCTTCTTGCCTAAGATGAATCCTGGTAAAAGGACAATGATTCTCCATTAATCCAACCTTTTAGGAGCTCTGATTTCCTAGCAGGACACCAAAGGAGAATCATATTTGGGATCTGTCATCTAACGCATGTGAACTGTGGTCATCATGATAAAAATATTTCTATTGCCAACTACTTGGACCCGCCAACCCTTCATCTCAAGGTTGACCATGAGGATTTAATATGAATATATTACATGTTGTGCAAAGAAAAAGAAGTAGCATGAGATGAATGAAAGAAGGATTCCAAGGCTGAGCAAGCCCGGCTGCCTGCATGTTGTGCTATCTCTGAACACCGAGAACAAATCAGAGGGATCTTGTCTCTGCAGTGGTGCTTTTCTAATGAAAATCAGAGCAGAGTCAGCTCAATTAATCTGGAAAGAAGGTTAACAAGTTGYAAGCACAGACTGGAAGCAAAAGATTTTGGAGGACAATATACTGCACTTGGCCTTCTATGATAAACCTATCCATGGAAATCCCTGTTGATCAGCCTCCTAGATGTGCTGGAAGAAAAGGCTGCAAAGTGAAGTGACCATTTTGGCTCTATGAGTGAAGCTGTTCTGCAAGGAACTAAAGTTCCTTCAGCTCTTGTTACGACCTCTCRGAATTACTCAGATGGAAAGACTGCTATGAAGGCCAAGCCCAGACTTGGCTGTCCCACATAAAAATGTATTAATCCATCATTTTTACTTCTAAGGAATTATGGGCTCTTCTGGGGACTCATGGACTCCTCTGAGAACCAAGGGCTGTTGGGTCAAGCAAAACTTCAACTCTTTGCTTGATGTTGATCTGCACAAATGTTTGTGCATCAAGTCTTGACCCAGCTTGCACTTGGAAATCAGGCATTGCCTTGACTGATTGTCACATCTGACCAAGCTGGCCTGCTGCCTTGATSAAGGCTCGCCAAAGGCAAGGAGTTCGAGCGCGCCTCCCCTGGCGCTGCATGTGGGCATATAATGAGCCCCCTRCAGCCACATGCATCGCAGTACGGAGAGGTCCTGGCTGAGCAGCTAYGGAGTCCAGGCTCAGTTTCTAGGAGAGCAGAGAAGTGAGAAGAGGTCAAGAATTAAGWCATTTGTTCTGCCACTTAGTGGTGTTTGCAACAGTTTGATAATGAATGTGGTTTCTTCCATACAGATTATTACTAATACGCATAATAAGGAGACYTGTTGAACAGCTATGAAGAACTTCGTGGTCTGAGCCAACAGWCAAAGCAGCCCTGATCCTAGCAGACCCAATATTGACTTCAAGTAGGATCAGCTCAGAAGGTCAGCCTGTAAAGTAGTGAGTTTGGTTATTCCTTTGCCGAGATTTGAATGTGGGTGATACTGACCTGGGACTACGAGGTGTCACTGTCACAGTAGGCAGTTCTCCATATTGCTGTAGGTCTTCAAATTGCCTGTAAATATCCTGGGTGGAATGGCTTCCTGTGGCATACACTGAGTTGCCTGCTAAGATGGTTGGCTGGCTGAATGCCTCCTTGGTTGGAGGACTAACATGTGGCAAGTAGCCTGTGGTTCCTAACGTTAGTTATTTTGGAGATGCTTTCTCCTTTGACAGCTAGTAGGAATGTGGTGTTTTTCCCTCTGGACATCTTTTTAAAGCTCTGTTGTATTTGCCCTACAGTGCTTCGTGGTAATTTAATGAGTGTGTGAAAATGCATGTCCACATTAGGAAAGTATTTACGGGTATGTTGCAGACACTGGAATCAACAAACCGCCTCTTCTTACGTTGCCATCTGTATCTGCTTCACCCAACTGGCATGAATTCATTGTCCTGCTCTCCGCTCTTTTGGCTTAAATCGTTTTGATTCACTTGGGATGATGGGATCTGTCTTTTGGAATTTTGGGCCAAGGCCACTTTCATAAGAAAAYAGCCAAGTCTGGTGCTTGCCTACGTTGGTTGTAGACCGCATGAGCAGTCATGTGTTATCTACGTAATCCCTGAGGTAGAAGAAAAGATCAAGTCAAGTATAGATTTACTGAAGGGATAAATCGCACAGAATCTGATCCCTGGATTCCTCCCCATTCTCCACAAGGCCTCCATTCATCTCTGGAGCACTGCCGTGGTTCCCTTTGCGCCTGGTCCTGAAGTGTGCATGAAGTTGAACTTCAGTGGTTGCTGCCCTTCGGTTCTGAAGTCCTTACCAAAGTCTATGCAATTTTCCTTTAGAAAAATCTTCAGAAATGAGAAGACCCAGACCCAAAATAGTACTTAAAAGCTTAMAAGTTAAGAAAAAATAGCTCATTCTCCCCCTAAAACTGAGAAGTTTTAAGTGAGAAATCCCCCTTCTCAGTTAAGCGTCTTGAGTTCAGTCGTGTAATGAGCAGCTAGAATGTGCAAGGGAACACAAAGTGATTTGGTGTTTCGTTTAGCATRTTCACTGAGTCCACCACATTTCTTTTGAGTTGACAAAGAAAAATATATGGTTACATTATATTTTAATGCTAATTGAATTAATCTGAAGTGGGCTATGCTCATGCCTTTGTGCTCYGCATCGTGCTGTGCTTGGGCCAATGTCTGTTATGTAGCCTGTGCCTCTGGGCTCATTACCTATGTTTGAAGGTTTGCACCACTTGCTGCCTGTCACTTTTCCACAAGTGTGACTAATATTGTTAATCCATCCTTGCCAGCAGTTATGTCACATCTTGTCCACATGCTACACTGCCTGAACCTCGTAAATAACTACTTGTGACACAACTAGTACCTCCAAATCCTGCGACTTCCAAATGTTTCACTTATTCAGTTAACTGATTTATGGCCCTACCACAAGTGCCCAGTCATAGTGCAAAAGAGTATTGGACTTTTGTGCTGTCTCATCCGTGTGTATTGAGTGTATTGATGGGCAGACAAGATGAAGGGCATGCCTCCCATCCCGTTGTGCTGTCTGATTCATTTTGCAAGATTAAAAATATTGCTATTAGTCAAGGGCTTCCACTGCAGGCAGAGCCATGCAAATTTTGCCTCCACGAGGGATATAGAAGCAGTTGAAAACTGGGCAGACTTTTGGCTTGGGAGGGAAGTAGACGCATCTGAGTTACCTAAACAAGGCCAGTGTGTGAAGATCGCAGGTATCTTTCAGAGGAGAGTGGGCATTGAGCCACTTCCAGTGTTACTCCTGTTGTGCTGGGAATTGCCGAGCAGCATTTTACGTAAAAAGGATGAATCAATCTTGGGATGTTCTCTTCTCCCTCTGTTGACTGAACAACAACTTCAGTGATCACTTTAGTGTGGGCAGCTGTGTTTTAGGCTGCAGTGAGTATTGATATAAATCCTACCATGAGAGTTTTTGTTCTGGTTTTGTTGTTTTTTTTTATTGCTTTAAAAATTTCTGTTATTAATATTGTTTTTTTAAAGGATTGAGCTGAAATCAAAAAGCAAAATACGATCATTCCTGTAACAGAGAGCAGAAGTCTTAAAAGCACACAGTTAAAGGTCTGAAAGATGCTGTGCCAGTAGATAAGGTGTTTCCCCGTCCACATTTAACACAGAAGACCACAGACAGTTCAGTGTAGTTGGATCAAGTCTGCTGCGGGAAGCTCTCTTGGGTTTACTGATACTGTTATTTAAACTCTGCAGTCAATGTGAGGCATCAGCATGCTTGTATCACTGTGCAGAGGTCAAGAATTCACAAGAGTGTAAGGACTCACAGACGCTTATCTTTAATCCACATGAATTTCTAAAATATTTAAGGCCTTTTGAACTCAGCAGTTAATAGCACAGAGTGGATATGGCACACTGAAAGTATGCGTGCATGGTAACTAGGGTTGTCTATATAAATATCAACGTTTGGAGATTTTACTAGGTTTGAGCAATAGCCCTCTTGTAACAGTTTATAACTMATGTCTATGTTTAAAGCCACATCTGACTGTGAAGCTCTGTCTGTGTTAGACAAGATGGATTTCAGTCCCTTAGGAAAATTCTTAAGTTTCTTGATCAAAATATGAGTTTGAATATGAGAAGTATGTTCGTATTGTAATATAGATACATATTAGTATTGCCTAAAGTAGGGAGAAGAAATCGGGACTAACAAGAATAGATCTCATCCTAACAGTTTTAAAAAAGAGCTTAAGAGAATATTATACAGTTTGAGAAGTGTAACCATGTCTGCTTGAGAGTTGTAAGCATTAGATATTTCAGCTCCAAATGTGCTGGCATATTTAGAAAGACAGATAAGACTTTAAAAAGCAGTATGGGATTGGTGCAGTCTGACTCCATATTTGCTATCTAGGTTTAAAAATTGCTGTTAGTATAAGGCATTACTTCTGTGGAGGATGAATGAAGTCCATCAAGAGAGGATAGTTAAGAACCTCTGAAGAACTCGGGCGTCTGTGCAGGGTCCTGACCAGCGCAACCTGGAACCATCTTTGGTTAATTCAATTCTGCATTTTTCATTCGTACAAGGTGTTTATTCCCTTCTTTGATTTGAAATTTGAAATATCTACTAGTGGTTTATAAAAATGGCTATGTGATAAGTAAAAATACCAACAACRCTCACATGTTAAGTTCTTCTTTTGGTGAATAGTAACAAAATTTGCCCATGCCAGACTTKGAAATCACGGTGCCAGTCCGTAAATCATGGACTTGGCTGTGTCTCATATGGTTTCATGGATYGTTTCTCTTTTCTGTTGCATCACGTGCATCTCCATGGAAATTAGTGAGGTTCATGGAATGATTTTCCAGGTAATCTATAGTAATCCTGGAGTTACTCGATTAGATTCATATAATTTGTAGAGTCGTAAAATAAGATTTGTGTTACAGACAACTGTGGACCCAGATAATTTGTTTTGGGGAAATGTCTATGTTCTAATTTGCATGTGATAATTAATAGGAAAAAAAAGCAAAGTTTATCCTTTTGATTCWGAATTTAACCCAGAAATATTGTGAGTTACACCTTTCTTTAGCCTTCTTGTGAGATATATAGCCTAAATGATTTTTGTTAGTTTAGTTGTCTCTTACCGTTAGCTGAAACCAAGCACAGAAACACAAAGAATAAAATAACCGTGCACCTCCAAGCAAAATGTTTAACATCAGGAAATGCTGAGGTTCTCCCTGTATTTTTCAGCTGGTGCAACTTGGGAATACCAGGTTGCATGAGTATTTATCTTGATGCAGATATCAGAAATAAGATCATAAGAGTACTGTCAAAGTGCATCTGCTTTTTAAAACTGCTAGAAGTTCCATGTTCTCGTGTGACTCTGTGTTGACTGAATAAATGCAGAGGGTAAATAGAGACACAGAATTAATCCCACAGGGGAATCTAATCTAATTGCTCTTTCAGAGCCTTAGTAACTCTATAGTTTCTGAGTATCTCTCATATGGCAAGGAATCTGCCTTTATGATTTGCTTGAAGATAACAAGATGTTATATTACATGTTGCCTGCTTTATAAGCACAGAGAAAGACACACCTTTGGCAGAAGGTCACACAAATGATCTATACAATGACTTCTTAATGCCAAGCTGACACTTCACCATTTCTTTCTAGGGTAAGTATGAGTCTATAGTCTGCCATAGGCCTGTTGCTAAATTAGACAAGCAAATTTAGATCAGGGCGTGCTGTTGCTCCATGCCTCAGTTTAGACATCCAACTCAGTGGCTTTCTTCTCAGCAACTGCTCTTGCCATCCATCAGAATCCACCACGTGAGTGCCATGTGGTGTAATATCTGCCTGATACACGAGAGGAGGTCTTTGAAAGGAAACCAGACAGCGTGGAAAGGGAAGATGCAACACAGGGATGCTGATAGATGTGGAATTTGTCCATTTAGTCCTCCTAGCTGTTTTCTTACCTGGTTTGTGATGGGCTAGTGGTTCAAAACTTTGTCATGATGTCTCATGAGCAGTGTTCATAACTGGATGATCATGAAACTGTCATATGAAACAGACAGATGAGCAGTGTTAAAGACTTTTGTTTTCCTTGTGAAAGCTAAATAATTAAGTGATTTTTTTTTTTTTTTGTCTTCCAGGAAGTTGTTGTTGTTGAAAACAAGGAGCAGAGCAAGGCATCATGGCAAGCCGCCCAGCAGGTGAGAGAACAGCCAAAGCTGAGAAACTTAGCTGGGGAAGCCCTGAGAATCTCTCCTGCACAGTAAGGTATCTGTCTTACCACCGCAAGGAGACACACTAGTACCTGGCCCATCACACTGTGCTGCCCTTTGCAGTAGTGTTTTCTTCATGCCAGATCCTGAAGGTTCATCTGGAATAGTAACTGATGTAAAAGATTCTCTATTTGAAACATTACTAGCCATGTGAGCTGATATGGCCCTGGGYTGCAATCCAGATTGCAGATTTTACCACTAGGACCCTAGCTTTACAGTAAGTTAATGCAAAATCATTGTTGTTAATGTGCCAGAGTTAGAATTTGCACTGCTGTAGTGCTAGAAAGCACAGT
The DNA here is from genome assembly GCA_003342815.1 of Eudromia elegans. Taxonomy (NCBI): domain Eukaryota; kingdom Metazoa; phylum Chordata; class Aves; order Tinamiformes; family Tinamidae; genus Eudromia; species Eudromia elegans. Next base: position 776,840 of record PTEX01000282.1, read on the forward strand.
GTGCCCTACTAGCCCAAGGGGAACTAAGCTAAATGTTCTGCATGGAGGAAATGCAAACTGGGATGTTGTTTATAAAGAATTAATGTTATCTTAATTCAATGCATTTTCCTTGCCTTTCTAGTGAAAGTCTACAGGAAATCTGCCATCCCAGGAGTTTCAATCACTCAGTTTGTTGATCGTATTCCGGCAGGATGCAGTACACCTGACTTTGAGCGGAAACCTGTCACCCTATCACTACAGGAAGGTGAGACTCTTGAAAAAGAGTTTAAAGCTCAGACCTACATGACACCTCTTCTCACCCTCATGAAATACTTATCCTAATTAAAGCAAGTTTCTAAAGAGATTTGACTAAACAATAAAACMAAAAAAACTTTGTGTGGCTAAGGGCTTTGTACTGATGCAGCTGTCCCTAGATTTTACTAGTATGTGTGAGACCAAAATCTGKCTTCTGATATATACAGCTAATCTTGTGAAATCTGAAGGACGCTCTCAGGGTAAATATTTTGCAGCAAAAAAGTATGTTGAAAAAGATATTCCTGTTGAAATAAATTATCTTAGGAGAGTTCAGCACTAAGATTAACTGCTTTATAAATTAAGGTGTACTTCTGACACTGTTTAGGTTGTGCTTCTCTACTGAGAATCACAGAGGCTTTGAGACCTCTGGAGATCTGGTCCAAACCCTCTGCTCAAACAGGATTGCCTAGAGCATGTTCTCAAGAATTGTATTTAGATGGCTTTTGAATAGACATCTAAACCCAAGAAGAATAGCCAAGGAAGGAGACTCCACCACATCTCTGGGTAACCTGTTCATGTCCTTTGTTACCCTCACAGTCAAGAAACTTCATTGCGTGCAATGGAGCTGCTTCTGTTGARTTTGTGCCTGTTGCATCACTGAAAAGAGTCTGGCTCTGTTCTCTCTACGTCTTCCCTTCAGATACTTAAACACATTGATAAGATCCCCCTCAGCCTTCTCTTCTTCAGGTTGAACAGGTCCAGCTCTCTCAGGCTTTCCTTGTGTGAGAGATTCTCCAGTCCCTTAATCATCTCAAGAACTATTCACTGTAATCACTCTTGTAATTGGGGAACCCAGAGTTGGACATGGTACTTTGGAGGTGCTCTCACCAGGGCTGATCACCTCCTTTGACCTGCTGGCAACACTCTTGCGAATGCACCCCGGGATGCCACCAGYGTTCTTGGCCACAAGGACACACTGCTGGTTACTGGTCAGCCTGCAGTCCACCAGAACTTCCAGGTCCTTCTCTGCAGAGCTGCTATCCAGCAGGTCAACCCCCAGCCTGTCGTGCTGCACAGGGTTATTCCTCCATAGGTGAAGGACTTTGCACTTCTCTTTGTTGGACTTCATGAGGTTTCTCTCTGCCCAGCTCTCCAGCCTGTCAAGGTCCCACTGAATGTCAGCACAGTTCTCTGGTGTTTCAGGCACTTCCATGAATTATAGAGGAGGTGACTAATGATTCTCAAAACAGTGGCAAGCCTCCTAGAAATCTGCAGTGTAGCCCTTGAGGAGACGTCTGCATTTTTCAGAGTGCAGCAAGCAATTGTGCAGCCCCGTCTCTTCTGTGAGGATAAGCAATTTCCAGCACCATGGATTTCAGTTTTGTTGTCACACCCATGTGCCGATTTTCATGCACTAATGAGATTGTACAAAGGAGCACAGTGGCCTCTAGTGGTGCATCCTTCCTCTTCTTCCTCCACCTTCATTCTGCACGCAATTTTCAGGCATGAACCAAGGCAGTGTCTGGCCACGTTGTCTCCATTTTCCATGTTGTTTGATTTAAAGCAGGATCGTCATTTATGTGCAAAATGTTAGAAAATTCACAGAAGTCACTGTGTAACCTGAACTCAGTGTCTATGCAGGTGGACTATGAGTGCACTATAATCATTGCCATATTTCATTTGGTATGTAGATTAGATGTTGCTCACAGCCGAGTAATTTTGTCTTATGACAGATGCCAAGTATGGGAAATTGAAGCCAAAATGGGTAAAATTTGAGTTATGAGCAATTGGGACTAGCCCAGAAAGAGTTGAAAGAAAGATGCCTTTTGGTAAGAATGTGTTGATTACATGATAGGAAAGGGCATACTTTGTGCAAGAGTGTTGCATATATCTGTCAACAGATGGTGATTCTGCAGARGGTTGTAGGAAATACTGCGAGAATTTCTGAGGAGACATTTCTATAGTTTGGTTACCTGAAGACCAAGACTATTTAGTACAAAAGAGAGAGATAATGATTTTCCTTCCTGAACCACATCCATGACAACTCRTCTCTGCTTTAATTCCTCTAATCCATTCCTACTTACTTACACCTCTGTCTTGTCTGTATATGTGAGTCATTTCTCTGACTTGCTTTTTTATATTTGTTCTCATGTCCTTAAAGCCATTCAGAGAGGGGAAACACACACACACACACACACACACACGCGATTTCTGCTAGGCAGTGGTAAAGCTGTTGAACATTAAAGTGGTCAGCTGCAATACACTTATGTTCTCGGGGGAGCAGATATGAAGGAAAAGGCTCACAGGCAACCTCATCTCTCTTTCTTGCCTCTTCCAAGAGGAGAGCTGATATGTTTAAGTGTGGGGTGGTAGCAGGCTAGAAGACAAAGGTTCTGCAGAAAGGTGATGTCTATGAGAGGATGTATGGAGAAGCCCCAAACCTTCCATTGGTTCTCCTGTATGTGGTGCCATGTTATSTGTTAAGAACATATTTTCTTGAGCAAGTAGAACCTACTCAAGTGCTGAACTTGCTATGATGTCATTGATCTCTGTTGATAGAAGACGTTAGCAGTCATAGCTGGCATCACTCTCTAAAAGCCCTTTTGACTGAATACAGACAAGCTCTGCCATTACTGACATGGGGAAAAATAGCCTGGCTTGGACTTGAACTGACTGATACCTGTTTTCTCACCCTTTCCAAATATGAAGGGAGTTKGAAATCAGACCATGAGAGCAAATTTAAGGTTAAAATCAGCTCAGATCATTCTCTTGAGATGCTAGCACCAGAGTCATCCCCATCTTTAGATAGCTATTGTATTGTTGTCTTCACCTGAGTGAATGATTTGAACTGCTTTTATGGTTCGAGGGGATAAACATGTGCTTGCTGAAGTCTGGAACAGCAAGTCTCCTAAAAGACTTGTCTCAGCTAGGCAGCCAAACCTAAATGCCTACAATCAGGAGAGGTGAATACCATCTGTATTACRTGCTTGTTTCTTTTTCATCTAATTTCTTCAAGTCTTGCTTAAATGAGTCATATTTTACCTCTTTTAAAAGGTAAAAATGCCATTTTCAGAGCTGTAGTCAAAGGTGTCCCGACCCCTGAGGTGAAATGGAAGCGTGCCAAAGGAGGAATGGATGATCCTAGCAGATACCAAACTTACTTCAATCCCGCTACAAATGAATTCGTTCTGCAGGTAAGCATCAAATACTGCAGACAGAATCCGTTAAGCAGAGAGAGCAATAGGCTACCACGGAAATATGGGGGGAATCTAGCAGCACTATGTAGGGAAYCCAATATCTGAAAAGCATAAAATGGCTCAGGATTGAATTACATCGCTCCATACGTACACAGAGCTTGAAGATGAAGTAAGAAGAGCTGAAGGTTTAGTTTGATGTAGGTTGCAAAAACTACAGTTGATTACACCGTGAGTTTTTCTTTTCAATTTTTTTTTTCCAAAAAGAGCAAAATGATTTAAATAGATCACAAATGGGARTATATATAGATGTCACCAGATCTGAAATAACACGAAAAATAGAAAACAAAGCTTTTTGAGTCATCCTCAGAAGAAAGATCTGAGGTGTCACTGAGTAGCTGTTTTATTAGAAGGTGAATAACTGAATCACGTGACATGGCTGCCAGTTCTTACTATGTTCTTCTTTTTAAGATAAATAAACTCACTGCCAACGATACYGATTTGTATCGCTGCTTTGCTGTGAATGAGTATGGGGAAGCTGTGTGCTCTGCTGGCCTCAGGATCATACAAGGTAGGATTGGCAGGTTCCGTAGTCTAAAGGTCCTATGGTCCCAAGTAGCTGATTTTGCTGTGCAGTCAGGGCAGGAGCCCAGAGCACTGACAAGTTGTTCAGTGTTTTGGGRGAGATCCCTCCCACTTTGCGTGAGATGTATATGATGCACCTGATGTGGTCCCCTGATTTTCCTTATAGTCAGTGTACAGAAAGGGGCRCTTTATGGATATGGTACAACTGACCTATTCTGGGAGTCTACATGTGTGGGACTGTCGGAAGTGCCCATTTGCCCTCTCTGCCTATAGTGTTAGTGTAGAAAGCCCCTATCTGCATTTGACAGATGGGGATTACAAGTAACCAATGTCAGGTTGACAAAATAATCCAGACTGGCATCATTGCCAGTTGCGAACAACTGCATATGTTTTATAGTTCATTGRCTTTACTGGTGTCAGCCTCAGTATTATGTTGCTCATTTTATCTATTATTTTTCCTCTTTTCTCTCCTAAACTATCAGTTGGCTTTAAGAGAAAATCGCAGCAAGTTCAAGGTCCTTCTGCTGATGGTGAGCTATTTGTAATTTTTTTTTTGGCATATCATATGCACCTCTGTCAAACATGACTATTTATTTTCCTTCATCTATGCAAGAAATAAAAACAACTCAGGAGGAGCACATAAGGGGGGATATAGTTGCATTATAAGGTGTTACTTTAGAGATGCAAAGGACTATTCAGGAAGTGCCTCTCTGGCACTAGCAGAGAGAGTCTCTATTCTATGAACATTACAGCTGAAGGAAGAGAAATAGTCATAAAGTCTCAAGCCTGAGAGGGAGGTGGGGCTGAAAGGACAACAATAGTGGAGACGTTTTTAGCAAAGAAATATAATCAATACAATTCAGGTTGGGAAATAGGAGGCCTTGCTGCAGTCCAGCGTGTCTGCTGCAGAAAGGGAGGAGAGAACGGTAGGAATCGATGAGCTTTTGTGGCTCTCAAAGAACAGGGCTATGGCTGATAAACATGGCAATAGGTTTTATGGCAGTTTTTCAGAAGGCTAAAAACATTACCTGAAATTGAACATGGTGTAATCAAAAGGCCTCTTGTCAGTAGCTATTTTCCATGACCTTTCTTTTATTGACCTGTATTTTACCATATTGGGTAGTTCCAGTTTCTTACCTGAATATTTTTCTTCTTTCACCTTTAATAGAGTTGAAGAAGCAACTTAAGGACTACAGGAAGATGCTGAGAAAGCGGTAAAACTCCATAGAGAAGGCCATTTTTAGACTTCCTATTTGTTTCGCAGTGTGGTAGGGCCAAGGGCAACTTCATAAAATTTAAGACCACAATTCTTGTTTCCAAATTTGCTGTGAGGCACAACAAGGAGAAGGATAGCAGAACAGTTTGCCAATGTCTGTGAAGCTGAGATGGGTACAAAACACCAACATTATTAGGTTCCTTTGCATCACAAGATTTTGCCTTAAAAGATCTCTCTGATGTCCTTGTATTTAGCAGTAACTAACCAGTAACTTCCTGTCCTAGTGACAAATGCTTCATGCAATGATTTTTTTGGGGCTTAGCTATATGAAAGGATACAATGGTACCAGGGAGAGCTCGGGTCCCAGGGTCATCTGTAGAGCCTGCCATGTGTACTCTATGGAACTCACTTTGCCTCCTGTGTAGGTGCCCTCCTAAAAACTACTCAAAGGTGAATGATCCCCGTGAAAAGTTCTGAACTGAACCAAAGAATTATTCAGAAGAGTGCAAGTTGGCCTGGGTCAAATTGTGTCAGAGCCTCTGCTGACTATTTAACGGTTTGAACAATTGCATACCAGTGCCCTGGGCATCCTAGAGCAAAAATGTTCCCTGGCACTGTTTCATTTGACAGAATAGATGCAGAAAACCTGTCCCCAAAGGATCCCATCTCCACATCTGCAGGGGTGTATGAATGAACTACAGAAATGATGGAGAGGAAGATGAAGAGGTTAAGGTGAAGGGAGTGAGGACCTTTTGTCATTTGTCAAAATTTCTAGATCTTTTTCTTTTTCTTTATTTCTGGTTCCAAGAGCCCCACAATCACAAGCAAAACAAGTGGACAAAGAAGCAGTCTGGCAACTGTTGCTGCATGCGGATAAAAAAGATTATGAAAGAATCTGTATAAAATATGGAATTTCAGACTTCCGTGGCATGCTGAAAAAGCTGCAGGAAATAAGAAGGGACACGGAGATTGCGCATGGAGAAGTAAGACAAAATGAAGCCACTGAAACGCTGATTCTTCAGGAACTGTAGAGTTCTACATTGACTGAATCACTTATGATAAGCTATCCCTTCCTAAGCTACTTTGTAAATTGAAAATTTTGCTGTATGACAGAATGATCTGTTGCAATGCTCTAAAGAAGTCCCAGATCTATATGACGTGAATGAAAACGCTACTCACTTTTTGGAGTCCAATTTAATATTTTAGGAGAAAATKATAGGATTTTAGGAGGACAGGATAATCCTTTTTGTAATTTTTATGGCTATGTTCTATACCTGGCTGCCTCTGGTGAGAATTTGGGTATCAAACTGATGGTATATTTAAGAGTCAAGATGGACCTTCACATACAGGGACATTTAGAAAACTGCACAAATAATAGTTGCAGAATGTGTGAATTACAAGGAGAGTACTAGGTAAAATATAACTTGCCTACAGGACGAAAGAGTGGAAAGTCACAGGTGCTGCTTCAATGCATTTAAAGTTAGAGGTAGTTCTACACAGGTAAAAAGTAGATTTCACAGTAATTTGTCAGCTAGCTTAAGAATTTTTCTCATGCCAGCTTTGTCATTTACTAGTGCTTATATCTTTTTTCTGCAGTTAATACACAGTATCAAGAACCAGCAACACATCAGGGTCACCAAAGATGGAAAGGCTGTCCTCAGTCTAGAAATGGAGCTGAAAAACAGTAACAGCAAAATTTATCTGCTTAAGGTAAGGGACAGGTGGGGGAAATGTTGGACAGTCATAGCAGTCATTGAAGTCTGTTATAGGGAATGGTTCATCCACAGAGAGCAGACAGGCGTTGTCCTACAAAGTTGTCTGTCTGTCAGATTCCTTAATCAGAATTTTGATTGGTTAGAGAGAAGGATTGATGTGCAGACCCCCATAGTCTTTCGGTGGTACACATCACTTCGGACTTGAATATTTGAGTATAGGGGAAACATTTCAGTCACTTACTGATGAGCTTTTGACTTCAAGAGCACTTCAGGTAGGAGGAAATTCTAACAGATGCCTAGAATCCTATATTCCATTATAATTCACTTGAGTAAAAAAAGTTTTCAAGGAGCTAAACCATCTGTAGAATTATGCAATTACTCTGTTGTGCACCCCAGGTAATGAGTGATGTGGGTATTTCTCTGAAAGCTGAATTTTAGTCAAACTGTAGTTAGTGGATTTAACACAAGGAAAATGGGAAAAGTAATCTGGTTTTTCTTTGTAAGAGGAAATTAGACTCTGTGAACTTCTGAAATGAACATGAACCAAAGACCAAGCAGGCACAAGGTGGAGAAAGTAGCCCAAGTTTGTTGCAGACTGGGAAACAATAAACTTGTCTGCTTATTCATCTTTGAAGGTGCTAAAATCAGCAGTAAAAATACTTTGTCTTTAAAATTACAGAGAATACCTATTTGTGAAGGCTAAAGCCTTACTTGTGCTTGAAAAGTAGTATCATTTTGCCAATTCTGAGAATCAGATGCTCTCTCCATGCAAAATTTTCTGCATCTAGCATTGTCAACATGTTTTATGAGCAATGAGCAGCAGCAATCCACCATAGATAATAACAGACTGTAGCCTTCTCTTTTCTGGCTCATTGACTTCAATAAGGCATTTTCAGTATAAATATGGTCTAATTTATTTGAAATGCCTTGCAGTAGTTGTGCGTTTCTTTTCCTAGGATGGTGAAAAGCTGAGATATGGAACAGGGGATGAGTACAGAAAGCACTGCCTGAAACAAGTAGGAAAGAGGTACACTTTCATTGTCAACGATGTGCATCCAGAAGATGCAGGCTTGTACCAAGTCAGAGTGGAGAATGTGCCTGTTTTCTCAACTGAGTTGGATGCTGAAGGTGAGGATTTGAATTTGATACCTATAAGCACAGCAGCATATGCAAAGCTCAACAGTAAAAACTYGCATTGCAGAACACTCTTTTTGTGTTTCCAAGCAGGGATTCACTTCTCCTGTGACACAAGTGAAAARTGGCAGGAAGGTGATGATGTGAAGGGGATGTTTCATTTGTAGTCCCAAGGGCTAAGGTCAAGTGCCATTTTGGCTGTGACTTCTGGATGAACACGCACAAATTCTTAACTTACCRTATATTATAGTTTCCTTGTGTAAAGTCAGAATGATAAGTACCCTTACTAGTAGTGTTATGATGCTAAAATCTATCAGATCCATTAGATTTGGGCATGGGTGCTTACTCCACTCTTTCTGCCTCAAAGGACTGACAAATTCTTTTCTTTCTTCCTTCCACTGCAACAAGTTTTTCCTGGAAGACAAAAGTCCCTCTGTTTCCTGTCTGTAACCTTTGATTTTCCATTGCAGACATCCCTGTGAGATTTCAGAAGCCACTCAGTGACATGCGTTGCCATGAGGAAGAGGATGCTGTCTTTGAGTGTACTCTGCTCACGCCCTGCAGCGATGCTGTGTGGCTACACAAAACCCACCTCCTTGAGCAAAGTGAGAAGCACCAGATTTCTGTATCACCTGATGGTCTGACCCACAAGCTGATTATCAAAAATGCTGAGCCCTCCGATAGCGGCCTGTACACACTCGACACTGGAAACTGCGCCTCAAATGCCTGGCTTATTGTAGAGTGTAAGCAACGCTGTTATTCCTGTGACGTATTGTATCATATACTCTCACTGTCTGATTGCTCTGTTAGATGGTACTATACTGAGAAATTATTTGTGCAGCCTCTAGTTCCCAGTTTGTGTTTGGAGAAGTGAGAGACAGATTAGATCCTTATTTCTACTCAGATGGGATAAATTTTACCCTTTTTGTTAGTCCTGCAACATCTTGGGTTATTTTGTCTGCAGTTACTACATAGGTACCTACAGTGGTATGTTTTCCATCAGTTGTCTAAGAATAATCCCTGCCTCRACATGTGTTTTTCACAAAGCTACCACTGTGTGAAAACAGAGGGTTAAAGAGCTTCCATGGATGTCTTGCTAGATTGTGTTTTTCTTTCCCAAGTAGAGATTAAGAAGCTTGAAAGACAGGAAAGCATGCCTTTCAGCAAAAGCAAATATCCACTTAGATGATTTCTGGGGTTTTTTGAACTTTTGAAAAGTCTCCTCTGCTTTCTGTTGAGTTCCAGCTACTGCAAAAGCTACTGTCTCTCATAAGGGCTGTGTCTGATGACCTTTCAGAAACAGAAAGGTTGCTAAATAACATTTGCTAAGGAATGGTCCACTGCTTTTACTGAGCTGTTAATGCTCTGCTGAAATATCCAGGGTGAAAATCAAAACTGCATGTAAGCTCAGAGCTCATTGTTTCTCTGAGAGAAAAAAAAAAAAAGGGAATTTTAAATTAATATAAAGTTATTCATAGAACTGGGTTCTTTAGTGTTCAGATTTTCAGGCTGGAGATCTCAAAGGCCAGAGTGCTAAATATTCAAGCTGTCTCAAAGGCCACGAGGTCCCAATTCAAGGGTAGGAACTGGTGACTATGCYGTATGTGGGATATTCTGTTATTCCTCCTGGGCTGGAGAAACGCAAGAAAGGTCCTAAATACCACCTAAGCCTTTCATGATTAGACCTATCATGCTGGAATTTTTTTTTTGCTTTACATTTTTTTTTTCCTTAAACAAACATGTTTCCACTAAAAATAATTGACCTTTTATCTAAGAAATATAAAGTTATGTTTGGTTAAACCACTAGAAACATTCAGAATTTGAACTGAATATACCTTTATTTAAATATATTACTTTTCAGGGGCTTAGAATGATATGATTAGAAATGATAGTACATTTTCTTTGATTGCTGATGCATTATTTATTGTGTAAACTCCCTGTTTTTTTTTTCTTTTTTTCCTGAAAATTGCTTTTCCTCCAATCAAACAATGCATCTTCAACACAGATGCCAAAGGAAAGAGGAGACAAAATGAAGAAGAAGAAACAGATGAAACTGGCCGGCTAAAAGGACCATTGCCAGATAGGGCCAAAAAACTTCGACAGGGGGAATATCTTGGGGACCAAGATCATTTAATGGACATTAGCACAAAGGATGGCTTATACAGACATGGCCGAGGAGGCAGTCAAGGCCACTCGATTGATGATGATGGTGGATATGGACTTTTGGGACAAGAAGGGCTACATGGAGCCCACGGAAATGGAAGGATGGGGTTGAGGCACATTTCTGAGGCAGAGATAATAGATGGAGAATCGATGAGTGATGGTGGTAGTAGCGGTAGATTAGTGCATTTAAGAGACACAAGTGGAATAGGGGCTTTCCATGGCCAAGATTCTTCGAGAGGCAAAGCAAGTATCGGTGACGGGTTAGAAGGAGCAGGCGGATTGCATCCCATGGATGGCAGAGGTGATGCTAGAGCTGGATTCAAAAGTCCAGAAGGTTCAGACACTCTTCATGGTGCTGTGCTTGAGGATACTGGTGCGGGTGCTGGGGGTAGGATTGGAGAAGCAGGCAAGGAGAAATTTCCGTATGGATCTGAGGCTAGCCTAAGTGGAAAAGGAGGGATGGGTTCTCTTTATCAAGGGGGTATGGTGGGAACAAGTGATTCTAGCAGTGCTGGTGTAGGTGGGATGCGTTCACTTTCTGACAAGGATTCTAGCCTAGGTGGAGCCAGTCCTGGTGCTGGTCAAAGGGCTGAAGAGATTATGGGGTCTTTTCATGACACAGGAAGTGGCTCCAGAGGTGTAGGCGGTTGGGACTCTCGTGATGGCAAGGGTGGTATATTGGATGATGCACGAGGTGAGGGCTTTTGGCATGACAAGGGTCTGTACGGTGAGGCTAGCCCAGGTACTGCGGTTGGTAAGGAYGCTATAGGTACTGAGATTGCTGGAGGGAAAGGATCCCTCTATGGCAAGARTGACCTGAGAGTTGGAGCCAGTGGTCCTGCAGGTCAAGAAGGAAGAACTGGCTTGTTGTATGGCCCAGATGGTCTGCCAACCGGACTGGATGCTGGAGATGCCACTGCTAGTAAACTTGGGGGGTTCTATGGAAAGCACGGGCACTCAGGTGAATCTGGGGCTGGAGATGGAAGCTGGCCTGGAGCTGATGTAGCAAGTAAAGGAGGAATGTCTCCATATGGAAAAGATGGTCTTCCGGCTGGAGTTGGTGTTGGTGGTGCTGGTGTAGAGGGTACAGGTGGATTTGGCTCTCCATATGGTAGGGATGGCCTCCCAGCTGGGGCTGATGTTGGCACTTTAGGTGGTGTTGGTTCTCCCTATGGAAAAGATGGTCTTCCTGTGGGAATGGGAGCTGGAGCTGGTGGTGGTGCTGGTGTAGGAGGATTTGGCTCTCCCTATGGAAAGGATGGCCTCCCAGTTGGAGCTGGTGTTGCTGGTTTGGGAGGTGCTGGTTCTCCCTATGGAAAGGATGG